>JARUHQ010000015.1:4573478-5173478 GCA_029955515.1 Chrysomela aeneicollis
TGAATCTCAGGCTTCTTCAGATGATAAACAAATTCCAGAGGATGGGGCGGTATGAAGTGTACAATCATCAGGAAGCAGTGGACGGGCAGGATATTACTTTTTTATTTTCTGTTTCTCACGAAAACGGATATCTTGTAATGTTCAGAGAACATCGTGAGAACCAAGGGAAAGAAGGTAAGAGTTGGTGTTCTTCTTAAATTTCTGGAGATGGTTTGCCTCGGGGAACATCTCCCTAGGCAATGAGTTCCAAAGTCTCGATGTTCGTTATATGAACGAGTCTTTGGAAAGGGTCGTTCTGCAGGTATCTAAAGTGACCACGAAATGGTGTGAAGACTGAACTTGACGGGTAAATCTCGAAGAGACTGCTAACGGAGGAACTATTGTTGATATTTCAGAAGAGCATCATCAATGAGAATATCTATAAAATAGAGATAAATTGCCAACTTTTCTACGGTGTTTTAGAGAATTGAGCGAGTTTGTAAGCGAGGCATCACCGACGAGACGAATTGCCCTTTTTTGGACAGAATATGGGAACAGTATTCCAGGACAGGTCGGATCTGTGCCTTATAGATTATAAGCAGCTGACTGGGAGTGAAATAGCTCTTGGCTCGAAACAGAAATCCAAGTTTTTGGGATGCACTTTTGGCAATGGACCTCACGTGATTTTCCCAAGAAAGGTTATTGCTGCTAGTAACGCCAAGCATCGAAGTGGATGACTTCAATGGTATGGTTACTCCTGACTGAATTATGTTGGACACAGCGAGATCGGCTTTTCTAGAGAAAAAACATGCTGTGTTTTGTTTCCATTGAATTCTACCAGGTTATTAGATCCCCACTCGAGAATTATTATGTTAACATTTCTTCCTCGTTCATTTCTTGTTTGACGGGCCGATATAGGAGCCCTGGGTGAGAAAGCGGTACTATTATCCGCGAAGCTGTGTATAGGACATGAAGTTGCTTCAAACAAATCGTTGATATGAAGTAGAAATAGTGTTTGTGATAAAATTGATACCTGCGGAACACCAGCATTTATGAGTAGAGTATCAGATGAAACTCCATCGACCACTACATGGAGAGACCTTGATAGAAAACTAGCAAGCAGAGAACACAGCTGAGGGGGCAAACCATAAGATGGAAGCTTGGCGATCTAGCAGATCCTTGGTATGTAGCAGGAACGAAGTTGGTGGGTAGCCTAGGTTTCGATACGCATTTTTTATTCTTCGGAGATTGCTGAAATCAAACTGACAATTGAGATATAGAAGAGAGAAGAGTTATGGCGCGTTGATAATGATCCGTCTTTTTGCCTAAAAGAAGCTTCGATTTTCAGGGTTTTCACTCTCCAGGTCAGAATCACCGTGATTATAATAGATTATTATGGAACTTTTATCATATTGAACTGTAAGTAGATCATTGTTAGTACGTGTAGTTTTGTATATGAATTATCCTAATTGGTGGATTATTGGGCCATATTCATAGCTCACGCGATTACCCGTAGTCCATTTTAAAATGAGCGAAATCTGTCAGAGAAAAAGTGATCTCCAGATTCGATCAAGAATTCATTCAATTCTATCAATAATTCGAAGTCCTATATTTACCTGGATGAAACATATATTTTGGAATTTGAATTTTCATGTATAGGTGAATATAATTCATGTAGTCTAATGGCGTGCATAAACGTAATTAGAATTTTCTCAACGCTATTATTAATATCAGTTTCCATAATCTTTGACTTGGTCGAGCAATACAACTGAACACGATTATAAATGATATATAGTAACAATTATTGCTGATATAATATGACAGAGTGTCATATTCGTTGTGAAAACCATTCATGGCTCATTCAATCTCCATATTCCGCGTTGATTTCAGTCTGCATATGATTAAATGTGACCTCTGAGGTGAAACTCTCTATGCCTCTTACTTGCAGATTGCATTGGGACAGGCACCGCATCGAGGAGAGATCTCAGGGTCTCTACTCGGCTGACTACCCTGCACTGGTGAGGGCCAATAAGCCCGAAACCAGTTTGAAGGTTGATGTGGTCTACCAGTCATTCAAATTCAAACTGTATTTGATAATTTTAATTGAATAAGACTATTTTTCTCTAAATTTTGATTCAATATTGTTATCTGTACAGTCATAAATCATCATTGATAGATATTAACCTTAGCGTATGTGGTAATAGTGAAGTTTCACCTCCTCAACGATTTACCCTGCAGGTACTTAATGATTTTATCGAAAAACTACGTAGATATTGATGTAATAGGACGTGTTTGACGTGTGCAATGGAGTATGCGCACCTGGAACATCATATAAAATATGATGAGACATGTAGAATCATGTTTTGAAGGAGAAGCAATCCTGTTCTAAATACCAGTTCACCCCATTGACTGAGAGTCGAAAACGCTTTCACATTATCCACCTTCATGGGGGAATTTTTAGAGAAATATCAGTTTTTCAATTTTGATTTCAAGTTACGCCATCTAGCAGTGGGATTTGAGAGTGGAAAACAATTTCCATTAATTTTTTGAGGACACTTTTGTGAGGACTATTATTTTCCGAAATCAATAGGTCGTTTGGTTCTCGAGATACAGCCACTAATAGCCGACCTTATTGGGACACCCTGTACATGTAGAGCTGCAAAGCTTTATCAACTTCTGCAGCTTTGATGCATTCTTTCGAGCGTGGCCGCGACCTCAGTGACTGAGTCACGAGCTCTTCGCTCGGAATTCAAAATCAACGAGAGTTCATCTGCTGCTCGACGAGCTGCCTTGAAGAAAACTGCTCCTACTCCTGCACTTCCATGACTTTTGACCATTTTCAGGAGGGGATCCGAACTCCTAATACATTGCAGGCGTTATCCAAAACCATTCTGTTATGGATCAAACTAAAGAGCCTACTTGATTTCTTGGGTGATATAACCGTGGAACGGACGAAGGTAGATGCAGGCTTCTATTGAGGTGCATCATCTTGCGAGTACTCACGACAAGTTGGCGCAGATCCGCTAGTGTCCACTTAAATACTCCAAAGAGGTATAGTAGGATCGGAACAGCAAGCATGTTAGTATCAGCGACTTTTTTATTTCCCGACAGTTCCGAAGACCAGATCTGTCGAAGTCGCTGCTGATACTTGCTGCGGAGAGCGTCTTTCACCATTTGTGTTTCCTGAATGTGGCATTACTCTACACCCAGGTAGGTGTACGTCTCTCCGGCATCCAAGTGGTGTAGGATGCTTCCGTCTACTAGCTGCGCGTCCTTGTCGTAGTCCTCGCATCGTCCTCTCTTATAAGATGAACCAGTGTTATTATTTATTATTATTATTTTTATTATCCCCGATGAAGTCTAACCGTGCAATCCCAGATATACTCTCATGGCCAGTATAGTAATGAAAACAACAAGTTCATCCCTGTTAATGCTAATGTATCCAATATCGAACAACCATATGGAATAAATTCATATGCATATTCATGAAAAATCCCGATACACAACGATTTTAGATTCTGATATAACAACATGTGAATACACATTTCATCTGTGAATTCAACTCCCTGCAAATCAAAGTTGCATCCTGCATCCACTACATTTCCGAATAACAAGTAGCGGATCTTGATACCTAACATGAAATGTCTTATCTTTCTATATTCAGAAATGATATCGTTTTTATATTCACCGCAAAAATCAACGGTCCGCTTCGTGAAATTCTCTCCAAGACATGAAAAACTTCAAAACTTACAGCGATTCGTTCTGCCATTGAAAAAACAACCACCAATGATTTCGAAGTTTGAAACTCCGAAAGAAAAATCTCTTGAATTAACCCCTTCGATGCCCTTAGCTTTCTTCTTTATTTCGCATTTACGAATCCAAGTTTATAGGTGATTGTTCTGCATCTCTATTAATTCTTTTTTTACCTTTTTTTTCCATTTAAATGTCACCCTGTGTGTGAATAGTCAAGCAGGTCACCAAGATCCTCCTGATAATCTCGAATATTCTTGACATCATGTTACCTTTTCAAGAACGTTGACTTCCCCGAATTTTTATAAATAGGCGAAATCGAACGATCCACTATAAATCACCAGAAACCCAAAAATACCTGACTATAGATTTTCTTTGTGTATCGAGATAATGATTTTTGTTGAAGGGGATACCACCCCGTTAGAAACGTTTATCAGTATTTTTATACGAAGGATTCCCTCGAGAATCCACGTCGTTATTATTTATTACAGTTGCAGGGAGATAACATAGCTTCATCCTAGTCGAGTATAATCAAAACCTTTTTTATATTCGATTTCTTTTAATCTGTTTTTTTTGAGGCAATAACATTGTTCACAATTCTACATGGAACGCGGAGATATCAGCATTGAAATCGAATTCCTGAACTTGTCTGGTTGATCTTAATTTTTCCTGATGATGGTAACATTGTTTATTCATTCGATAATATATCCAGCAGGATGCAATTGTAGTATAACTACATAAAATAATAAAATATAATTGGGGTGATATTAAGAATTCAATGAACCTGACATAACTAATTCTACAAAACACTAAAGAGTTTCTTATAGAACACATTTTCCTTGCACAATTTCAATCCTTTCGATATATTTTGAATGGCATCACAGCATCAGATGAATTGAACTCCCTACAAGAATAGATCAGGAAACCTATTGACTTCATAGCTCTACTTACTATATTTTCTATCTATATGATTTAAAGAAGTTGATTTATGATCAAGAAGTAACCCTAGATCTTTGAATTGGGCAACTCCCGACAAATATGTGGTACTCAAATAGTATAGTTGAATATAATTGGGGTTGGTTTTTTTTAAGAAGAAGAAAAAATATTTATTAAGTAGGTTTCCCTAATATACAAAGCTCTAATATAGGTATATAAATAACAATAAAAATAAAAATAATGTATCCCAATGTACGGATTCATCCTATATGAATGATCTGTTAAGTTGTTTATTAATCTGAAGTAGTACGAAAAAGAATAACATTATTACAATTAAATATAAAAACAGTTATAATACAATACAGCGTAGATTCAACATTATGTGGTAAGTTATTGTACTCTACCATTTTCGGGTAAAAGACTTATTTACTCCATCATATTCAAGAAATAAATGCCTATTCGATATATGCGAATGTAAGAGTATTTTGTGCGATATTTCAAAACGTGTACACTAAATTTTATGTCGAAGTGGATTCACGCAAGCACACAATTGAACTTGGATGGATTTGAAATCAAAAACAATAATTTGAAATCGTGTAAGGCATTCTTGCAAAAAAACTAAGCAATTGAAACTAAGATTAAAACTTGAAAAGATGGCCAACATTCGACTAAATGATTAATTTCTTCCATTATAGTTATTTATGTATCAAGGGCGTAAAATAGGCTTTTATGGACCGTAGCGTGTAAGTAATAGCCTGAGCGATAGCGAGGGCTATTAACACGCCTAGGTCCATAAAAGCAAATTACGCCCGAATTACATACAACATTTTATGCACGACCAGTATATTTCATTGTAAATACCTCTTCACTTCTCAAGCATGATATGAATACATCACCGATGCTGTGAGGTTCAGATTATATCGGAAAAAGAAATCAAGGAGTGATGGAATCCACGTTACGATAGTTATTCAGTCAATTTTTCCATAAGGAATAAATAGGCTAGTAGCCATATCTGCTGTCAAGACAGACAATAGTCAGTTCAAAATGCAATCCAGTGATGAAGAGAGTGGGAATTGCACTCCACCACAAATTAGTAAGGCAGCTGAGGATGCAAAGTAGAGTTTGCTGCCTACTAAATAAAAAAAAATATATATAAAATATATATAAAGAATTTGTGAGCTGGTGCAACGGAAATAATGTGAAGAATAAGAATTACACAGAGAGTGTACTTCTTGCATATTTTCTGGAAAAATCAAAATCTCGTAAGCCCTCTTCTATGTGGTCATATTATTCCATGTTGAAAGCTATTTTGAATGTAAATGAAGTTAAGCGGCTGCTCAACTAATTTATTGCCAAGCGGGCGGTAAAGTGTCATTTTACCGCCCGCCGTACACGCTCTGTGTAATTCTTTTTCTTCACATTATTTCCGTTGCACCAGCTCACAAATTCATCATAAAGTTTTTATCGTAAATTTTTTTTGATTTAGTAGGCAGCAAATACAACTTTGCATCCTCTCTTCATCACTGGATTGCATTTTGAACTGACTATTGTCTGTTTTGACAGCAAATATGGCTACTAGCCTATTCATATGGAAAAATTGACTGAATAACTATGGTAACGTCACTTCTTGATTTATTTTTCCGATATCATCTGAACCTCACTGCATCGGTGATGTATTCATATCATGCTTGAGAAGTGAAGAGGTATTTACAATGAAATATACTGGTCGTGCATAAAATGTTGTATGTAATTCGGGCGTGTTAATAGCCCTCGCTATCGCTCATGCTATTACTTACACGCTACGGTCCATAAAAGCCTATTTTACGCCCTTGATACATAAATAACTATTAACGCATGCGTCGTGTCAAATATTTTGCCGGACAACCCACAAACTGTAAACTGGTTGAAGTTTTAGGTCTTTATTTATTTATTTCGCCATTTTATGATTTGACTGTGGTTTTTCAAAAATGTTTATATCAGCATATGATTATTATAATTCCTATATTCATTTATTTATGACAAAAACATACATATACAGTGACAGTTTTGACAGATAACTAAATTTCTTAATTTTCTTAGTTGATGTTGCATTAACACCATATTATATTCTCAGTTTGAATTCCATGTGAATCTTATATTCATTTCAGTGTAAGTTGATGTTGCATGAATCCGCACCTTTAGTTTGTCACTGTATAACGCTCGCTGTAATTATTTTTCACTACACTTCACGAATTTGCGGGAAAATGTAGGTGAAATGTAGAATCACTTGCGATCGACTTAGTGCCACGTTGCCTTCGTGGAAGAGTGCTGTATATTATTCGAAAGTTTGGAGATGATAGGCATCAGGAAAGACCTCACCAAGTAATGAGTTTCACAACTTGACCGTCTGATTGTAAAGATAATTTTGATAAGAAGGGTTTCGGAAAGACAAGATCGGCAGGTCTCGAGCCTAAAACATGAAAGGGTGGCCAGAATGAGCTCGTAAATTTTGCGAACTCGGAATTGCTCGTTGTATAGAATAATAGGCGCGATTTCTGAAGAGCTTCGGCCAGAAAAACATCTATAGACAAGGAAAGGATCACCTACTTTTCTACGATTTTCTAGAGAGGTCAATAGTTCGTGAGTGCAGGATCACCTCTGGATAGAATCTAGGAGCCTCAGCGTATAAGCGTATAAGCAGTTTAACCACACACCAAAACTATATTTTCATCACCTTGAGAAATGTTTCGCTATGTTAGCATCTTCAGGAGGAGATTAAAAGTATAAAAAGTCGTTCACTAAAATATACTACAGATACTTACTGAATCGCGAAGGCGGAAAATCTTAACCAAGCATCTTCAGGAGAAGATTAAAAGTATAAAAAGTCGTTCACTAAAATATACTACAGATGGATAGTTAACGATGCAACTTTGGTGACTTTATGACGTATGTTTTCGTAGTAGTAGGTTATTCGTGCAGAACTTGGTCGGATGCGAATCGGAAGATATCCAATTTCTGATGACGAAAGGGTTCTAGATCTCTTCAAACATTGCACAGTGAAAAAAAAATTACGCACCAGCTCACACCAGCTAACACCGTCTGGTGTCCCCTGAGGTCCTGATTTTTTTAGTGTCAGTAAACACCCGCATATTATTCACCACTGTAGGTGTTATGTGACTTTTCCAATAGGTGTTTCCAATAATCAAACCTAGTTGTCAGTAACACTAATGTTCAGCAGAATTAACACTTTGGTGGTGTTCTTTATGCAGTTACAAAAGTGTGATTTTCTTGATGCTGAATCCTACCTCCACGAAATTCTCTTCGGTGCGTTTAAACACTGAGCAGGTAGATGCGAAGACTTTTCTGGTGTGAAGGAACACAATATCATGAGTGTGTTCATGCGAATCAGTGCTTTTCTTCACCACCTCCGGTGTTTTTCACTATGTTGGATTACCTATTGAAATATAATTCATATGATGATAAACTAGACTTAGAAGAAACTAAGGACAATTCGGATGATAACGAACTATTTCGGCCTATCCTGATCAGTGGTACTAGGGACTAGGCCATGTGATACTGATCTATATCAAAATCATATAATATATCTAGCCCGATACTGAGATCAGGTACGGTAGGACGGACGTCAGTGCCACCTATTGGCCAGGTTCTAAGATCGAACAGATGAGCGCATTAAATTCACACCATTCAGATGCCTACATACAATATTTTTATTAATTTATATCAACTCTGGTGTTTTCAGAATGCAATACTTAGCGAATGATTATTGCCACCAAACTAGATGATTCATATTCATACACCGCCTAGATCCCATCGTGATATGACACGGTGTAACTCGGTGTTAATTTTATATGATAGGTGTTTTTTATGCGTTAACGTCAATGATATCATTGAGACTTCAACCATTTGGTGTTTCTTATGACTTTATGTTTCAGAATCGTTTTACTTCACCACATTCTTGTCATTTTTCACTACTAAGATCGGAACCACTCAATGCCACTCAATACTCAATAGTGAAATGTGTAATAAAAAGGTCACAACTTTGATATTCAGGTGTTGTATTCGTCGGAGTTTGCTCTGAAATCCGTTTGATTGAAATTGCACCCAAGTTTTTTTACTGTGTGGATGAGGTTGATATTATACTATACTATATTATAATATACTATTTTAACCGCCAACTTAGTTGCAAAGCAACCCTCGAAGTCTAATTGAGACTTGTATGAGTAAGGAAGACGGGGACCTTAGCTCATCCGAAGCACTACTCGGCTTGTTGAGAATCCGAAGGATTGAAATCTAGGTACCAAGAATGTTCGGTTGGTCACCTATCTCCTCCCGCTAAACGATGCTACAGAAATAAATAAAATTTTTAATAGCCCCGCAGGGATTCGAACCCGGAACCTCTAGACTATAAGCCAGCGATACACGCACTCGACCACCAGTCCAGTTATTGGTTGACTTCTTCATCAATTTAGAGATGACAGAGAGCGCAATGGTTCTATAGGTACCCAGGAGAGGTATTTGAGCCTTCTTTGAAATTGGCAGAACTTCAGCTATCTCCGAGTTTGAGGTAATTTATATAAAAGGACAAACGAATACCTGGCCTCATAGCCTTTTCGCGGTACCTGAAAATATTTAAAACATTGAAGATTTGGAAAGTTGAAATTGAAGCTTTATTTTCTGAACGTGAATCTTCTAATTATTTATCGAGTTAGATAAAATTGAGAAGATTATTTTGTTTGATCCAGGTGGGTGGAGTTAGTTCCTGAATATTATAATAAACCAAAATATTACATTGAAATAAGTTACAAAAGACAAACTATCCTGACATGTCTCACAAATCCTTGTGCCACTTTTGTAATTTGAATATTGAGATCAGAATCAAATCTCTGTATAGTAAGATATAGTAAGACACTAATCTCTATGTGACAGATGAGGAAGCCACGTGGCCGAGCTGCAATCATATATATCCTGAAAAAACATTCAAAGAATGAGACTACTTCCACAAATTAAACCAATTTTATTTACAACTATATATGTACTGCTATCATTACTAACGTCTATGAAGGTTGGGAAGTGTCACATTACACACCTCTACTTTCCGCCCTCACTTCACGTCCTCATTTCCCTCCCTCATTTCCCGCCCCCATTTCATCCATTCTAAATGAATAAGCCCTGAACTGCTGCGTGAGCAGCCTGTAGTACTTCTGGTGGGGTACAATCCATAAATTCTTCATCGGAAGACATGTTTTTCGCGAATTTAATATCCGATTTTATCTGGCATTTATTTATATTGCTGACAATTGTATAATCTGTAGTCACGGTAACAATATATCAACTTGATTATTCTGAGAAAACCGCGTTCTTTTCATAAAAATACTCACGAATTTTCATTCCAAAATCACCATTAGGGCACGTGAATTTCAACCTCATACCATTCCACCCCCTCTATCGTGATACGTCCATTGGCATAGAAACAACCTCTGTGTGTTATTTTTCTACAATTCAAGAAATAAAAGCAGAAACGGGACTAACTTAAACCGAAAGAAACGAAGTTTTAATGATGATTGGGTTTGGAAATAGAAGTCGAACGCATGAAGAAGTTCGTATTTTGTTCTAGGAAACTCACCCAAGCCGCCCTTCAATATCGCAATCAACGGTAAGTCGAATTGAAAACGGATTTCGCGATCTCGGAAATGCACGAGATTAGACTGGTTCGGACGTCCAACGGACTTAGATGAAAACTACGAAAGCGTATGAGGGCCACTGATATTTTTTCTATTTTTCCTACTTTGAACTCGCAATTTCCGACTTTGAACTCGGAATTTCTTATTTTCGACTTCCAACTCGGAAATTCCGACTTCAAACTCGCAATTTTCGACTTTGAACTCGGAATTACTTTTTTTCCACTTCGAACTCGAAATTTCCGATTTTAAACTCGGAATTTTGTTTTATGATGGATGATGGAATAGCTAGCAACGTCGGTGTTCCACAAGGATCTGTTTTGGAACCAACTTTATTGTTTCTACTTCACATCAATGACCAGTCCTGTCCACAGCTTTGCGGATGGCCATGCTGCCTTCTGCTCTAGAGCCCGAATATCATCCAAAGTTGGTAGAGGTGCAAAGCGGAGACAGGTACCTACTATCCATGAATAAGGTTGATAGTTACAGTTTTTGAAATGGGGATCTGATAATCTAGTAGAGTTCGATGCAACCGAACTCAGGATTGCATATTTACTGCAAGAAGGCATAATGCCTAATATGGTGATGCCAGGCATGATTGTTCTTATAACATCCTCATCAATATCCATTATGCTTGGGTGGTATTACCACCAACAATACCCTATCATGGTATGATTATGTAAGGTCAATTTCAAAATTTCTCCACAACAACTCGATTTTCTCATTCGCTTCAAGAGCTACTTCACACCCCTACAGCTTCTCATTATTTTCAGAGCACATTTTCTTGGAGTACATATAGTTCACATGTTTGGTTCAGCTTCCAAACAAATTTTGAGGCTTCTGGAAGCTATCCGATTTCTGTCGAATTCATTGACATCTCTGGAATATAACTAATTAACTTTTCAGTGAATATTTTCATGGTCGATGCTCATCGGAAATTATTTATATCATTATGCCACCACGAACGATTCTTAGCAGGCAGACCAGAAAGAACCAGACTTGTCAACCTTTGCCTTCAATTTCATTACCTTAGCTCTTAGCTGATAACACAAAGAAGTGATTGTGTTTTATTCATTATTATGAATTGCCATGAAAAATGGTGACAGCTCTCTGAATTCAATTTCACCGAAACTTATGAAACAATTACGCTATTAATATGTATTAATGTTGAGAAAGTATAGTGATCCACAGGGCATATATTCATTTAGCCTCCGGATCATGTAGCAAACATCATACTCGTGTAGGAAATAAGTACCATTTCGTGATCGTAAAGCAATATACCTACTATTTCAATATTATGCACAAAACTTTGGATTGCATTTTGCATAATTCAATTGATAAAACTGAAAATATTCGGGAGTATAATATCACAAGAGCTCAGATTTAGCCAGATATTTTTTGTGGTTGTTTTCGAATACTTTTATTGGCAATTCAAGAACAGTTCGAGTTCATGATTACCAATATAAAAGTAAGTATTACAAAACCACCGTAAATCGGAGCTGAATCGGAGCTCGAGTTGTATTTGGTAGGACAATTCCATGAATAGAAAATTCAATTCAATTGAACTTCATTTATCAAACTAAAAGAACAATAAGTAGAAGAATAAATATTTCCAAATCGCGACAGACTTACTGGAATATTATTCGCTGTTTTTGACATTTACAATTGTCAAACTTATGCGACGCGCAACTCTTGATAAACGAACACTCAATGGTAACGTAATATATTTTTATCCACTTGAATTTCTGTTCCTTATTCAGCCGATAGCAAACTACGATTTTTTTCTACAACCGGTAAACAATGTAGCCTTTGACGGTTTCAAATCTCAACACAATTGACTTTCTCCGTGAAATGTCAACAGAAAGATTTGGTTAGGTTAGTTCAGTTAGTAATTAGGAGTTCTCTTTTAGTTATAAAATCTTTCGCGGTAGAATGAAATCCTGAACCGGTTCATAATCGGACATGCGCTTTGTAACAATCCTGCATTGGTTCTGGACTAGTTCGGAATTGGTTCAAAATGTGATCCGCGAACAAAGCTACAACAAGTGTTTGTGTTCATTGAGTAGATTGTATATTGTAGGGGGGGGGGGGGTCGTTAAGGCTGTGTAGCCTCTCAAGCACCTCGACCTATTAGATATTTTGTGCATAACCCTCAATCTATTCGAGGCCCGGGATTCCGAGGCGAAGTTTATCATTTTCTTGGGTGCTAGTTTCCTGACTTCGGAGGGCTCTAAGAAGGCCCCTTCCAGGAACTTGAGCCTCTTGCAGAAGAGTGCTGGGCATTCACAAAGCAAATGATCTGAAGTTTTAGCGAAGATCTCGCAGTAGCGGCAACTATCACGTTACCAGTTTCAAGTATTTTTTGTCCAACTCGAGAAGATGTTTAGCTTTCTTTGGTAAAAGGCTCACTAGCCTTTTCGCTTGTCTTTGTCCTGGCACTTTATTCCAATGAGATTTCATTTCATCTGCTTCCCACCCACATCAAAGTGACCTGGTTGTTCGCTGTAAGTTGTCTCAGGGATTGTTTACAGTTCCAAGTCAACTCAAGGTGGATTCATGCACAACCTTACTCAACCCGAATTTAGCCCTGACTTAATTTTGCCCTAAGAATCATAATTGAGTGGTTCATGCTCGACCTATTTAAGTATAATATACATGATATGGTTGTCCATGCATTCTCTCTTGCAATTTCATTTCTGAACTCGTAATCTGGATATAATTCCTTCTTCGCTTTTTTGAACATTTCGTAATGGGAACTTTCATTTTATTCCTACATTTTGTTAATCTATTGACAAGGATAACCTTGGAAAACAGCTGATTTGCTTTAAGATTTAAGGAAAAGTTTGATGTTGGCCAACTTCTCAAATCCTTAAATTATGCTTAAATTCGTATTAATCCTTGAGGCAACTGCATGAACCAATCTATAGAAAGCTCAAGCTTAAATTAAATTCGGTTTAAATTAGGTCGTGCATTAATTCACCTTTAGACTCACGATAAGTGTATGACTTCAGAGCTTTAAGTGCTGCTTGGCTATCTGATAGAACATAGATTTTTGCCCTTTGAGTGTCCTTTTCGAGGCACTCCTAGGTTGTGGGTTTTGAGAGCCTGAAATTTGGCCCTGTACCTCCCACTCCAGCCCTTTCATCCATCTTGGATCCATCAGTATACCACACTAATGCATCCCTTCCCAGTTAAGGTCCGTTCTCTGTGCAAATTTGGTGGTTGTTTATGACCACTTCGAACTGCATTTCGAAGTCGTACCTAATTGGCATGATATCTGTCGGTTCAGACATGGATTCTATAGGGAAGTATTTTCCAAAATCTTCAAGTGTCCAATCCGATTTCCTGATTTGAGATTTATTGTTTAACTAAGTCTGTAGGCACTGATTGCTGCTTCTTTCATTACACACAGGTGCAAGGTGAAAGGTTCAGCATTACCTCTAAGGCTGCAGTGGGACACGTGGATATTGCCCCTGTGATTCCCAGACAAGCTGGCCGTTGTACTTTCTGCAGCTTGACTTTTGCCAAAATTTGTTGCATTTTTGGCCACCATATCAATGAAGCATATAGGTGACATGGGTTTGATGATCGTTTGGTATGATCAATAGATCATTTCATTTTTGGTTTCAGACCCCATCGCCGCTATAGCTCTGGAAATAATGTGGTTGAGTTAGCTGTTTCATGTCAGTTTTTGGTCGATTATCACGCCCAAATATTCGACTCCTTTGGAAAAATTGAGCTGGATTCCATTCAGAGTTGGGGCTTTAAGTTCATACTTTCGCCTCTTGGTAAATGGAACCAGCACTGTTTCGCTAGGATTGACATTGGTCTTTCCTCTGTGCACCAGTTTCTGATTGTTTTCAGGGCTATACTTGCATGCGATTGAATATTATCCCGTCATGTTTGCCCCTGATGGTGACAACCAGGTCATCAGCGTAACCTTGAGTCGTGAAACCAGAATCAGGTAGCTTGACTATCAGGTTGGGTTGTTCATTGGGCAATCTGATGAAAAGTATGCTTACATTTTTTGCGTGGAAGAAAAACGTGCTCACCCAAGCCGACCGTCGATTCCCTCTCACCGTCAGGCTTCTGCGCGAGATGGTCATGCGTCCTAGCGGCGTCCTGCATCGCGGTGATCTTCGACGCAAGGTGCCGGTTGCCCATGCGCATGTTCCGCTCCCTGAGCACTTCGAGTTGCGTGTACACGCGCTGGAACTCCTCGTGCACGTCCTGATCGGTGTACTTGGGACGGAGATCGGGACCGCCGAAGGCACCCGAGGAGTTCGTGCTGTGCTGCGAGCGGTCGGATCTCGGCTTGCTCACGAACTTCGAGGAGGGGGATTTCGATGCCAACGAGCTCTCGTTTGGGCGGCCCTTGCTTTTGAACACCATGAACACCTGAGTGGAAATGAAAAGGGTCAATGACTTGTTCCAGGCAAGGGCGCCATTACAAAAAATGTCAGGGGGAGGGGCACATTTTTCAAATCGAAGTAAATGAAGATCCATTAGAACAATACTTACAATGAGTATGGTTTGAAAATATATTGCGAAAAGGAGATAAAGTAGAATAATTATGATTGATTGAAACGTATAACAATAAACAGGGTGCCCGTTTTTCGAGCTACACCATGGTAAGTAATGCCACTTATTATTAGAGATACGAGGTCGGTTAAATTGGGGCAAAGTTGAGCATTTTTATGCTGAACAATTATTTGAAAGAAAATTGTATGTATCATTTTTCGTTTTCGAAATATTGTAAGATAACTGAAATTCGTAATTTTAGTTTTTATTTTTTCTAGAAAAAACTAATAGAAATAGATGTTTCTAACTTAGGACGTTCTCGAGGCACTTTTCTACAAGAAATCTAAATCTGTCATCCTATTTTCCAAGGCGTCCTTGATGTCAGAGATTCAACACTCAACTTTGGATTCTCTCATGGGCGTCATATTGGATTTTTGTATTTTTGTACTTTCTGAATACAATGATGTATCACATGATATGTTTGAATCTTACGTGGTGATCAAAATTAAGAAAATATCGTTTTTGCAAAGTGTGCTTTGGAATTAACAGCAACAATTTTGAAAAAATGGAAAAGCCATGAATTGGACAAAATTTTGAAAGAGAAAATATTATATCCAATTAAAATATCAAACATAGTTTGAAATAAATGTCTGATAGACAGCAGAAAACAACTACTTTCCTAGTAAATACCACGAAGAACATTGAATTATATCTGCTCGTAGTCTATGCAACGATTCACACTGTGACTGCAGATCGCAAATGCTTCTTCGATGTGAATTTGTCACGTCTTAGCGTGTTTGCGGAACACGTGTCGATGATAGAAAATAACGTTTTTCGGTGTGTGGTAAAATTTTGCTCATAGTATAATGCTCGTGAAATGTCATGCGAGCCAAAGGAGTTGTCATAGTTCAGAAGAAGTTTCCAGTATATAGTACTTTACCCAATGACCTGAGAAATAATTTATCATCACTCAATATCAAGAAGGAATTGATTATAACAGGTCCATTTCATTGTGAACCTTGGCTATGCATATGACACATGTTAATATCCCCATTGGATCACATTGATATATCATGTAAGGGTATTCCCAATATGTTATAAATACTTTATTATTTTCATCATATTCTTTCTGATAACCTTTTTAGCTATTGGCATTCCATATCCTTTTAGTTTTGGGAATTGAGGTAATATGCATCAGTATAGATAATGAAATCCACCGCTTTCTCTTCAATGGATATTTTTTCTTAAATAAATATATCCACATGAAATGGTTGATGCTGTATCATCTGATGAACTGGCTCTTAACGCCGGGGTTCCACAAGGATCTAATTTGGACCAACTTTGTTCTTTCTGAGGTTCTTGTATATTATCCAGAAGAGAGCTGTTCGTTTGGTTGGTGATCCTGTAGTTACGAATTTTTCGACCTCTCTAGAACATCGCATACAAAGGAGATCTCTCCATTGTCCACCGATACTTTTATGTTCCACCAAAAGCTATTTTGTGCATGCAGACTTGACTGGCTGAAACTGGCCCACCCTTCATTTTCAGGCTCCAGACCTGCCGAAGTCCTCTCTATCAGAATTATCTTTTTTATCGAACATAGAAGCTCTCCTCTGGGTATGAAAGTGTTTGAAAAGAATTTGGAAATTGTTTTAAACCGCCAACTTAGTTGCAAAGCAATTCTAAAAAGTCTGATTGTGACTTGTGAGAGTTAAGAATTCTGAAAACTTTAGGAGCTGGATGTGAACAATATTTCTGATGTATGTGCTTTGTAGCTCTCGGTATGGGGGAGAAAACTAATCATTGGATTGCAAATTCAAGGCATGAATTCTCCATGTTATACATTGGATTCGATGTGAGTTGTAATAATGTAAAAAAATCCTCAGTCTTGATCACTTTCTCAATTCCATCGTTGTTGAAGGGCAGGTAGAGGTGTGAAATGATGACATCGTTAAATAGAATGGAATAAGACTCAGCTTCAATCTTGATGGGTGATGTGAATTAAATATCCCTCTCGGGTCCCTTTCGCATGACGAAAATGGACTGACCTATTCACGATCTTCAACAGAGGTTTCAGGGGAGGAAGGTTGTGAATTTAATGTAACATTTTTAGTGAATCGCGAAAATGTCCTGCAAGTTCCAATTGTGGCATGTTGACATTTTTAAAAAATATAATACTTTTCAGTAGAATATTTTTTTTGTGGGATATGTCCATTGCAAGCAAATTGAAAGTACATGAACGGCAGTAGAGCCAATTGCTATTACCTCAACTTGGAGCAGAAATAAACTATAGATCAATTACTCCAGAGAATACTCCAAATATGAGTGAGGCAAAAGCCAAGTTGAATCATTAATGCATTCTCCTGAAACCTTATTGAGTGTAAATGAGAGGGGTTTCGTTGAAAATGACCACCTTTATCTGGAGGATAAGTTGATATTTCAACAATCACCAAACCTGACCTCCAAGATTTCCTTCTGTGGTGTAATTTGAGATATGCATAGAATACATAGCATCTATGGACGATGTTTTCAGAAAAAGTTTCGAGAAGATATGTATATTAGTCAATAGGATAGTCTGAAATTAATATGAAGATAGAGTGGAACTGTGGTGTAATTTGTTAATGAACTTGAAGAAACTATCGTTGTATATCAGCCGAAGTATAATAAAAATTGAAATAGTAGATAGAGGTATCACGTGTTCTTGTGAAAAACTGACAAAGATCCTCTGCTGTCTCTACTCAACACCAAACCATCCAACAGCTAAAATAATTATCATGGGACGACAAGCTGGAATCTTCGCTATCACCTATGGTCTTGGGCAACTAATGAATAAACCCAACCATCATTATGCTAATGCGCTTCACCCATTCCTAACCAACAATCCAGATTCATAAAGAGTTGAAGTCCGTGCAACACTGGAAAATTCTGACCACAGTCTAATTACTGCGACCTATTCCTTCGCCACTCCAGACTGAGATGGTCTTCTCATGTTTTTCTCAGAGCTTCCTTCGACGAGAGTATGCTCTCAATGTGAGGACCCCTCGCAATTTGTCAAATATATCTCGGAGATCATTACGCTAGGAATGAAAACTAACATACCTCATACCAAACGAAGAAGCAGACTGCCTTGCTGAAGAAGGGGCAAATACACAATTTCTCGGCCCAGAACCCTTCTGTGGACTCTCCAAGGTCCACTTGGGAAAAGAGGTTCGACGTTGGGAAACGGATGTGATGAAATCTCACTGGAATAAAGTACCAGGACAAAGACAAGCGAAAAGGCGAGTGAGCCACTCGCAGCTTCTCGAGTGGGACAAAAAAGACTTGAAACTGGTAACGGGACTTCTCACTGGGCACCTCAAAAAGATGGGTAAAACAGAGAGTGATAGTTGCCGCTACTGAGAGAACTTCGCTGAAAGTGCAAAACATTTGCTTTGCGAATGCTCAGCACTCTTCTGCAAGAGGCTCAAGTTCCTGGAAAGGGCCTTCTTAGACCCCTCCGATTTCAGGAACTTAGCTCCCAAGAAACTGATAAACGAAGTCTCGGAATCCCGGGAATCGAATAGATTAAGGATTATGCACAGAAGATCTAATAGGTCGAGGTGCTTGAGAGGTTGCACAGCCTTAACGACCCCCCCCTACAATGTACATCCAAAATCTACCTCATACCAACAAATGGTTCAATAAAACCAGTTCAAAGGCAGTCGTTTCGAAACAAACAGTATACTGTCGCAGGCGCAAGATCCCATACCTCGAGACCAAAACAGAATATGTCGAAGCCTGAAACACTTCGAAAGAGGAATATAACGCAAGAAAAGATCAAAGCTCATCGAAGATCCCAACGATTCCCGTTTTTTTGGACCTTCGCCAAAGCATGTGACACATTTTACTTCTGTATAGTTCATTTCCTCCATTCACCAGGGACGGACGATGGCACATTGACTACAAAACAACACAAGAAAATGCCAACATCTTTGCCCAGATATTTGCTGTAAATTCCATCTTATTGAATTCACAAGGGGAACATTTCGCTGATATCGCTACCATGGATAGCCGTATGCCTATACCTATTATCAGGCGCATTCTGCTAGATCTCAATACCAAAAGGACTGAGGGAACTCTGCAATCGTTCTCGAGAAATGTGCCCCAACATTAACACCAGTTTTTTGCATGTTGTTCACACTGTCCTATGAAAAAGACAAAAAGACCGTTCCTGGTATAACTACAGATCTATTGCGCTACCATCATCTGTCAAATCTATCTGGAGAAATCTTGAATCGTAAGATCGGCAATATGTTCTTCTTCGTCTTTGAAGATCAACTGGAGATTTGCTTGCCTGACAAACGTCTGTTAAACGGAAAATCTCTGGCTGTAGCATTGGATATATCTACAGCATTTGACCGATTTTGGCCTTAAAGGTCTTCTTGGAAAGCTTTCGTCATATGGTTTCGCTTCACATCTGTGTCGTTTCTTAAAAAAATTGTGTCATCTATTCGACCTGTCATGGAGTATTGTTCGAATGTTTGGAGATCATCAGCAACCAAACATTCGCTTGAGGATTCTATTCAGAAGAGAGCTGTTAATGATCCTGCACTGATAAACTCATCAACCTCTTGAGAATATCACAGAAAAGTAGGTGACCTCTCCCTTTTCCATAGATATTTTCATGTCCAATGCCAATCGGATATCACGTCTTTCATTCCACTAGAAGCGAATCCAATCAGGCAAACCAGACTCGAGACCTGCCGAACAATACTTTATCAAAATCCTTATTCTCATCGAACGGCGAATTCATGGAACTCAATCCCAAGAGAGGTTTTTTCTGATGCTTCAAAGCTCAGAACAAGTAAAACTCTATGCAATATTCATTTTCTCTCCCAATATTCTTCTATTGGATTGCACGATGTTTCTCCACGAACATCATGGGTTTCCCTAGAAAGATAAAAAAACGAATCTTTTGGTTAACGTGATTCATTCATAATGTTATTGAGGAAAACTGACATTGTTTCACTATCATTGCTGATTATTGCCTGTCTATTCGAAGATTGTGAAAATTGCTGACTCTTTTTTTGAGGCAGTATGAGTGAAGAATGAATGGAATATATCTTTGTAACGTTATTCTCTGAAATGATTAAGAGAAAATTCCCGTGGGTGATCTGAGCCGCGAGTTCTATCACCAAGACAATTATTATAGTTTCCGAACAGTCATTAAAGAGATATGTTACATCATAAACATGAAGAAACGTCCAAAGATCTGAAATAACAAGAGTTACTCCTGTTTCGATGGCAATCATTTATGCACAAAGTAACAAATAAGTAGTAAACGAAGGTTTTATGGATAAAAGTGGTTCTTTCGAAAATGTGAACGCAATTTGCTGACATTCATCGTGATTCATCGTCATATCAATCATGCATATTATTCTATATAACTTCGACAAGTCAATCTACAGGCCATATTGAAAAATAATAGGAAAATCAATCAATACACACCATTGTTCGGATATAATATGAAGGTATTCAGTTCATGATTCCCAAAATACAATTAAATTCATGTCTTAACCTTCGTATGGTTTTCCCATCAAATGGCAAAATGGATACGGTTCAAACTTTTCCGAATATATAAATAAAGAGAAACGGTCATAAGAAATCTGTAGTTATGTCAATCATAATTGATTTACTTTAATTGAGCCTTCAGTATCCCCGTTCGAGAATGGAAATCGGACTGACGTAAAAGCGATGAAAAGTATTATTCTTCGCTTTTCTGAAATTAAACTTGAGTTCCACAATTCTGTCATAAGTTGTTGATAGTTTTTTAATAATTGTTTCAGAATAGATAGATAGATAGATATCCTTCATTAGTATTAGTTCCTTCAAAAATATACCCTTTTCAGGTGTAGTATTATATATATAAGGAGAGCAGCAAGTAATTGTGGACTCTTATAAGTTGGTTCCAAGCTTTCGGAAAACTTTAATTTCCATCATCAGGGACTAACTTAGTTGAGGATGATTACTATAATGGTGTTAATCAACAGTTGCAAATAACATACCTTGGAACACATTGATATACATACAAAAATAATAGAATTGAGTCAATTGAAAAAATGATGAATCACAAGAATAAAAAATAGAAATACATAATTATTGTTATTAACATCACTCAGCGAATTTTTGTCATGCTGGTGAGTGAGATACTTAGCACAATGTTTTGACTAAGTGACAGTTTTAGGTTAAGGTTTAGGTACTTAATGTATGATCTTGTTAATGAATGAATAGCGTTACCGCGTTACCAAGCTTTTCTATATACAGATTTCTTTTGTTTTTGTTGAGATTTCGAGACCAATTTCCATCAACTCATCACTGAGATTTTCGAATCACCATTCAGTAGAAGCTTTCCACCCTTGGATTTTAACCAACTCATGAGGGATTCATGGTCCAAACAAATGCCAGGAGAATTTCCTAGACCATAGAATAGATATAACCGTTCTACACTGAAATTCCGGAAAATGGCCCAATAATTTCAGTGTGAAAAGCTTTTAGATACAGTTGGAAGTCATTCCGCTGGTCTTGACAAAATTATATTCTCAGTGGAAACAGACAAATTATATTGTTCCGACAGGACAATGAAGCAGTGGATACAACAGAACTGAATAGAATAAGCTGAAAATTGGTCTTGCTACATTAATCTGCATATTTTGATTCGTTGGTAATAATAATAAATGATTTCTAAAAGAATGCAATAAGAATAACGGATGAATCGGCGTTTCAATTATATCTTTTATTTATTCAGTTGACAAAACCTCACTCAAAACTAATACTCATACTTGATATACCTACGTCGGCCAAATTTTTTGCGATTTCAATAAGTTGGCTGAATTTTGTTCCCTTCAGATCCAGTGTGGGTAGATGATAACTTAGTTGCTCGAATGAGTATTTGTTTTTACTCGAATATTTAAGGGTTTTTTAAATCGTGAAAATGTACATCAATTATAAAAGTATAAATGGTCTCGCCTTCCCAGTCAACCAAAAAAGTAACAGTAAGTCAAAGGGAATGAAAAATATTGTAACATTGATAATCATCTTGGCGACTAATCAAAGATTTACTGACAACTTCGCTACGTGGACACCAATTATGTTAATTAATGATATCTGAATCATGAAAATACGGTGTAAGATATCCAAATGAAATGGATTCAATATTCACAAAAAATCCTGATTTTTCATTTTGAAATAACGTATCTCTTGCAATCCATAAATTTCATCCCTAAATTCAACGTCCTATCGAATGGCATTTGCAACCTTCGAATTTGTGAATGCATTGGAAGTAGTGGCTGATTTGGTATTATTGAAAATTCGAATATACGCATTTGGCATGGGATAACTCGAAAATAAAGAGAGATATTTATAAAAGCTTAAATAGACGCTGTTTCACATTCTGGTGCCCAATCAAATGCCTGGATCATGACCTATTGCGAGACATCAACGTACATTCAAATAAGTAATTAGTTACCTAAAATCGAGAGATGGCGCTCCTTACCAACAACCGCAGATAATCTACCCAAATGTTACAAATACCTCACATAAAAATTACCATTTTAACACGTGATTCGACAGCCAGCCACCGTACGAAGCAGACGCTCTTGGAAGGACTCGTAAGAGTGAAGGCAAGAGGAGAAGTTTAGTACAAACTTGGACTATCGAATACGAGACGGAGTGAGATTCTAATTGATTCGTACAAGACTCGACGACGAATTAGAAGTCGGCGAAACCAAAAGATTATGCAGTGCGCAGGTTAATACCGAGCGCACTGTTGATTGGACGAGGAAACCAGCTTCAAACTAACCCTTTTCTAATATTTCAGGATTATTTTTCAGGATTTCTTTCAGACATCAAAAAGATAAAAAAATTGAACTACCCCAGGATGATATGTTTGTAGTCCCAACAAACATGGACAGAGCAAGGGATAACAAGAAAGCCAGGAAGACGGCCTCGAAGAGCCGCAGCCCCCGAAGAACCCCTGATGATGAGGACCTCAGAAGCATCATCAAAGACTTGAAAGAGCAGATGAGCGCCCAGACCAAGCTCATCGCGACCCTAGAGGGCACGATAAATGATTTGAGGATGCAAATCAGGAACCAAAACCCGGCACCGGAACCAAAAACCGAGGTCCTCATAGAAGACCTAGAAATTCTTGCCACGAAGGCTGACAAAAAAGCTAAAGAATATAACCAAGCTGGAGATTCCGAAAACTCCAGGATACACTCCTCCCTCGCCGCCCTAATAAGGGGAACCACGGATGAACCGGTAGCCGAAGAAAATAACGACATGGAAGTCGAGACGGCAACCGGAGGCTACACTGCGGATAGCCAAAAAAGGAAGGCTGAGAGGAGCCCCGAGCGAGCGGAGGAAACATCCGCAAGTCCAGAGCCCGAAACGGATAAACCCGCAGAGGCTACCAAAAGGACCCAGATCCCGCCCATCGTGCTGAAAAGCCCAGGGGAATGGACAGTGGTCAGAATTAAACTGGCCAAGAAAGGAATTGAGATCCCGTTGGTGAAGATGACGGGACAAGGAGTTGAGCTCCAAACCAAGAACCCGGCATAATTCCGTGCCGCCACCAAGATGCTGGAGCTGGAAAAGCACCAGTACCATACCTACACTCTACAGGAGGACAAACTACTGAATGCCGTCATGCGCGGCATCGATATGTCAGTGTCCACCAAGGACATAAAAGAGGACCTCATCGGAAAGGGAGTCCCCGTCGAAGACGTTCACCGAATGAAGTCGAACGTCACCAAGAAGGAGATTCCCCTGGTACTTATCCAAGTGCCAAAATCCGACAAAACCATCTGGACGGTGAAGGACTACTGCAGTTACATCGTCAAGATGGAGCCACAGCGACCCAAAAAAGGCCAAATCATGCAGTGCCACCGCTGCCAGAAATTTGGCCACGGACAACGTAACTGCCATTGCGATTTCAGGTGCGTCAAGTGCGGAGGCAAGCATGAGACGGCCACCTGCAAGAAGCCCTGGGAAGCGGAAGCCAAGTGCGCGAACTGCCACGGCAACCACCCTGCCAATTACAGAGGATGTCCTATGGTTCCCAAACCTAGGAAATTGGCAGCCACAAGCACCCAACCCGCAGCGAGACCGAGCGCACCGAGACCGCCAGCGCCGAGAACGACTCCAGGTCGTTCCCACGCCGCAGCGGCCTCCACTGCTACCGCCTCCAGGCCTGCCGCCCCCAGGCCTACCGCCCCCAGGCCTGCCGCCCCCAGAGCTGCCCCTGAAACTCAGAATGTGCTGGTTGAATTCCAGGAATACATCCGGCAAATAATTGAGAAAACGGTGCAGCAGACCCTCGCTCGCCTTACGATGCCCTCACCGGTCACCAATGGCGCGTAAGAAGGACTCACTCCTGATCGGCTCCTAGAACATCAACGGAGCCGCAGCGAGAAAACTGGAACTTCAGGAAATCCTCTCGAGAACCTCCATCGACGTCATGGCACTCCAGGAAACCCGGCTCAAACCAGGTAAGTCATTCAAAGTACCTAACTATGTTTGTTACAGAAATGACAGGGTAGACAGACAAGGAGGGGCAACCCTCCTGCTGATCAAGAAAACTCTAGACCACTATTCAGTCAACACACCAGACCTGGAACACCTGGAAGCCACCATAGCGGTAGTGAATACGGCCACCAAAGGGGAAATCCAAGTGGTACCTAAACGCCGTAGCGAAAACAGGCAAACCATCGCAATAGGAGACTGGAACGCGAAACACCCCCAGTGGAACTGCACGACAACGAACTCGAAAGGTAGGCTTCTTTTAGGCTACCTGGAACGGAACGAAGAAGTATCAGTCCTGGGACCAACCGAACCCACTAGGAACGACGATCGCACTGCACCCACAGCATCCTAGATATTGCCGTAATACGAGTACTTCAAGTCCCTGTAGAAATCGCAGTACTGCACGACGGAACCTCAGACCATAGCCCGATACTGCTTCAAGTGGGAGAAGACAGAACAGAGGAGGACACCCCGATAAACCGGAACAAGGTAAACTGGTCTCAATTTCAGCGAAACTTCCACGAGCAAATGGGCCCCATGCCCGTTATAAGCTCGACAGAAGACCTGGAGAGAGCAGTAAAAAACTTCGTCCAAAGAGCCATATAAGCCAGCACCACTGTTACCCGAACCACGTACTGGAACCTGCAGCACGAACTGCCCCCTGAGCGAACCAGGCTACCAGAACACAACCAGATAGCGAGACAACTTGCGAGAGACGTGAGGAGAGAACTGCAAGCGAACAGCGATGAACGCTGGGCTAGCAAAATCTCATCACTGAACCCGGAAGATGGGAGCATCTGGAACATGCAGAAACTTCTGAGGAACGGACCTACGGCGATTCTTCCTCTCCAAGGAGAGAACGGTATCGCCTACACGAACAAAGAAAAAGCGACAGCCTTCGCAGAAGCCTTAGAAAGGCAATTCGTGGAAAACCATAGGCCAGAAGAAGACGCAGAACACGTGGTTCGATGCAAACGGAAAGTGGACAGGATCAGGATGATAGACGACCAGGAGGAAATCCTAAGGCCAACTTCACTGGAAGAGGTGAGAGAAATAATCAAATACCTGAAAACCAAAAAGGCTCCTGGGATAGACCACATCCCGAACAAAGCTCTGAAGCAACTCCCCAGAAAGGGGATAGCAGCCATTACCAACATAGGGAACGCAGTATTGCGGCTGAGACACTTTCCAGATAGCTGGAAAGAAGCCTCAGTGATAATGTTGAGAAAACCAAACAAGGACGCAACCCGGCCCGAAAACTACCGCCCAATCAGCCTACTACCCGCCCCCAGCAAGGTGATAGAGAGGATCATAAAGAGACGACTAGAAGAGATGACATCAGAACTTGGCATACTTCCAGACGAACAGTTCGGCTTCAGAAGCGGACACTCGACAGAAATGCAGGTCACGAGACTCGTCGACTACGCAACCGTAGGGTTGAATAGGAGACACTTCACGGGAGCTGTGTTTCTAGACGTTGCCAAAGCTTTCGACCGAGTCTGGCACGACGGACTTATCACCAAGATGGCCCTTCTAGAGTACCCCACACCCATGGTAAGATTAATCGACTCTTATATTCGCAGGAGTACCCCAAGGTGCAGTGCTGAGTCCACACCTCTACTCCATCTACACATCTGATATTCCAAACAACAATAGACATTGCACCCTGTCATTGCATGCAGATGATACAGCCATCGCATCTAGATCCCCTAGAGCCAAGTTCGTTACCAGGTACCTGCAAAGGTCCATTGACGAGCTCGAGCAATGGTGTATCAACTGGAAAATTCAGATCAACCCGGAGAAGAGCCAAGCCATCCTCATCACGAGATCCAAAAAACCTCCAGTCGGACATGTGTCGATAGGAGGCCACGACATCCCATGGACAAACTCAGCAAAATACCTTGGGGTAATCATCGACAACAAGTTGACCTTCAAGGCCCACGTGGACTCCCGTGTGAAAACAGCCATACGAGTCAGACGACAACTGAACCCACTCATCGGACGCAGAAATCCGATGAGGATCGACCTGAAACTCCTCCTCATGAAGACGATACTCCTCCCGATCCTGACCTACGCAGTAGCAGCCTGGGGACATTGTGCCAAAACTCACCTCAAACGAATCCAGAGTTACGAGAATCGATGCGTTCGAATGTTCGTCAACGCACCATGGTTCGTCAGAACCAACTCCATCTTCAGAGACCTGCAACACCCACACGTCCTGGATAGAATGAAAATTCTATCCGCAAAGACCCATACCAAGATGGAGAGCCACGACAACCCCCTCAACAGAGAGGCGATGGATTACGATCCGAGATTCCGAGAGCGATATAAACGTCCAAAACACCAGCATTTAGACCAACAAGCACCTTAGGTGAGTAAGGGAACACACAGGTAAGCCAAACACACTACACACCGGAATAGTAGCCTTTTTTTAGCCTGAAAAGGGTTACCAATTCCAACAAACACTGCGCCACGGAATAGTAACTATTTCAACGAATGCAAATTCTTACGTTTCCGACTAACACCCAAGCCCCTATACGCCATGCTATCCCACTAACAAGTCAGTTTTCAAAACATCAGTTCCTGCGGATTGTTTTGCTCCCCTTTTTTCCATCACCCCAAAACGCCAGACTCTTAAAGTCCCACTGCCACTAGGGCTTTAAAAATATGAGGACCGTAGCGCTGCTACGGGGGATGGTGGATACGGTTAGGGCTGTTCCTGATCACCTTCAGTGATTAGTAATGTCCTTATCCGGGGCCTCATAACGACTTCAAACACAGGAATGGAACTCTGGCTGACTGTCCCCAGTGATATTCAGTAAGCTTCACATTATCATCATTATGTTGATATCCATTATAAAATGAAAAACTAATAATCATATTCAAAAATGAGTAGTTATTTGATTCACGTACTCATCAACGTGAGATGAAATGACCATTTGCGATGTGAATGGTAATTCGCGAATTCAACGTCTACGAAAGTTGTATTGGATTCCATTTCGATGTTTGCACTATTTAACCTGAATGTTTAATGTTCTGCCACAAAGAGCACTCACTGATTTCAATTTTGAAAAGATTTTATGAATGTTACCTGTACCAGAATTTGAATGAATTGTGTTATTCAATTAAGATTAAGGTTACTCGTGAAGATAAAACAAAATGGAAATTCTCACGATCTGTTATTCATTCGAGGACTTTTTATTCAAACTGAATGGAAACCGGCTGTCCCTTTTATTCTTTTAGACTTGAATTCTACTCCAAATATTTCCTAACTAAAGCTCATCTACATGTAGGTACCTACTCACCTTGCTCCCGAATATTAAACAAAGAAGTAAAGTCACCGTGAGTTGGGTGTGGCAGAAGAAAATTATGTACATCAAATCCGGATTGGCTGGCTTCTGCAAGAACAACCTGTAAAAGAAATATGAAATCGGCTGAAATTTCTGAAACCGTGTTGCGTTGCGTCAGAGATTATTTGGTTTTATGGAGTTTACTGACTTGCATTTCCGCATTTCATGGTTGATGCCGTCAAATTATATAACATATTTGTTTTGTATGAGCACATACTCAACGAAAATATTCATAAGATGATATATTTAGGCTCGATTCTTCCTTATATCTTATATGAATTATACGGCATAGCAGACTCAGTATAAGAAAATAAACTGGATAGACATATCCTCAAGAGACAGTTGTTAGGAGTTTCATTAACGCAAATTCAACTAACACATATATGGAAAAGTACTATAATAGTATATTTTTAGGGTATAGTGATAGCTTTTATTCTCGAGATGAATTATTGGAAATGAGCCGAAGGCGAGGTTCGCAATCATCCGTGAGAATAATAATAGCCATTATACGCGAGTAGAAGAATATTCTTTCTTCACGACTAACGCAGAAAAATGATAACTAATCAAGACTAGTTAAGCCTGTATCTTATGAAACATATCAAAATACCTAATATACATTACTTAACGATTTGAGTGATGTGCAATACGAATATTGGAACAAGAAAAAAAAATACTTCCGTCTAACCAACTGTGCTATCGGGTGTTGTTATAAACTTTGGTGCAAAACAAAGAAATATAGCTTCAGTATAAATAATACTATGGATCGGAGCAAAATTTCATTCTGACGCTGTACAAATTTCGTCGTGTTCACTATCATTCCTCATATTCTTCATATGATTATCACAATCAAAATTAGGTATTTTATCAATATCATGTCGCAAATCTGGTGCAGTTCATCAGATTGAAAATGACGCGATAACCGAGTCAGGGGAGCAGAACCCACTTTGGAAAATTTGCAGCTTCGTCATTGGCTTCAGCCTGTTGGATTGTAAAGTTTCGAAGTATGTGATTGGTTGTCAGAAGTTGGGAATCCAACACGTATGAGGAATCATCTACATTTGTCAAAAGATAACGCATATGTAATTCATGTAGTATCCCATACTCGTAGAGAAACTATAATTTTCCCTTGAACCGAAAACATTCATTGCATTGAGATGATTATATCACAATAAGTCAATCTTGAAGGTTGTTAGATATTGTTCATTTATTGACAGATACGTAAATTGTCGGAATATTCAGAATTCATAACATATATTTTAATGTCACATTTCTGGGATCGATTTTTTTTCCATAAACATGTGTCCTAAAATTCACCCCCTCCAAGATACAGACAACCCCCATTAATCCCCTTGCATAAGAGTTATCTACCTTATTGAAGCAAGAAATGAATAGAGCGTCCAAAAAAACACGGACTTTTTGATTGTCCAAACATTATTGATGCATAATTGTAACCAAAATTCAAAATTTATGATTTTATCTCGAGCAACTGGCGATTTTTGTAGCTTGGGGTGAATTTAAGGACACATGTATTTGGAATAAAGTCTTATACGAACTGACCGAAGCTTACATGAATGAACGAATTTCTATGCGATATTTTTAAATATATATATATCATAATCATATTCAGTCAAGTTCATATTTATTCAATCTAATCTAATACAGTCTATTACTGTTAAACAATGAATAATTCGATACTCCTATAGATTTTTCTTCATTCTTAATTCAACTAAATCGTATTCTATTACGTATTATGAAGGTTACATATTGCGATGGAATACACGATTTCGATCAAATACTGTTTTTACGAAAAATGGTTGAGATGCTTTACTGTCTTGACAAAATACAGCTATGACGACTTTGATGAAATATGGTTCATTATACGATATCGTGTTGATGTGTGTATGTACTACATATCGTTGAATGAATACCAAATCTGAATCAGTGTAATAATCAGGGTAAGTGGTAGACATTTTTCTTGTGTATTCTCGATGTTGCTTTTCCAGATTCTGAAGTTGGCGAGAAGCTATATAATGAATCACTTAACTGTAAAAAGTTCTGTGAGAGGGAACAAGGCTCAACACTTATTTATTCAAATTGAAGATTCAAATGCAATTGATTGAATTTTCCACGGCATGATATAGTATGTACTGGAAATCGGAAATTTTCCGGAAACATTCTGGCAATTCACCGTTCAAATTTATTGTCGAAACTTCATGTCGTTTATTTCAATTCCTTCGTTTATTTGGACTGGTTAAAATTACAATTGTTTGTTATTCCTTTTCATAACATTCTTTAAATTGCCATGAAATATCGACCAATCGTTACATTGAAATAGCAGTGTTCACATGGCAATGTTGAGAAATGTTCAGAGCATTTTTGACTGTCTAAAACCAAGTATATGCATAAATCTCTAACACCTAGAATAAAGTAAGGGAAAGGTGGATAGAACTATAGCGAAATCGTATTCCCAGAACTCACGATAACCAACAATATATTTACAGGATGGACACTATTTTGTAGCCGGATGAGTGGGAAACAACTGAACTGTAATAATCATCAGGAGAGACTGACTATCCAAATGAAAACTTCAGCCTCATGAGAAAGCCACTCATTTTCTGGATTATTAGACCACAATCTGAAGATACATCAATTCAGGAAATAGGGAGCCGTTTGGCAGTGAGAGCAGATATAGATCTTAGCTCCCATTTGAACCGCTGGTAAGGCAATTCTGGGCGCAAAGATTGACCTAGAAAATGCGGTGGGAGACTGGTGGTCGGAAGCTTCGAGTAGACTGATCCATAGGCTTGTGCCCTTCAGTTCTTCAGGAATGCCTTTGAGGATAGGAGTATATACAGTGAACGACAAAAGTACTGAATATATAGTTACATGTCCTAAATTTGTGAATATATTATATGATATGTTAGTGACAATTTTTAAAGTGATGATGAAAATATTCACAAGTAGTAATAGGTACTGAAATGACTTTATCTTCATTATCGATTAACATAACCCAATAAAGCGTTTGGTATTGTTGAAATCGTAATGGATAACCTTGCATATTTCTTGAAAAGTACATAAAATGCACCTTGAAAGAATAAAATTTATATATCCGAGGATTTTTTGGGAACTATCGTAGTTTCAGAAATATCGAATATTTTCGATGATACTTTTGCCACCCACTGTATACGGAATGTCTGGAAAAGTTTATTATACCTTATCCATGCCCTTATCCATGCCAAAATATTTCTACTTGTACATTTTCGGTTTTCCCGGAAGTCATCTTCATTATTTTTACCTCTATTGCATGGATTCTCTTCGTTTATCAACTAGAATGATAAAGCCTAGAATTTATGTACAAATTACCCAAAAGGGCACTGATAAAAGGAGTAAATTCAGATAAGGGCGTATAGACATTGTAGTTTATAGGCATAAAAGACTTTAAAGGCATATCACTGATATCGATGAGAAAACCAAAGCCATTAATTTGAGGCTCGGTGACAAAATATTGTGCACGTGTTCTTTTGTCGAATTGCCGCTTTGATAGAAACAAAGGGTAGATTTTTGATATAAAAATGATGACCGAAAGTCAATCGAAAGCAGTCACAAACATGGCTCGGAGGAGCTAAGTTCCTCAATACCGTGGTCACCACGGTTTGTTTTGAAGCTAACGGACTTTTAAGTAGCTGATTCTTTGTCGACAGACATCATAATATACTTTGTCCGTTTTGCAAGTTGTCGCTAGACATTGCAAAAGTTAGTCTTCAGGCTGAAAGTGAAGCTCAACAGTGTTTTTAAAAAGTAACTTGTAAAGTTGAAAGTTTTCTCTTTATACCAGTCAGTTTGCAAGTGTCGCGAATTTCCAAATGAAGTGAAAAGTGAACCAGATACGAAATATGTAAGTTGCCCAAACCAGTCTATATAAATGCCCGTAGGAAAAGATTTCAGATCATTGACCTAGAGATAATTTAATTATTTATTTAATAATTTAAAAGGCACATGTTAGGGAATTATACCATTCAACTCAGAGGGTGTCGTTTGTCACATAGATAGTAGCCAGGGTTGTATTTGAATATATTAAAGTATTTGACGTAGGATTTTCTGATTACAAAGGTGACTAATAAAATAGCTTTGTGTATTGAAATTGATTGGATAATTACCTGTATGATTGTAAATTCGATTTTGTAGTTTTTTATGAATTAATATGGTTCTTTCAGAACACCATATATATTTCTTGAATAAATACTTCATGTTTATATTAAGTGAATCGATGCCGTTGTTATTTCATCCGCCTGTGAAACCGAACCCTAATAACATCTGTAGCTCACCACCTCACATATAGGACAAATCCGCTCGGCCTATTCAAAAATAATTTAACATCTTATCAACTAGTGAGGTGTGCAGCACAGTTTTAAGAGTTACCGCTCGCTATATATAACCTCTATTCTTCAGGATGAGCAGCAAGTATCTACTTTTATCAACCTGAGATCATGTATTTTATGCATCTTCAAAATTTGATATATGGATGGGAGGTAAACTCCTAAAACAGTTTCGAAAGTATGCACGACGATAAGCTGCAATTATACCTATCTGTTAGAATAGCTGATGTGTAAAACTTTCACGCTGAGAAATATTCATCTGATGAATCACAGTTCCGGCTAGTAAAAATTTCCTGAAACTTCTTCAGAGCAATCCCAGTCATCCCAACTGCGAAAAAAGTTTCCCTCAATATACCATTAGGAATGTATACCAGTCTGAAAATGACATTTCATTCGAAGTAGATAGTACTATACCTCGAAGTAAATTTCATGAATTCATCAACAAGAAATCGCAGGTGATGTATTCACTATTCCTTATTGTAATTTCAACTTAAAAACTCCTGTATAATCTGTTCGAGAAAATATAAAAAATCTCTCAGCAGTTCTTGCAATGCTTTCAGAAATATATACTATCACATCAACAAATCTTCGTTGGATGAACGAGTCTTTGGGAAAAGGACGTTCTGCAGGTCTCTAAAGTGACCACGAAGAGGTGTGAAGACTGAACTTGATGGGTTAATCTCTGAATAACTATATCGACAGTTTAAGTATACACATTCAGAATACATGATTTCTCAGAACTGAGAATGAACACTTACTCTTCCGGAGCAATGTTATAAACTATTCGGCTAGTATTAATTGTCATAATGTTGTTCATTGATGAATACTAAATTGAATAACAAACATTCAAATTTTAGTTTTTCCTCTCAATGGTGTGGGTTGACTTTTGTCCTCAGTTATTCGTTGATCCTGTTCGAGATAGAGTCTTCTTCGTGTGCCATTATAATCGAGGTGAAGATGAGATTTTTCTGTTGTTCAGCGATATTTGCTTTATTCAAGGTACTTATTGAACATTTGAGGATAACGCACAAATGAAGAAATGATTCAGGGTATGAATGTGTTGAAACAGGTGGTTGCTAGAGGGATTCTTTATGACCATTATTGCAATAAAAAGAGAAGAGTGATTGAACTAGGAATAGCCAAGAAGAAAAATGAGGAAAGTGAAAAGAGATGTAATGATAACTATGTTTGAGTAAATTGTGATTATTATGTAGATTCATTTATTTTTTATAGAAACACGAATACTTTCGTCTAGAAGATGGTTGAAACATTCTCAGGATCCATGGAAAATGGTGACACAAAAATGGAATACCTATATAATATATATATATATATCTATTATGTAAAGTTCATTCCACTGAATAAAAAACAAAAACTACCAGTGCTCAATGTACACACCAATGATGTACGAATGGTAACTAATCAACCGTGTTCCTATGAAGTTTACTATTATATTATGTGATCAGTACGTTGACTCAATTTACTTGGACTCAAAAGTAGTGTTCACTGAAAAGAATTTCTGTCCATATATCAAACCAGTGAAAATCACTTCGATTCAAGTCATTTCTACAGCTTTTTTCTTTGCGTGATTCTATTATAATAATTCCAATGCCTACTCCGAATGGAATTATTTCTTGATCTATTTCAATTAGAAATTTATATTTCTTTGAGTAATACTAAAAATTATGAAATTTTCTTGAGAAGAATTCAAAAACAGTAAAAAATAAATTAAAGTACTTAATTTATGTATAAACGACTTTTATTGCGAATAAAGAAAAGAATCATTACAGTTTAATGAAACTGATGGCGAAGTCTAGCTTAATATATGAGTAACTCATCAATCCGAGAGAGAAAAACTAATATTATTTGATTTCAAATAAGAAAAGTAAACCCAAAGAACACCAGGAAAATCTAATGAACATTAATCGAAACATTTTTATTCGATATTCACCATGAGTTTTTCAAGGAAATGTTAATGCTACGATGTATCTCATCAATTTCAATATTTTCCAGTTGAATTCAACAATAAATGTGAACAGTAGGTAGGTGACTAGAAACGAATTCACCACCTGTATCTTCATTATTATTTTGTTCAGAGGGTTGTTACGTCGATTAATTGTCATGAATGATCAATTTAAAAAGTATCAACAATCATTAGTTGGATCTGCGTACTGCTGATATAATACATAACACCCTCAATAGTAAGTTTATGCACATCAATGCACTTCTCAACCCGCTCAAAGTTGGTTTTCAACTTTGCAGTGGCGATAAAAATATAAGTTTTGCATTCCCCTCGTAACATAATGTCTCCATAGAAACACTATGATGGAATAATTAATAATCTCGACGCAAGAATTAGTCCACTTTGTTCTCCAATTTAAAGTTTCTTTTTACATTACGAAAGTCGCGAGTTGTAATTTTTGGTCGTATCAAAAGTTGAGTCTGTTCTGAAATAATGCATCTTCTTGTCCGATACATATCTCCGATTTTGAATTCAATTCCTTCAGAACAAACAAGTTTCAGAGGCGAGCCACCGATAGGCATTAGTATCAATGATAATATTGTTGAGAAGTCTGATCAAGTGAATATGCTTTGTAGGTAGGTACTCAGTGCTACTGAAACTTCAATAGTCAACCCAGTACATTCACAAGGTTTCAATAAACGATTTTTTATTGTATCTGTCGAAATATTTCATCCATTTTCCATTCGCTGATGAAGCATTGAAGCACTGATAAAAAAGTTGTTTTGTCATTCCATGATACATGGATTTTTTTATTGTAATCCAGAAAAAGTTACAATTGTAGTTTTCATACCTGAAACGTGTATCAAATCGAAGATGAGTTTGAGCTCGGAAAAGAATAAATCAATTAAAAAATGAAACAGTGAGAGGTTGTGGTTTTTCTTCCGTACAGTTGAGAACCGTAGCCTTGTCAAAATTCCGCTCTGGCACAATGAATGTACTCTTGGTGCAGTTTACGTGTGGTTATTTTTGCCAGCCCGATGTTTCTCTTCACCTTAATGATTGATCTAATTTCATCATGTTCCTTCAATCCCATCAAAACATTCCTAAAAAAAAATGGAAAAGCCATAAATTGGACAACAATTTTAGAAAGAGAAATTAGTCTATCCAATTAGAATATCAAACATAGTTTGAAATGAATGTCTGGTAGACTACGAGCAGAAAACAACTACTTTCCTGGTAAATACCACGCAGAACATTGAATTATATCTGCTCGTAATCCATGCAACGATTCACACTGTGAATGCAGATCGCAAATGTTTCTTTCTTCCTAAGACGTGACAAATTCACATCGGGACGTGCCTGTCCCGATGTGAATTTGTCACGTCTTAGGAAGAAAGAAACATTTGCGATCTGCATTCACAGTGTAAATCGTTGCATGGATTACGAGCAGATATAATTCAATGTTCTGCGTGGTATTTACCAGGAAAGTAGTTGTTTTCTGCTCGTAGTCTACCAGACATTCATTTCAAACTATGTTTGATATTCTAATTGGATAGACTAATTTCTCTTTCAAAAACATTCCTAATTTCATCTTTGCACGAAATTGTTAATTCATATGTATGGCAACAACGTTACTACAATGCGCAAACTCAGAGGTGCACCTGCCTTCCTATGTGGGGTCATTTGATTCTCGCGAATCCCAATCTATTGGCCTTCTAGGTGTGTATCGGAATGCTGTGGTTGAGTCTCAGACATGAAATATTAATTCCTTTCAATGCATATTTCAGTACGATTCGGAAACATAAAATCATAAGAAACACCAAATGATTGAAATTTAATGTTCTAATCATCTAATTTGGTGGCAATAATCATTCGTATTGAATCTTGAGAACACCTGATTTGATATAAATAAATAAAAATATTGTATGTAGGCATCTGAATGGTGCGAATTTCATGCGCTCATCTGTTCGATCTTAGAACCTTAGAACTTTTGCCAATAGGTGGCACTGACGTCCTTCCTACCGTACCTGATTTCAATATTGGGCTAGATATATTAGATGATTTTGGTATAGATCAGTATCAATTGGCCTAGGTCTCGGCCTAGGCCCTAGTGCAACTGATTAGGATAATTGTGCCGAAACAGTTCGTCATCATCCGAATTGTCCCTAGATTCTTCTGGGTCTTGTTTATCATCATATGAATTATATTTCAATAGGTAAACGAACTTAGTAAAAAACACCGGAGGTGGTGAAGAAAAGCACTGATTCGCATGAACACACTCATGATATGGTGTTCCTTCACACCAGAAGAGTATTCGCATGTACCTGCTCAGTGTTTGAACGCACCGAAGAGAATTTCGTGCTGGAGGTAGGATTCAGCATCAAGAAAATCATAGAATGTGCATCACACCACTGCGATGTTGAATCGCACTTTAGGAAATGCATAAAGAACACCACCAAAGTGTTCATTCTGCTTAATTCATCACTAACACTAGTGTTACTGATAACTGGGTTTGATTATCAAAAACAGCTATGGAAAAGGTCACATAACACCTAAATTGGTGAATAATATCCCGGTGTTTACTGACACTAACACAATCAGGACCTCAGGGGACACTAGACGGTGTTAGCTGGTGTGAGCTGGTGTAATTTTTTTTTCCACTGTGTAATGCAATCTTTGCTCGCCTATTTCACCGCAGTGGGTCGCGTACCAAGTGACGCTTGTAATTAGCGACACCTTGCGGCGGAAGCAAGAAACACTCCAGAAATAAATCTCCCATGTCACAAACGGGTCTCAGGGTCTCTACTCGGTTGACTACCCTGCACTGATCAGGTCCAATGAGCACGAAACTGGTCTGTAGGTTGACAAGCTTGCCTGTCTCGATAGGAAGAAAGAAACATTTGCGATCTGCATCCACAGTGTGAAACGATTTTCAATCGGACAAGACGGGATTTGTCTTTCTTTCAATTCAGATACTTCGTCCAATTTCATGTCTTTTTTTAATTTGGCATAAACAATTAAACACAAGATTAAAGTGTGATATTTAACTAGTATCCCCATCGAATCGTCATTCCTGGGTCTGTATAACGAAATTTGCGGGAGATGCTGGGAGTGTACTTCTCATGGTATAAATAATCGCTACGATAATGAATGTTGCCAGCATTTTTGCTTGAACCTACCTATTTTATCCGATCACGAAAACACCATGCTAGGTAATCTCAACCAATTTGACCATAATGAAAGCCAGAGGAACTTTGCTTTTTCTTCCGGTAAGCGCGATTATTTTCGAATTCCTATTAAATTATCAAAACATGCAAACTCCTACGTGTAGTCAACGATAACTCCGATTCATTGCATGTATCAAACAGTTTATTAAGAGCACGCGAAATATTGGTTTGTATGAGCAGCTATCAACATTTTTACCGAAATGCAGATCATGATTCCATATGCCAATTTCGAAAAGTTGTGGATCCATCGGATGCAGAATCTAAATGGAGCCATGGGTATAAAATTTTAATATTATTTTCAAAATAGAATAGATATTCAGAGTCATTGTAGATGAAAGATAATCACGAGTCACAAAAACCCTATAATTCACAAGCTCCAAGTACAGTGAGCACAATTCGCATCTTCATATTATTTATTTATTTATTTATTTATTTATTTATTTATTTATTTATTTATTTATTTATTTATTTATTTATTTATTTATTTATTTATTTATTTATTTATTTATTTATTTATTTATTTATTTATTTATTTATTTATTTATTTATTTATTTATTTATTTATTTATTTATTTATTTATTTATTTATTTATTTATTTATTTATTTATTTATTTATTTATTTATTTATTTATTTATTTATTTATTTATTTATTTATTTATTTATTTATTTATTTATTTATTTATTTATTTATTTATTTATTTATTTATTTATTTATTTATTTATTTATTTATTTATTTATTTATTTATTTATTTATTTATTTATTTATTTATTTATTTATTTATTTATTTATTTATTTATTTATTTATTTATTTATTTATTTATTTATTTATTTATTTATTTATTTATTTATTTATTTATTTATTTATTTATTTATTTATTTATTTATTTATTTATTTATTTATTTATTTATTTATTTATTTATTTATTTATTTATTTATTTATTTATTTATTTATTTATTTATTTATTTATTTATTTATTTATTTATTTATTTATTTATTTATTTATTTATTTATTTATTTATTTATTTATTTATTTATTTATTTATTTATTTATTTATTTATTTATTTATTTATTTATTTATTTATTTATTTATTTATTTATTTATTTATTTATTTATTTATTTATTTATTTATTTATTTATTTATTTATTTATTTATTTATTTATTTATTTATTTATTTATTTATTTATTTATTTATTTATTTATTTATTTATTTATTTATTTATTTATTTATTTATTTATTTATTTATTTATTTATTTATTTATTTATTTATTTATTTATTTATTTATTTATTTATTTATTTATTTATTTATTTATTTATTTATTTATTTATTTATTTATTTATTTATTTATTTATTTATTTATTTATTTATTTATTTATTTATTTATTTATTTATTTATTTATTTATTTATTTATTTATTTATTTATTTATTTATTTATTTATTTATTTATTTATTTATTTATTTATTTATTTATTTATTTATTTATTTATTTATTTATTTATTTATTTATTTATTTATTTATTTATTCATTTATTTATTTATTTATTTATTTATTTATTTATTTATTTATTTATTTATTTATTTATTTATTTATTTATTTATTTATTTATTTATTTATTTATTTATTTATTTATTTATTTATTTATTTATTTATTTATTTATTTATTTATTTATTTATTTATTTATTTATTTATTTATTTATTTATTTATTTATTTATTTATTTATTTATTTATTTATTTATTTATTTATTTATTTATTTATTTATTTATTTATTTATTTATTTATTTATTTATTTATTTATTTATTTATTTATTTATTTATTTATTTATTTATTTATTTATTTATTTATTTATTTATTTATTTATTTATTTATTTATTTATTTATTTATTTATTTATTTATTTATTTATTTATTTATTTATTTATTTATTTATTTATTTATTTATTTATTTATTTATTTATTTATTTATTTATTTATTTATTTATTTATACTGACAAATCAACAGGCCTAGGCCCAATTACAGACAGACAGTTCATTACAGTAGATACTAAAAACATTAAAATAAAAACACTAAGACAAAATACTAAAATAAAAACACTACACAGGGAATGTAATACATTCAAATTCCTAAAAATACAGCTAAGTCGAAATATAAAAACAGGACATAACAACCTTGAAAGTATTTAAGTGTTAGCCTATAACTATAGATTCTGAGAATATTAAAAAGATGGGGAACAGCCTTTGATTCCACTACTACTTGAGATAAAAATATCTATATCACAATGGTTTATATATTCATTTACAGCTTTTTGGCATTTTTCAAAAGGTGAACAAGAAATAACATTGATATAGAAAATAATATGATTTCTCCTACGTAGTCTCACTTCAGGTACATAAATGTTTATTGCATTAAGTAAATCAGGTACATTGAGTTTATTACTGATTATGTCTGATACAAACAGCACATCACTGATATCTATTCGGGACTCTAGTGTTTTTTGCCCAAATTCCAACAATTGAGTTTTGTATGAGATCATAAAAGGAGATTCCTTATGTTTTCTGTAATAGAGGCTTCTCAAGAATTTCCTTTGTACTTTTTCTATCATCTCGGAGTATACAACGGTATGGGGATTCCATATGACTGATCCATATTCTAATTTAGGTCTTACAAAAGCATTGTATAGAAGTATTCTGGTTTTCCTATTGAAATTATATGAGTTTCTAAGCACAAAACTTAACATTCTGTAACTTTCCTTCACGATATTCTTAATATGAGTTATGAAACAAAATTTTTGTTCAAAAACTACGCCCAGATCTTTGAATTCGTGTACCTTTTCTAGTTTAGTTTCATTCACCCAGTATTCTGTATCAATGGGATTAATTTTACGGGTTAAAGATATTGAGTGAAAACTTAGGGCTTTTCCAACTCAAATTATAACAGAAATCAATATCAAAGTGTTGAATCATTTTCTGAAGCAAAAATGTTTAGGTGATGGGATTCAACCAAATTAAGGGATGATTCTCCAATCTTGTTACAAGTATCTGAGCTTTTTCCAGAATCCTTCTGATCAACTTCTGATGATTTCAGAAATGTGTACATTTTTTGAACATATATTCTGCGATACTACCGGTATAATTAACTTCTCGAACCCCAAATTCTTTTTAGGTCATACACCACTCAATGAATTCGATGACAAATATGTTAAGCCGAGTCCAATATATTATAGGTATTAGAATGGAGATATGATGAATACGGCTGGTTTCTAGTCAGGAAATTTTAACTTAGCTTATCCGAATAAGTCTAAGAGATTTATTCTTTTCAAGTCTGAATGAAGCTGAACATTAAAAATTATTCATTCATTACAAATGTACCGTGCAAAATGTCCTCAGTTTGTTGATTTATTTGTCGTCTTTCGAGTACAATTTTAACTTCAAAAAACACATCTAACACTCCAAGAAATATTGGAGATGAAATTCGAAGAACTTATCTGTGCCATTGAAAATAACTGTGAATTTGAAAACTTTATAGCAACAGTCTTATTATATTAATGCCATAAGTGATTGAATATGCATCGTAAGATTTTAAGAAAGAATACCTATATCAATCTATAGCTATAACCATCTGCGTATGTTAGTTAATTATTGATATCACTTCATTTTATACTTCCAGTAATACCGCTTGGATCGACGAATCGAAAGCAAGTAACATTGATTGATTACACCCGGTATAAACAAAATATCACAATTTGTGATTTCTATGGTAATGGAATGTATTGTAGTCTGCTATTGGAAATCCAATACTGTAATAATTGAAAACTCGGAATATAATTGCTGGATTCGAAATTATTGTCGTTACGTCTCCCTCATTTTCAGTGCTCACGAACATCGAAAATGATTTTTGTTGGCTGGTATCATTGAAAATAGGGAAAAAACCTCATAACGGTTTCTATCAATGACTGTAACACGAGCTGTAACATCTTCGTTAGTGTTGAGGTATTTTTCATTTGACGCACATCACTTTTGAAGTATTCAACCATAAGCCATTCTATTTCGAAATTGACAATAATTACTTACTGTCCCATTGAATTTTTTCGACGACCAGTACTGAATGAAATGTTTCAAAAATCATTACTAATGATAGAATGTAAACATTCTCACTTTGCCTACATTTTTATTCTATAACAAGGTTCAGAAAGTTAATATTCTTTAATCGAACTAAACGACGTGGATTGCCGTGGACACGAATACCTTCTAATCTGAGCGGTGGACAAGATGCGGTAGTGCTGCAATAACACGACTCAAGGCGCCTATTCTTGAATTCTACAGAGTAAAAAAACTTGGGTGTAATTTCAATCAAATGGATTTCAGAGAAAACTCCGACAAAATTAACACCTGAATATCAAAACTGTGTCCTTTTTGTTATACATTTCACAATTGAGTGTTCAGTGGTGTTCATTCCGATCTTAATAGTGTTAAATGACACGGATGTGGCGATTCCGAAACATAAAATCATAAGAAACACCAAATGGTTGGAATGTAATATCCTCAATGGTGCCACCATTCACGTTAACGCATAAAAAACACCAATTATATGAAATTAACACCAAGTTACACTATGTCATATCACGATGGAATCGGTGTATGAATCATATAATTTGGTGGGAATGATCATTCGTTAAGTATTGCATCCTGATAACACCAGATTCGATATCAATTGATAAAAATATTGTATGTAGGCATCTCAATGGTGTGAATTTCATGCGCTCATCTGTTCAATCTCAGATCCTTAGAACTTTTGCCAATGGGTGGCAAAAGTTTTAAGGTCCTTGACGTCCTTCCTACTGCACCTGATTTCAATATTGGGAATGATATATTGGGTGATTTTGATATAGATCTGTATCAATTGGCCCAGGCTCTAGTGCCACTGATCAGGGTGAATAAACCGAAACAGGTCGTCATCATTCGAATTGTCCCTAGATCCTTCTGAGTCTAGTACATATGAATTATATTTCAGTAGGTAACCCAACTTAGTGAAAAACACCGGAGTTGGTGAAGAAAAGCTTTTATTAGCATGAACACACTCATGATATGGTGTTCCTTCACACCAGAAGAGTATTCGCATGTACCTACAGTGGTGAATAATATCCCGGTGTTTATTGACACTAAAACGATCAGGACCTCAGAGGACACCAGACAGTGTTAGGTGGTGTGAGCTGGTGTAATTTTTCTTTACTATGTAGAATTCAAAATATGGGCACATACGTTCAGCGATGGGGACGTTAAAGGAAATAATGGAATTCACTCGTACTGGCCGAAACTCACGAAAGGGTAGGGATTCGTACTGTTTCGGCACAATTATCCTAATCAGTTGCACTAGGGCCTAGGCCGAGACCTAGGCCAATTGATACTGATCTATACCAAAATCATCTAATATATCTAGCCCAATATTGAAATCAGGTACGGTAGGAAGGACGTCAGTGCCACCTATTGGCAAAAGTTCTACGGTTCTAAGATCGAACAGATGAGCGCATGGAATTCACACCATTCAGATGCCTAGATACAAAATTTTTATTTATTTATATCAAATCAGGTGTTCTCAAGATTCAATACGAATGATTATTGCCACCAAATTAGATGATTAGAACATTAAATTTCAATCATTTGGTGTTTCTTATGATTTTATGTTTCCGAATCGTTTTACCTCACCATATTCGTGTGATTTTCCACTACTAAGATCGGAATTAGCACAACTGAACACTCAATTGTGAAATGTATAATAAAAAAGGACACAACTTTGATATTCGTCGGAGTTTGCTCTGAAATCCACTTGATTGAAATTACACCCAAGTTTTTTTTACTGTGTAGGACAGGCACTGCTTCGAATGGAGATATCACTTTATTCTCTGATGAAGCATGATGGGTGTATTCATCTGGATATGCGACTTTTCTGAATTATCGATCATGGGCAACATAAAATCATCACAATTTCATAGAAACACCTCTAAATTCCCAGAAAATTGGTATCTGAATAGCTGTTTCAAGATGATGCAAGATATCTTGTCATTTAACAAGAAGCCACAAATGCATCATGATAAAAATCGATTGGGCTATTTTAAACAAGGCGTAGCTACAGCACATACTGCAAATGAAACAATTCGATAATTGGAAACATTTTATAAAAACAAAATCATTAGTAGAGGTTTCTCGCCACCTAGTAGTCTGGATCTGACTCTTCTAGACTTTTTTGTTTGGTCGAATGAAGAACATCTTCGAGAATCGAATTCACACCCTAAAAGAGCTACAGACACCGACTATCGAAAAGGTGCAAATTATAAATGAATTAACGAGCTTTTGTTCACATGAAACGAATAATTAATGTATCCCTAAGAGCACACGAGGTCGTAGGGACGTTGGTACCATTTATGTACGAACGTATCCCGGACATGAAATTCTTGTCCATAGGACGTTCCAATCTAATGACTACTTTATAGAATTTGTTGAAGATCATTATTATTCGTATTTCATTTGATTATTCTCAATAATTGATAAGAAGACAACAGCCACCATACAACGCAGGAGAAGATGCAATCACAGAGGTCAAGCAACAATACGCGCGGCTGGCTTTTGGATTGGTAACCGTGATTGATATCACTGGCAGCTGTTTATTCAATTCTCGGTTCTTGAAATTAAGTCTTTCGATGATGTCCTAAGGATATCCCGAAAGGACTTCACAAGTTGGTCCCGACGTGGGATATTTGTGCGTCCCAGACGTACTATGGACGCACGCGGTATACCAAATTTGTACGTTATATGGACGTCCCGAATGTCCTAATAGGACATAATTGTGTAGACTGTGGATAATGAAGGTGGGCATATTGAACAAGTTTTTCGTCGTTGTTTTGAGCTTATTTATGTAGAAAGTTCAAGACTGAACATAAACTCAATATTGAGAGTGAAATAGTTATTGGGAATTATGAGGGCCTTAATTACCGATGGCAAAGTTTGCGTCCCGAGGGCCTCTAGCCCGAGGGACAGCAATTGCCAGAGGTTATTAAGGCTCTATAATTCCCGTGGTACATAGATAATTTTATTTTTGACCGATTTTCATAACAATATGTCCATATTTAGAACGCAATAAATGTTTAAATTCATAACCTTTCTGGTATATTTGAATTAGGTAGCGTTGATTGTAGCATTGTTAGGTTGTCGCTATGTTACATGTTTATAAGCAAACTTTCTTTATCAATCAATGGTTTTCCGTTAAAAACGTGTTTATTTTTTACCACAAATCGACGATCTTTTTCTGATATAATGAAGGATATTATAAAAAAATCGGAAAAAGCAAGACAATCATTACTTCCATCGAAAAGTGAAACCCTATATCAAAAAGAATACAACTTATATCTGAAGTGGCTGACACAGAGAAATGTTATGTCAAAAGATGCCAACGAAACTGTCTTTCTGGCATATTTTCAAGAACTGGTAAAGTATTTTCAGTATTTTCTGGTAGATTTGGTAATATTTGTATTTATTCGTTGCAGTCAGAAACGTTTAGCCCAAATTCGTTATGGACTAAATGGTCAATGCTCAAATCGATGGTGACCATATATGAGAAAAGAGAAAACGAAACGGAAAAGTAAGGGGTATAAGCCGAAAAAGTCCCTAATGAAATTCATTTATTGCATAAGGTAATTTTTTTCTCATAATTTCCTTTTTCGTTTGTTTATTTCGTTTTATTTGTTATAGGTTGTTCTAATTATGGGTTATTTTGGAGGATGCAGAACTCAGGAACTTCTAAATATGAGTATAGCAGATATAGAGGACCGGGATACTGTTATGGTAGTGAACGTACCGGAAAGTAAAACTGGTGTATCGAAGAAATTTACAGTTGTGGATGAAAAAGAGTTCTCTGCTTTGCCTTTATTGAGACTTTATATGTCCTTGCGTCCTGAAGGTACAAAACGATTTTTTTTTGAGCTTCCGACAAAATAAATGTACAACTCAGCCAATTGGAAAGAATATGTTTGGCAAAATTCCCAGCAGAATCGCAATGTATTTAGGATTGCCAAACCCACTAACCTATACGGGACATTGCCTTCGTCGCACTTCTGCTACTGCCCTAGCCAATGCAGGAGCAACTATGACAAACTTAAAAAGACACGGAGGTTGGAGAAGTTCCACGGTGGCAGAGGGGTATCTGGAGGACAGTATTGAATTGAGAAATAAAACGGCGCGTATGCTGTTTACTTTGCCATCAGAAGAGGCAGGCACGTTTATAAGCATTTCTTGTATCATTTTCACCTGTACAAGGTAAGAGGGAGTTTTTGAACCTTAATATCCCAAGGGAGTTATGACCCTCATTATAGATATCGTAACTATGACGATATAAGCTTATAATGTCACTGTCAGAAATGAAGTGTATTATTGCCGTCCGGATTTGAAAATTCACGTTGATTACTCATTTACTTCCTCTGAACATTATTGCAATCGTAATCATGTTTTATAGCTATTTGTGTATTCAGAGCGGCAAGGTACTGTGCTCGAAATGCACACGATATTTTTTCTACAAACACAGTTCATTCAAAATTTACATTTCATAATATTCTTCATCAAAATCGTGAATTTCATTAATTATTCACCAATATATTGGAATTCAATCCAATAATTCATACATCTAACAGAAAGGAAGAAAGAATGACTCATAGATTAAAAAAACAATTGCCCTGCCCTGGGATCGAACCCAGGCTGGCGGCTTGAGACGTCGCGCTTTGAACCCGTTGGCTATTGAGACTACTTGAAAACGTATATATGTCTATCCCACAGTTATAATACGTTATGAACCAAAAAGGTTTAGTCAAACTTATTTTTGCTGTATATTTAACGGACTGGTGTTTTTTGAGAAATACGACAAGTTCAGGATACTTACTTTGATATCTTTAGCATTTAAGTATTTCATACGAGATTCCATGAAACCATGTCATGATTTTATCATATCATAATTCATACTTTTTCTCAATTTCTCTGGTAGGAGGTTCAAATTTACAATGTTCGCACTATCTGTTACATCAGGAGATGTAAGCACAAATATTCTGTCACTTAATGACATTATTTCCGCGCAGGAGCGGCAATGCTGTAACTTGATGACATTATTTGCGCGCTCGAGCGGCAATGCTGTCATTTGATGACATTCCTCGGAAAACTTCAACTTTGTGTTGGGATTTGAAAGGGTCAAAGGCTACTTTGTTAGCCGTTGGTAGAAACAAAATTTTTTTCTACGCCACTGTTTTTTGCCAAATCCATGAAGCAAATTATTATCCTCAGTGCCGCCGATGAGATCGCTGGGAACTTTGACTAATGTTGTATGCCAAACGGGAGAATAAATAAAATAAACGCACGTTATTCTAATTAAACTATTTGAGAAATTTCCTTTTCCCGTAAAAACCGTTTGGGGTCATTTGTATGCGTGAGCACCAGAAGGGGAGCAATTTCCAAATGGCGAATGGTAAACTACCCTTAAAACTCCATCTCGATGACGTGAAGGGAGAGTTATATCGTGAAGAGATAGAAGCTCAGTGTCGCCCTCAATAGGACGCTCTATGTCATAGCAGATCTACAACAAATGAAGATATAACCAAAAAACCATGAACATATTTGAAATATAATTCCAGATATCTAGAGGACGCCCATTTTCGGATAGGTGCCTTATTTCGGATAGTGACGTTTTTCTCAAACTATTTAAAATTCGCGCTTAAACACACGTTTTTGTCATTACCAAGTCGATAACTACCTCCTCTGCATGATTTTTTATTTCGAAAAACTTTCGCCAGATGGCCATTGCAAATATATGTGTATGATGTGATTCATAGTTTATTTCGTGTACTGTTCGATTGAAGTTTTCGATGGGAGGAAAGTGGGATATTTTCTACTAAATTCACCATACGTATTTTTACTACTCATAGCACTATGTTCACATGTTCGAAATAGGTATAAACACAAATTATGAAAGTTATTAGAAAAGTAACCCAACGTGAAAATTCCTAATTTCGGATAAGCATTTTAGTCCTATGCCTTGATGCTCCTTAACCACTATACAATCTCCGACCAAGTCAGAAAGTCTCGCCATTGGTCCAATACCCCATACATAAATGAGCTAGAGGAAAAAATTTCTCATGTTATCCATAATCAGAGATAAGATGGTTGTCTGATTTCGGATACCTGGGAATAAAATATCATCCTATCCGAAATTAGGAGACCATTTTTAATAGAGTTAAAAGGGTATGAGTTTTATTTTTATTTTTTATCTCAAAATGAATGTTTTGTTCCTTATATTATGTTCAATTACATATTGGACTGTGTTATGGAGCTGAAAAGAAGTGTATTACTTGAATTTTAATAAAACATTCCTGGCATTTTCAAATGCTATCCGAAAATAGGCGACCATCCTCCACTTCCATATTTTTGTCTGCATGTTCAATTTTGCAAATAAAAACAATAGATGACGATATACTCCAAACCTTCAAAACAAATAATAAAGAATTATAAGTTTCAAGATCTATCACTCAAAAATTATGAATGATAAGTACCACTATACTAAATTTGTTCCATATAATGTTAATGAAATCAGAACTTTCTTGTGAATCTCTTTTCTGGAACGCCCTGTACCTATGAATTAAAATAATCTCAAATTCTGCATATCAAAACCGTCTTTCTACAGAAATGAATTCGTTCGGATTCATAAAAAGAGAATGATGCATCAACCTTCGATATATGACACTGATAGGATACCTTGTATTGTATTTTGTTTCGTCTCCCATTATTTTAACAAAAATATTTCGGCATTTGAAACTATGTTCAACACAGGATGGCGAATAAAATCTAAAAAAAAAAACTGATATACTTGTAGTTTCAGGTGGATGCAGGAAAATCTCTGCTGATGATGCTGCCTGGAATGTTGGCAGGAACATTAGTTGTCACCAAGTTGGCATTATTTCCCAAAACTCATTCGCATAATGTGCAATCTGCGCGGTACGTGATGAATGAAGCTAACGAAATTAATGTAATAGTAGTGAATATGACTGCTTCAAACAAGCAAATCACTTTGAAATGCCACATATACCTAAATATTAAGCATGGGTATTAATCCTCCTATTCAAACAGCACCAGCGCAGTACCTGCATGTTGCTTTGCATTGAGGTTTATTTCATCGTTATGTGAAAAATCTGCAGGTAACAATGGATAATTAATACTGTCGGCAATTCTTCATAGTCATCTCAGTATTTTGGGTTCATATCTTCGTGGTCGTAGGCAGCTGGTTGCTCCGAAATGTCATCTACTGTAAGTAAATCAATATTTGTACCTTTATCAACCTGTTTTCTCAAGATTCTCATGAAAACTCTGATTCAAAGATACGATATCAAATTGTTCCTAATGTTCGTTTTATTCAATCAATCTACATACTTTTTGATTGTAGAATGAGTGCTGCTAATTCAATAAAAATTCACAAACGATACAAAGTTGCATTCAGTATGTCATATTGAATCGAGAAATAATAATGTACAGGGTATTGGGGTAATTTCCGGAAGTTGTGTAATAGGTCGATTAATGTATCTTTCAATGATTTATACGTATTCTCCGAAATTTAACTAGATATCTCAGAAAACAAAAACGCCAAATTTCAGTCTCTCAAAATCTCTTGGTAACACCCCAACCATCTTTCAAGCAGAGATATGTGCCTATAGGAGTGCACACTCGAAGGGCAAAAATCATTTTTCTATCAGATAGCCAACAGCACTGAAAGCTTTGAAGTCATACACTTGTGAGTATTAGCTGACTTGGGACTGTAAACAATCCCTGAGACAACTGGCAGCGAACAATCAGGTCACTTTGATGTGGGTGCCAGAGGTCATAAGGGAGTTGAAGGCAACGAGGAAGCAGACTGCGTTGCCAAAAAAGGGGCAAATACACAATTTCTCGGCTCAGAACCCTTCTGTGGACTTTCCAAAGCCCACTTGAGAGAAGAGTTCCGACGCTGGTAAGCAGATGAAATAAAATCCCACTTTAATAAAGTGCCAGGACAAAGACAAGCGAAAAGGCTAGTAAGCCTTTTCCCAAGGAAAGCTAAACAGCTTCTTGAGTTGGACAAAAAATACTTGAAACTGATAACGGGACTCCTCACTGGACACTGCCCTCTGAGGTATCATCTCAAAAGATAGGTAAAACAGAGAGTGGTTGCCGCTACTGCGAGAACTTCGCTGAAACTGCAGGACATTTGCTTTGCGAATGCCCAGCACTTTTCTGCAGCGATTTAGCCATCTATTTGAAATGACACCTGAGAGGGCAGTGTCCAGTGAAGAGTTTCGTCACCATATTGTACCAGTACAACTACATATTTAGGTATGTAGTTAAATGTATTATAAATGAGGATCAGAATTTAAATGGAATCCTGTTAATGAAAAAATATACAGAGTTCATTGTGGTACTGAAAACAGTCCTTTATATTGATTTCCTTTCAGCTGCTATATTGTGAAATATTGAGTTTGGGGTAACGATTTTCAGTAAGTTAGAGAAAAAATATACAGAATTCATTGTGGTACTGAAAACAGTCCTATATATTGATTTCTTTTCAGCTGTGTGAAATATTATGTTAGAAGATTCACCCTTCTTTGGCTAAAATAATACTTCGTGGAAATTGAACAACATTACTAACATCGCCATGACTAACTAAAACTAACTGAGATGTTTTGAGAAGATCACTCATATCGTATATGATTATTTTAGTATTATACTCAGTTTCCTTCATAGTATGGTGAATGTGGTTTCTACTCATTCATTTGTGTGAAAATCAAACTATTATTTTGTTACATGTATCAGCCTCTCTCTGATTGGCTGTTAGCATGTTTTCAAGTCTTTTCGAGATTGATACGACGCTCCTGGCTCAGCCATTGAAAAAATTCGTTGGCATGAAACCAACGTTCCACAGAGAGAACGGTGATTCACGGCTGAAGCAATATCATTAGGTCCGATATTGCCTTTTTTATGAGTACGTACTTTTTTTATTTTGGAATCCAAATGCTGAATGATGGTATAAATCTCAGTTTACCAAACAAAGCTTATGGCAATGAAAAGCACGTATAAATGATTCTAAATGTGAGGAAAATTCCAAGAAGAACTGGAATGGCGGGGAAACGGAAGAGTTTTTCAGTCTACTCTTTGATTCGGATTTGATGGATTGTGTGATACACGAATTCTTATTTAGGTTATATTACGTGCTTGTTTGAATGCAATACAAATCCATCCAAGTTCTGAGTACTTTTAATGAGTGCCTTAGGTATTTATGAATTTTTTGATAGCGAACATAGAGATTGGAGCAGAATCTGATTCGTCTTGCTTTATAACTGATGAACATCTTTAACCATATTTGATGATTCAAAGAAGGGGAAGTAATAGAATTCGTGTATTTTATTAGAAATGTCAATGTGGAATGTGGAAGTCGGCACGTTCTATAGGTTGCATTTTCGGATCATGTGAAAATCACAAAACATTCTCACTGACCCTGCAGGATACTTTAACAAGAGCAAGTGAGAATCTGCATACCAATGAAAATGAGAAAGAGCCAATGGGACTGACTGATGACGTTGATTGATGTATATCGCAATATATCAATCGACGCTGATGACTGATAGCACGACTGACATAATCACTAGCTTTGTGAAATTCGTCTGCTGTGATTTTTTCTTTTTCCCGCCCGATGGAGTCGCTAATTCCAAGTCTCTTTCGGATCCATATTAAACACTCCACAGATAGAATGAAATCTCTTATAGCCGTTCGGCTCAATTTGGCTTCCGATAAGATAAATGGCCATTTGATAGATGTTTTCAGTTTGGCAAGACAATTATTGGTGTTTCGTGCACTATTTTCATGGTCCATCATCAAGTGATGAATTGAAATAGGTAATCGTCCATTTTGTTTGTATTTGTTGAGGTTCAGTTTTCAGTTTATTGACCATGTTCCGCTTCAGTTTGTGTTTTCGTGTTCAAGAACTATTATTGATATTTTCAAGTTAAAAAATTATGTAATGTGTTGAAAGTAATTTTCGAAACAACTGTAAATAATAATCTCGAGAATAATGTACAGTTCAATCTTATTCCCAAGCAATTCAATATTCAATTATTGATTTCAATGGTATACAATTTTAAAAATTGCCGAATGATTGCTGAAGGGCAATATAAAAAAAATCGTTTCATTGAAATAAAGTTTCAAAGTGCTTAAAGTGTTTTTAACCGCCAACTTAGTTGCAAAGCAACCCTCGAAGTCTCATTGAGACTTGTGTGAGTAAGGAAGACGGGGACCTTAGCTTTTTAAGTGTCATCCGAAGATCTACTTGGCTGGTTACCGTTGAGAGTCCGAATGATTGAAATCTATGTACCAAGAATGTTCGGTAATCGGTTGGTCACCTATCTCTTTCCGCTGAACGATGCTACAGAAATAAATAAATATTTCCAATAGCCGCGGACCTTCTGGCCCATAGACCAGCGCCTTTGCGCACTCGGCCACCAACCCAGTTAACTCATCGTTTTTTTCAATATAAATGCGATGACAAAACATTGAAGCAAATTTACTTGGAAGAATACATAGCAACATAGCACGATGATGAAGTAAATTATCAAACCTTTTTAAAACGAAAAAAAAAAAACACTTGTGCTTTCTCTATAAATAATTCGATTTGAAAAATGTGAAAAACCTAGATTTTTTAAACTATTCTATTCATTATTGGTCAAAATGGCTAAAATGTCCCTATGTTAACTTTATACATTCATAATCTACTTATATTTAATTGAAACAAATACAGGCGGGTAAAGAATTTTCAATTCTGAACCGATAATGTCGATTTTGATCCATAAAGAAATTTGTATAACTATTTAACAAACCGTGTTTATTTCCTCACTGATCTATCCACTTTGTAACTTCATAAATAGAAAATATTGTATTGAATATACTGTCGTTCAGAGTTATGAGAGGAAGATAGGTTTCACCATCAGTAACAGTCCGAATTTAAAATGTGAAAATTTATGTCAAACAAGTCTCATATCAGGTTATCTGGTCTATTTTTGAAAGATCCTGATTCACTCGATATGACGTTTAACAAAATGTAATAATAATCCATACACGCTCATGAGTGGCACAAATCGATTCACGAAACAGAACTTGATGAACTTGGAAATATGTTGTTGGTCCAAATAATTTTTCGATACGAATTTGCAAAATGTCATCCCAATATTTGTACCCGAATCACATTCAAAACTAAATTCATCTCCAAGTACAACTAATTTTAACTCCATGTATTTATCTTCGTCGAATCAATAAGTTTCCAACTTTAGTAACCTATCAATACTTCCAGATCTATTCGTGTTTACATGATGAACGTGAAGGAAACAATTAAATCCTCATTTTCTTCACCAGCCTGAAACTGTTGTTTATGTAAATATACCGAAATGAGTTATACATAATAATACCTCGTGCTCAATTTTATATACAGTAATGAGTGCTAATGGGGAAAATCATGTTCAAATCTTTAAATGAAACACCCTTAGTGACAGTGAGGAGCTAAATTTTTTCTTAGTGACTTGGGTTGAATTATGATATTTTGAGCTCAGGATTCTTGTGTAATAAGACTAGAGTCGAAGGTTTGTGCAGTGTTGTCTGATCTATTTCCTGCTTTGTTGAGTGGAGTTGGCTGTGACCAGTTAATATGCACCGCTTTGCTCAAAATTGCAACTTAGCTAAAGTTCACCTTAGCGTAAGGTGAACCATAACCCCGATCTGTGTTGCACCATCGATTCCTTAGCTAAATTTGACGAACACTTGGCAACGTTGCAGGAATGCTCCAAAGAACCAAATGAATATAAGAAGTAGAATTCAATCTCTTTTAACCTAGAATTGCAAACCGAATAGAAGAAGATGATGAATTGAGAAGAAAAAGAAGTTAATTTTGAAATTTTGAATATTTAAAGGCACACACATAGGGGGGTTTCTAGGTATCGATAAAATTTGCTGGAATTTTAGTATGTTACACTCTAAGTATATTAGATTAATAATTCCATGCTGCGCGACCACGATAGCAATTGCATTGGTGATATACGGGGTGGAATAGAAAATATAAGGGGCATCGAAAGAATTTCCTAAAATGTGTGTATGTCACAACTGAGGTATATAATATCAATAATTGCATGCTACGTGAACAAGATAGTAATTATCGCATTCGTTGATCTATACTGAGTGTAACATACACACATTTCAGGATATTTCGAGGGAAATTGTATCGATGCCCATAAACTCCCTCATATTTTTCATCACACAACGTATATAAACTTATGCAATATCAATAGTGGTCACAGAGGATGCAGTTATCGATCTTATATACCAGGTGTAACATATTGACATCTTAGGAAATTCTATCGACGCCTATTAACCCCTTTACATGTTCTATTAAACCCCGTATATCAACTGATGCAATTGCTATGGTGAACGCACAGCATGGAATTATTAATCTAACATACTGAAATTTCAGCAAATTCTATCGATACCTAAACTCCCCAATGTGTGTGCCTAGTCCTTTTAAGTGAAAAGCTTTCATTTCTTGAAGACAAGATGGAAGATGGCAAGAAATGAAGGGCCCTAAACTTCTCAAACTGTGACAAAATATTGTTGCTCAATTTGATATTTCAAGAATTTTATTGAGAATTAATAGACGAATATAGTCAAACATGGCGAGATAAAAACGGTGCCTGGCAGAATATTGCTCTATTCTGTTGATGCCGTCACTTGAAAAATGATAAAATCAACAAAAAATTTAGGTCATGGTGTCCAAGTAGAACCTAAGCCTCAGTATTCCTATGCTTAACTCAACTTCTACCTAAGTTCCACTGAAGCTATGGTGCAATACAAAAGAGTAACTTAGGGTTCACCCAAATCTTAGTCCACCTTAAGTGTAACCGGTGCAAATAGCTAGTGTCAGAGGCACAGTCAGGTTTTCTTTATTCACTTCCTCTTCTTGAAGAGAATGAGATAAATTTAATGAAACACTGTTCGGAATTCATTTACCGGATTTTCGTTCTATATTAAAGTAAAAAAAAAATACAAGAATGTACGATCATGTAAACAACTCTGAAACTTCAATCCTCAATAATTACCCACAACTTACTGTTTATGAAAATTTATCTGTTGATGAAAAATTTGAATTTTTTTTTGTAATTTCCTTGAACTGATTGATCAGGCTTTTCCCATAAAGGTTGTCTGTGACTCTGGAGGGAGAGTTGAGGGGTCGAAAAGTTGGCTCACACCGCAAATATGTAAGCAGGGTGACTTTGTTCGTTATCTCCATTCTGCTTGTAAATATTCTACAGGTAATAATAATCTTGAACTGTATTATAAATAAGTTTCAAAACAATATAAGTGATTCTAAAAGACAATATTATTCTAACATGTATGAGAATTCTGACAATAAATCGGGTATCCTGGAGAATAATTAAGAATGAAGTAAACTGCAAACCCTTTAAAAAACTTTCCGAGAGTTTTGTAGATGTGGATGGGGTTCGACTCCCTGATCTCTCTACAGCAGCTACATCTTTTAACGACTATTTTATTGACTCTGTTAACCAGGTACTATCAACCTGCAAAGGTACCGAGACAGGAAAAAATATATCTTCCAGTAAAACAATATTTCTTGAGGCTGTAACTGTGAGTGAGGTTGCTGAATTGCTTAAATTGATGGCTAAAAGTTATGCCAGAGAGTTTGATGAAATACCATATTCACTCCTGGCATGTGTAGCTGAGGAACTAGCGCCTGTGCTTTCAACTCACATCAATACATCTTTCTGTGAGGGAATTTTTTCCAACAAACTAAAGAAAGCCATGGTCTGTCCTATATACAAAAAAGGATGTATAGAAAGTATAGAAAACTTTAGGGGTATTTCTTTATTGAGTGGTTTTTCCAAATTATATGAAAAATGCTATTATAGTCGCTTTATGACTTTTATAAACTCTAACAATGCACTGCCCGATGTACAGTATGGTTTTAGAAAGGGACGTAATACAGAAGATGCCATAATTTCATTTCTTCCGAACGCTGTTCAGAGTATGGATGATAAAAATTGCACAGCAGGCCTATTCTTTGATCACAGTCGTGCATTTGACTTGGTCGATCATAATATATTAATTAACAAGCTATACAACTATGGCGTCAGGGGGATACCTGCTTGTTGGCTATCATCCTATTAGTCTGGACGATCTGAAGTCAGGAGGTGCCAAGTATATTTCTGAATCCCGTGAAGTGGTGAGGGGTGTTCCTCAAGGGGGTGTACTAGGCCCTTCTCTATTCATCACCTTCATTGCTGATATTCTTGAAAAGGTCACTGTAGGGTCCTCTGTCCTATTTGCTGATGACATGTCCACATTATTGACCTCTGATTGTTTAACCAACCTTAGGTCTAGTGTGAGTGAATGTGCTAGACAAGCTTTTGAATACAGCACTCAAAATAACTCGAAAACAGTGATGATGGTTTTCAATGTAAGAGACAATGATCAGTCCCTATATGTTCATGAAAACGAACATACAAACAAACAGCTTTCAACTACCAAATTTCTTGGAATCAATATGGATGAGGTTGTCTTGGTCTACACATGCCGATTTTATTTTGAAGAAGCTTTGTTACACAACTTTGTCATTTGGAAACTTAGAAGCTGTGTCGATAAACATATCCTCATATCATACTATTCTGCATATGTTTATTCTATCTTAAGTTATGCAGTTGTGGTTTGGGGTAACTGCAGTAGAGTAAAAGAAATTTTATTGGCACAAAAGAAAATTGTGAGAAGTATACTTGGTAAACCTCCTTGGCAGTCTTGTAGGCCCTTGTTCCAGGAGCTACAACTGTTGACTATGGCTTCAATTTATATATTACATTGTGCAGTTTTTGTCACAAAATATATTGGAAGCTTTCAGATTGTAGTCAATATGCAAAAATACGCTTTGAGAGACTCTGACAAACTGGTTATTCCACAGCATAGGTTAACGTTGACTAATAACAGCTGTTACATCATGCCAATAAGGATTTATAATCACTTACCCATGAATGTTCGACAAATTAACAGTATTTCTAAATTCAAAAGTGAGCTCAGGAGAATTCTCACGAAAAACATATTTTATGGGCTTGAGGAATATTTTGGACACTCCTTTTAGGTATATTTTTTATATATATTTTTATATTTTTTGGACTATTCAATTGTAATTAGTGTGTTGTAGTCTTTTAGTGTCATACTTGTTTAATTTTATAATTTTTTATGACAAACCCAATGTCCTGTAAAGGAGACCTATATGGTGAATAAATGAATTGAATTGAATATGAGTTGAAGCTGAATGAACTTCCTTATTCATTCTGGACACTTTTTCTGGACAACTGACGGCGACAATTCTTTTCGCTCCCGACCTGCATTTCATCATTTCAGATTAGAAAAAGGAATGATATCAGCTAATTAGATCGCAGCAAAAAATCGATAATTTGCATAGTTAGGAGTTATTCTCGTGGAGTATCAGAGATAAATCAACTCCTTTGTTATATTCTTGTGCTTGGATTCGGTGTCTGAACATGACGTTCTGAAATATGACGGAACAAGTAATTGTTCGAATGCATGAATTATCATTGTTTCGACATATGCCCCTCCGGATATCTCAACATTAATTCTGGGAAAGCAAAAAAAGAGGAAATCCATTAAGAAACATAAAGCGCCTAAACGAGCCGGTCTGTTTCACGAATTCCGTTGTTCGATGAAAGCACAAAATAGAGCGATGATAAATATACTACACTTGAGTGTCTGGAAAGAATTGGAATCTTAATGAATTCTCTCGCCTGAATGAGAATTTCAGCTGCTTTCTTATTATTTAATCGAATTCGACTGTGTTGAAAAATGGGAAAGCCATAAATTGGACAACAATTTTGAAAAGGAAAATAGTCTATCCAATTAAAAACATCAAACATAGTTTGAAATTGAATGCCTGGTGGACTACGAGCAGAAAACAACTGATTTAATGGCAAATACCACGCAGAAAATTGAATTTCAAAATTCTTGTTCAATTCATGATGGCTTTTCCATTTTTCATTTATAAGCTTAGTTGAGCTATCAGCCATTTCTAAGTTCTGTAACTTGGGAGATTCGTTTCTGTAGTGTTTCTTTCTTCTGCCGCATGGTGTCGCCACTTCCAACTGTCTTTTGGAACGCGGCTCAGTGCGGTCAAATGGACGCGAGGAAAATGCATTGGGAAAGGAAACGCTTCGAGTGGAGATCTCACGGTATCTACTCGGTTAACTACCCTGCACTGATGAGGGCCAATATGCCCGAAACCGGTCTGTAGGTTGTCAAGCTTGCCTGTCCCAATGTGAATTTGTCACGTCTTAGGAAGAGAGAAACATCTACGATCTGCATTCACAGTGTGAATCGTTGCATGGACTACGATGCAGATATAATTCAATGTTCTGCGTGGTATTTGCCAGGAAAGTAGTTTTTTCTGCTCGTAGTCAACCAGACATTCAATTTCACACTTTGTTTGATATTTCTAATTGGATAGACTATTCTCCCTTTCGTCTGCGTTGATTTGACAATCTATTAGTGATCATTTCAAAAAGTTGTACATACCCATTTGTTAGGTAACCTAACCCCAATAAGGATTGTTATAATGAGACCGTTCATTCATGGATGCCAAAAATATCGAGATGCAACAACTGTTTATTAAAGAAATCCAATAATAATGTGGTGGAAATGTATGTAATTAATTCATTATATCCAATGGATAGAAATTTGAAAAAAATCCTGTGACAAGTCAATTTTTATTTTCAAATTGACATCTCTTGATATACATATGGAGTGACGTCATCCGCGTGGTTGTGGTGGAAAATGGAAGTAAATCCAGAGTGGACATATAGGTACCTATGTATCAGAAAAAAGAAGGAAGAAAATGGAAATATACAGTTACAGGGTGTGAAAAAGAGTCGAAGAAATGCATATAAACATAGAAATCATTCTCGATGAGATGAAAACTTGGTGCCACAAGAATTGGTTGATTTCAAATACAAATGAGACAGTTCACATGAATGATTTTCATCTTATGAACACAGTTATAGAAAATTCATGCAAAACTATGCAGTTTCCTTCTCGAGTCCGTTCCCCTAATATGTGAACCTCCTGGTTCGTATAGAATTTCCCATATATTATTCCATTCTCGAAATATACACACGAATCCTTGTAGTTTCATCTGAAACACTTTATATACCCCTGATTTTGATTTTTTTTGAAATATTGTCATGAGTAGAACATTCAGTATATTCCAAATTGATTTCACTGTTTTATAAATATAATTATTTTGTTTCTTATAAATAGTGAATGTGAGGGTTCTGAAGTTAGTTTGGTCTGGGGCTACTCGTGATGACACCACATCATCGTAATGTAAGTTAGTTTCAGGTTCATATTCATTTCGTATATTCATATTAATAACCATGTGTTACTCTTGTTATTCTTATGTTTGAATAAATGTCATTATGTTTTGATTACTTTCAACTATCATAAAACTATGATTGCCTATCTGAATGGAATACCTCTCGCTACCCCGTGTAGCAACCCCTCGATTACACCATAGCTTTCCCTTAGTTGTGACAATCTTAACGTTTTAAAAAAGACATTTCGGTTCAAAATAAAGTAGCGATTTTGGTAACTTCCAGTAAATTTTTTTGCTCAAGTTAATTTTGACAGTGAACAAGATGTTTCCCAAAGCAAACTTGATAAAAAGCAATATTCGTGTTTTGGTTGGGTTTGAAATAACCAATAACTCAATTTTCAAATGTAAGGAGTAAACTATAGTAGATAAAACAGTTAAGAATAATGTGGAATATCAATGAGTTGCTTGGTACGACACATGACTCAGATCTCAGCATTTCTTTCTATGTATATGGTGTTTGTAACAATTGTACACACTTCTTCAGATGACATTAATTTTGGACCTAGAGGAGCTGCTGAATGTATACACACTATGCATTCGCGTACCTACATGAAATAAAATGACAACATGGTTTTTAGTAGTGGAGCATAAGAGGGTTTTTCTTCATTACTAGCTCAACAAAGAATTATGAGAATAGGTACTCCCTGATTCGAAATCTAATGAATCATGTAGACCTGTTTTCGTAAGAAAATTCCATTTCACCTCTCCATCCCATTTTCATTGGGTGGAGAACAATATTTGTAATCTCATCTTCTTTTTTTACAGTGAAATTCAATCGCTCGAAAAAAGAAAACACGCATGATGCATTTTTGAAAACTGTGTGGAGGAATATACATATCAATAATGAAAACTTCCTTGTTGGTTGAGGTAGTGAAATCGGTAGTCAGTTCAATCTGTTTTTGGAAATTGTGAATGGAATTCGTTCGAGGTGTTTTCAGTTCAGGAGCTGAGCTGAACGGATTTCAAACACAAATTCCAATTTTGCCATATAAATCACATCATTCGTTCCGGATTCAGGAATTCCCAAATTCTCTCGCCACCCTCATGAAGTATTGAAAGTGCTCTGAAATTCAAATGTTATCACATGAGTGAAATAACATCGGCCATGCAGTCACCCGTTTACTTTAATAGAGGAATGATTGCATTTTGAAATAGATGGTTTGTGAGCAAAGTTGAAATGAAAAATAATCGATGAAGGATTCTTCAGAGACGAATCTGTGAATTTATATTTTGGAAAGAAATTCTTGGGAGAGTAAGGAACATTGGCATATACACAACGATTGAAGGTGGATAAATGCAACTCACTTTTCTTGATTTAACAGGGTTGAAGTATACATGAAAGGTATATACAAGTGTTCAAGCAATCTTCTAACTTAACTTAAGTTATGTTGCACCAAGGAAGATCCAAGGTATTGATTAACATCAGCAAGTCAGTGACGGGAATTCTGGACTAAGTGGACATCTCAGGAAGCTACACTTACGTGCATCTACTAATTTTTTGGATAAGGTCGGTAACACGTAGTGAAATAAAAAAAGAAAGAAGGTATAGAAGGAAAATCTATTGCAGCACATTTATCACAACGCCATTCGCGATAGAAAATAACACGTAGCACTATCTCATGGTAACAACTCGAACTTCTGGAAGTGGTATCATTTTTGTTTTGTTTTCATATTTTTGATATTTGTATCATTGTGACATGGGTGTCTTTACCACCAAACAATAACTGAAACGAGAAAAACGATAAGATTTCACCAGAACATCTCTCGAAAAACTGCTGGAAGTACACCTTTCACATCAGGGGTGCTATTTTCAAACTCATGCGAATCAGTTTCGCATACGAAAATGTCAAATTTTCGAGTGAAATTATAGTGTATCTATTTTGTAATCGATTAATACTTTTCGAAAGCGAATTATTTCGGTTGAAATGCATCGCATGGTCAATTCCATGCGGAAGAAATGTTCGCATGCGAAGTGATGTATACGATAAGTCGCAGAACTCGCAGACGAAAATATTCGATCAAGTTTGAAAATAGCACCCCAGAAGCGAACATAAACAGAGTGTGTCTGTGGGTTATCTCTCAGAAAGTTCAGTGGTTTTCCCACTACGAGTGGTTCACGAGTCACCGCTAGGTGGCGTATCGCTCAGCACCTATCGCGAATACGTCCCTAATATTCATGATATCATTATTTCTGAACGATTTTCTTATGTACCAGTATGGTAAATCAAGAAAAAGTCTCCTTCGTGATTTTTTTCCGGTAATTTTCTTATGGTTCCAAAAATTGTACCACCGCGCACAAAGGTTATTTATCATTATTTTCATTTTGGAAATCAAAACTCGAAAAATGTTTCTAAAGCCAGATACTTATCCTTTAGGTTGGTGGATATGACTGAGAAACAGTTCTGTGACGTAATTAATACAGAAGATGATGATGAAAGCATTGAAACCATATTCTCAGGTGGAGAATCAGTCGTAGATGACTTGGAAAGTGGAGATAAAGATAATATAATTAGTTGTGAACTGGTTGTATCAGTAGTTATGAAATCAGAACACCTTTCAAGATGAGTTATTAGAAGATGAGTCTTACAACGAAATGGATGCCTGTTCCTCTGAGCCGTTCAAAAAATCATTAGAAAAAATTGTAAGAAATAAATCAGTATGTACTGCAAATCATATGGGATATGGCAAATGGTTTCTTACAAAGGCCGCTAATTTCATTCACAAGTAATTCAGGGATTGTTCAATTCATCACTGAAATAGGTTATTCATTTCCTGGTGAAATTTTCGAACAATTTTTGTCAGATGACTTTTTTTATTTATACATACATAATGGGCGGTGGCACACCTGTTTTTTCAAAAAAAATGAAGATGTTGGTGAATTATGCATTCCTATTTATTGTTACTTATTACAAGTTATAAACATATACAGGCTAGAATGGATCAAAGTTGATTTTTCCATTTCATGCCCACTTAGGGTGATTTAATTTGAAATGTTCTGCCCCTCAAAGAGTTAAACTTTCAGTACCCATACAGAAAACTGACGCATTACAAATAATTTTTTTTTATTACAATTAACCGCATGAACCTTTCGGGTCATTAGCGGTGGAGTTGATAAATACATCATTTATAATTTTTTCATTAAATCTAAAGTAGACAAAAAATGAATTATTTTGTTACTATTACTATAGTCTAACATTTCTTTCAAAAATCTCCGATTGAGAATGTTTTTGTTTCCATGAAAATATATTTGAGTCATAGGTAGAAACATGTTACGAAAATATGACTATTAAACAAATTTAAACAAAGTAACACATTAACGTAGTTGTATACACGAGAGTCATTATACTTTTCATGATCGAATCCCATCCACATGATTTTAAAACGAGAAACCACCCATTTCGCATTCAGTGTGCAATGAAACGTATTTTATGTTCGATCAACGTGTTACTTTGCTATTTTTGATCCGTGAAAGAACTTGCTGACAAGAGTTTCTTTCGAATTCCTGTGGCATATAATTGTACAGTGTTTTCATTTTATCATAACCCACTTCATAATGTGACTATCAAAAAAGTTACTCTTTATTATGCTGTTGAACTTATGATTTTATAGACGATGGAAAGTATAATGTCATTTACATTTCAATTCAATTCGAATCATTCACTATAGTGAACAGGATTAATCACTAGAATTAGTAAGTAGGTACCTATTCAAGTTACATGTATAAATGGTACACCTCCCTTTTCTCACCACAGGGCATATTTTACATGTTTGGAAAAAAATCAACTTCCGGTGTTACAATAATTTTAGGAAGATCATGACTCTATAGATCGGAAAATAAAATGGGTGCTCTATCAACTATAAGGTATCATTAGATTCAGATCATTACAAAGACAAAAATATAATTATACACAGAGGGTACTCCTTGTTCGATACTCAATGTATTGTATATTTGTGGACGGACTGTATATCAAAATTATTGTATTTAAATATCAATAACTTCAATATACAGTCCACAAATATACAATACATTGAGAGTTAAATTCACCAGTAGCCTCATCACCCTCGGTGGTTTCTTTAAAATATGATTCACGATATTTTTGTCTTGAAACATAATTTTATTTTTATTCTTCATATCTTCAATCTTCCAAAATTTTGAAATTTTATTATTTATTGATTTATCGCCTTCACTGAGAAAATTATTGATGTATGATACATGGAGACAATTAGAATGAGACCTACCCAACCTAGTTCCGTATTTTGGAGAATGGGCATAAAGTCATAATAGGCCAAAAAATTTGCGAACAAAATAATATGTTGATTTCATATGCTGAGTTGAAAGAAGGATGAGCTTAGAAAAATCCATTGGGAGTGAGAGCAATTTCTTTATCGAATGTTATTGTAATTTTCCTGTTATTTTTGGAATAAGTAGACAATTTAAATTTGACGAAAAATTACCCTTTATTTAATTAATATATTTACTTGTTCTGTTAAGTTCATTGCAACTTGTCCAACACCCTCGACAAAATGATTAATTTTTATTTTTTCAATATTTAGTTTTTCACAGAAACTTGAAGTTTGTTAGTATGTGACATTTGCCAATCTGTCATGATCTGATTGCATAAAATTTATATGAATTAGTGAATTGTGAGGCTTGTTACATTTCATGCATATTTTTGCTTTTCAATTCCAAGAAGAATAAGATGTTTTGAAACAGTTCAAACACAGTTTCTTGCATTTTATTTCTGCATTGCGTTGTTCGATTGAGAATTGCAAAAGAACTATAGTTGTAGATTCGTTACAAAAATCTTTTTTTTATAAGGTGATTTGTTGCATTCCAATTTATTAATTTCAAGTTTCTCTGAAACTTCACATTTTTCCTTTAAGATGGTTGTTCATATCTTCCATTGTAGGCAAATCTTTCTCATATTTTTTAGATTCCCAGTCACGTCTAGTTGCCTCAAATCTGTATGCGATTCTATCTGCATTTTTGGATATTCCAAAATTGCTTTGATATGGTTAAGAATCATAAGAGCTTTATTTTCATATCTTTTAATGAATATCTTCCAGGCTATATCATAATTAGCTGAAGTTACTTCGATTGCTTTTACTATTTCTGATGCATCGTTTTTCAGGGAAAACTTCAAATAATAAGATTTTCGAATAGGAGCTAATAAAGTATACTCAACCACCAAAACCTTAAATGTACCACAAAATTCTGGTCAATCCTGATAATCACTACCAAAATTGGTAATTTTATCGTAGGCAATTTCACAAATCTATCATTTTCAATAACAAATTGTTCAATTGATTCTATTTCGAACTGAAGTATGTTAGAGTATGTTTAATATTATGAATTCTCAAGTCTTATTGATTAATTTGATTTTCATCTAAATTGTGTATATCTAATGATTGGAGAAACGTTTGAAAACGAATAATTTAACTTTTGATTTGACTTCGTCTTAATTTTAACATATTCAAATTTTCGGCCATTTCATTTGAATTAGAACAAATTGATCGATGACTCTCAACTCTCGAAGGATAAAAGGTTGGTAGAAAGGATATTGGTTGGGAAGGGGGAATTCAATGATGAAACTGGTGAGGAATGGATGTCTGACCTTGACCCAGCAATTGAATATATATTTTTCGACACCTCATCCTCTTCAGATAAGAATAATATGATTCTCAAATTCCATCTCGAAGGAGCGTCGAAACACTCCTTTGAAAATCGAGAGTTTGAAAAAATCTGGAAAAATCGGGAATTGAATTTTTCCAAATATGTCAAGGAGTGCGTCTAGTAAGTATATTCAATGCTTCAAATTTCGCACATAATGCTTTAGTACGGCCTGAATATACCTCCAAGATCTGGACACCACAGAGAGATGTTGTTATATTGGAGAAAGTCCTGGGAACACTTCTGAAACACGATTGATGAACGGTGTAACGAATTTCTTGGTGGATTCAATGTGATTTTTTTATAGAATCCGAGGATTGAATATTACTTTCATGGTCAATCAATATCTCGATCGATATCCTTCAAATTTTGTGATGTCTATCTCCTTTTGGTTCAGTTTGAATCGTTAGTTTGAGTAGTAGTTTATAGTGTTAGGATCTGACTATAACTATTCACTCTACTCTACTCCAATCACTTATCATATAATAATTCGTAGGAGAATCCTGGAATGAAAAAATATCTTGACGAATTGATACAATTCATTTCTGGGTCCTGCGGGTTGAACAATTCTACAAATTCTAGAATTTGGTGTTCCTCTTGCATAAATTATAGGTGTCTAGTCAACTCGTATACAATTTCAATAGTATCTACTTCTACCCATTCGAGGTTATGATTTATAAGTGCAATATTTATGGTATCTCTAGTCTAATCTACCTCAGGCCTAGTGAAATTTCGAAGCTGCATAATATGTTTATCCCTAAGGAATTGTTTCTCTGCATTTTTTAATCTTTCGACTGCACGAGAGAAAAACCTATGATGTTAGTGGAGAAACATCGTGAAGCCAGTAGAAGCATATTGAAAAGGAAATAGGTATTGAAATTTTTCTTGGAAGTTTAGATGTTGGTATCAGAAAAAACCACTCTAGGAAGTTAGACTGGAGGATGCAAATAGCAACGATGAACAAAGAGTTATCCAGTGCCATGCAATCGAAACTATTGAAAACGAAGTGAGTTTCAACGTAGCAAAGACTGTGTATTGCAGTTATTTCCAGAGTACGATATCTCAAGGTCTATAATTTTGCAGAAATTCAGTCGACTGCACCTTCACTCTTATTTTACAGGAGAAAAACTATTCGAGCTCTTTCAGGATTCCAAAAGGTCACAATGATGTGTAGAAAACTCTCTCAATTTGAAGATATTGTCACTGGTCAATATGTATATACAAAAGGTGTCAACGATTCTATAAGAAATATTGTCATGAGTAGAACATTCAGTATATTCCAAATTGATTTCACTGTTTTATAAATATAATTATTTTGTTTCTTATAAATAGTGAATGTGAGGGTTCTGAAGTTAGTTTGGTCTGGGGCTACTCGTGATGACACCACATCATCGTAATGTAAGTTAGTTTCAGGTTCATATTCATTTCGTATATTCATATTAATAACCATGTGTTACTCTTGTTATTCTTATGTTTGAATAAATGTCATTATGTTTTGATTACTTTCAACTATCATAAAACTATGATTGCCTATCTGAATGGAATACCTCTCGCTACCCCGTGTAGCAACCCCTCGATTACACCATAGCTTTCCCTTAGTTGTGACAATCTTAACGTTTTAAAAAAGACATTTCGGTTCAAAATAAAGTAGCGATTTTGGTAACTTCCAGTAAATTTTTTTGCTCAAGTTAATTTTGACAGTGAACAAGATGTTTCCCAAAGCAAACTTGATAAAAAGCAATATTCGTGTTTTGGTTGGGTTTGAAATAACCAATAACTCAATTTTCAAATGTAAGGAGTAAACTATAGTAGATAAAACAGTTAAGAATAATGTGGAATATCAATGAGTTGCTTGGTACGACACATGACTCAGATCTCAGCATTTCTTTCTATGTATATGGTGTTTGTAACAATTGTACACACTTCTTCAGATGACATTAATTTTGGACCTAGAGGAGCTGCTGAATGTATACACACTATGCATTCGCGTACCTACATGAAATAAAATGACAACATGGTTTTTAGTAGTGGAGCATAAGAGGGTTTTTCTTCATTACTAGCTCAACAAAGAATTATGAGAATAGGTACTCCCTGATTCGAAATCTAATGAATCATGTAGACCTGTTTTCGTAAGAAAATTCCATTTCACCTCTCCATCCCATTTTCATTGGGTGGAGAACAATATTTGTAATCTCATCTTCTTTTTTTACAGTGAAATTCAATCGCTCGAAAAAAGAAAACACGCATGATGCATTTTTGAAAACTGTGTGGAGGAATATACATATCAATAATGAAAACTTCCTTGTTGGTTGAGGTAGTGAAATCGGTAGTCAGTTCAATCTGTTTTTGGAAATTGTGAATGGAATTCGTTCGAGGTGTTTTCAGTTCAGGAGCTGAGCTGAACGGATTTCAAACACAAATTCCAATTTTGCCATATAAATCACATCATTCGTTCCGGATTCAGGAATTCCCAAATTCTCTCGCCACCCTCATGAAGTATTGAAAGTGCTCTGAAATTCAAATGTTATCACATGAGTGAAATAACATCGGCCATGCAGTCACCCGTTTACTTTAATAGAGGAATGATTGCATTTTGAAATAGATGGTTTGTGAGCAAAGTTGAAATGAAAAATAATCGATGAAGGATTCTTCAGAGACGAATCTGTGAATTTATATTTTGGAAAGAAATTCTTGGGAGAGTAAGGAACATTGGCATATACACAACGATTGAAGGTGGATAAATGCAACTCACTTATCTTGATTTAACAGGGTTGAAGTATACATGAAAGGTATATACAAGTGTTCAAGCAATCTTCTAACTTAACTTAAGTTATGTTGCACCAAGGAAGATCCAAGGTATTGATTAACATCAGCAAGTCAGTGACGGGAATTCTGGACTAAGTGGACATCTCAGGAAGCTACACTTACGTGCATCTACTAATTTTTTGAATAAGGTCGGTAACACGTAGTGAAATAAAAAAAGAAAGAAGGTATAGAAGGAAAATCTATTGCAGCACATTTATCACAACGCCATTCGCGATAGAAAATAACACGTAGCACTATCTCATGGTAACAACTCGAACTTCTGGAAGTGGTATCATTTTTGTTTTGTTTTCATATTTTTGATATTTGTATCATTGTGACATGGGTGTCTTTACCACCAAACAATAACTGAAACGAGAAAAACGATAAGATTTCACCAGAACATCTCTCGAAAAACTGCTGGAAGTACACCTTTCACATCAGGGGTGCTATTTTCAAACTCATGCGAATCAGTTTCGCATACGAAAATGTCAAATTTTCGAGTGAAATTATAGTGTATCTATTTTGTAATCGATTAATACTTTTCGAAAGCGAATTATTTCGGTTGAAATGCATCGCATGGTCAATTCCATGCGGAAGAAATGTTCGCATGCGAAGTGATGTATACGATAAGTCGCAGAACTCGCAGACGAAAATATTCGATCAAGTTTGAAAATAGCACCCCAGAAGCGAACATAAACAGAGTGTGTCTGTGGGTTATCTCTCAGAAAGTTCAGTGGTTTTCCCACTACGAGTGGTTCACGAGTCACCGCTAGGTGGCGTATCGCTCAGCACCTATCGCGAATACGTCCCTAATATTCATGATATCATTATTTCTGAACGATTTTCTTATGTACCAGTATGGTAAATCAAGAAAAAGTCTCCTTCGTGATTTTTTTCCGGTAATTTTCTTATGGTTCCAAAAATTGTACCACCGCGCACAAAGGTTATTTATCATTATTTTCATTTTGGAAATCAAAACTCGAAAAATGTTTCTAAAGCCAGATACTTATCCTTTAGGTTGGTGGATATGACTGAGAAACAGTTCTGTGACGTAATTAATACAGAAGATGATGATGAAAGCATTGAAACCATATTCTCAGGTGGAGAATCAGTCGTAGATGACTTGGAAAGTGGAGATAAAGATAATATAATTAGTTGTGAACTGGTTGTATCAGTAGTTATGAAATCAGAACACCTTTCAAGATGAGTTATTAGAAGATGAGTCTTACAACGAAATGGATGCCTGTTCCTCTGAGCCGTTCAAAAAATCATTAGAAAAAATTGTAAGAAATAAATCAGTATGTACTGCAAATCATATGGGATATGGCAAATGGTTTCTTACAAAGGCCGCTAATTTCATTCACAAGTAATTCAGGGATTGTTCAATTCATCACTGAAATAGGTTATTCATTTCCTGGTGAAATTTTCGAACAATTTTTGTCAGATGACTTTTTTTATTTATACATACATAATGGGCGGTGGCACACCTGTTTTTTCAAAAAAAATGAAGATGTTGGTGAATTATGCATTCCTATTTATTGTTACTTATTACAAGTTATAAACATATACAGGCTAGAATGGATCAAAGTTGATTTTTCCATTTCATGCCCACTTAGGGTGATTTAATTTGAAATGTTCTGCCCCTCAAAGAGTTAAACTTTCAGTACCCATACAGAAAACTGACGCATTACAAATAATTTTTTTTTATTACAATTAACCGCATGAACCTTTCGGGTCATTAGCGGTGGAGTTGATAAATACATCATTTATAATTTTTTCATTAAATCTAAAGTAGACAAAAAATGAATTATTTTGTTACTATTACTATAGTCTAACATTTCTTTCAAAAATCTCCGATTGAGAATGTTTTTGTTTCCATGAAAATATATTTGAGTCATAGGTAGAAACATGTTACGAAAATATGACTATTAAACAAATTTAAACAAAGTAACACATTAACGTAGTTGTATACACGAGAGTCATTATACTTTTCATGATCGAATCCCATCCACATGATTTTAAAACGAGAAACCACCCATTTCGCATTCAGTGTGCAATGAAACGTATTTTATGTTCGATCAACGTGTTACTTTGCTATTTTTGATCCGTGAAAGAACTTGCTGACAAGAGTTTCTTTCGAATTCCTGTGGCATATAATTGTACAGTGTTTTCATTTTATCATAACCCACTTCATAATGTGACTATCAAAAAAGTTACTCTTTATTATGCTGTTGAACTTATGATTTTATAGACGATGGAAAGTATAATGTCATTTACATTTCAATTCAATTCGAATCATTCACTATAGTGAACAGGATTAATCACTAGAATTAGTAAGTAGGTACCTATTCAAGTTACATGTATAAATGGTACACCTCCCTTTTCTCACCACAGGGCATATTTTACATGTTTGGAAAAAAATCAACTTCCGGTGTTACAATAATTTTAGGAAGATCATGACTCTATAGATCGGAAAATAAAATGGGTGCTCTATCAACTATAAGGTATCATTAGATTCAGATCATTACAAAGACAAAAATATAATTATACACAGAGGGTACTCCTTGTTCGATACTCAATGTATTGTATATTTGTGGACGGACTGTATATCAAAATTATTGTATTTAAATATCAATAACTTCAATATACAGTCCACAAATATACAATACATTGAGAGTTAAATTCACCAGTAGCCTCATCACCCTCGGTGGTTTCTTTAAAATATGATTCACGATATTTTTGTCTTGAAACATAATTTTATTTTTATTCTTCATATCTTCAATCTTCCAAAATTTTGAAATTTTATTATTTATTGATTTATCGCCTTCACTGAGAAAATTATTGATGTATGATACATGGAGACAATTAGAATGAGACCTACCCAACCTAGTTCCGTATTTTGGAGAATGGGCATAAAGTCATAATAGGCCAAAAAATTTGCGAACAAAATAATATGTTGATTTCATATGCTGAGTTGAAAGAAGGATGAGCTTAGAAAAATCCATTGGGAGTGAGAGCAATTTCTTTATCGAATGTTATTGTAATTTTCCTGTTATTTTTGGAATAAGTAGACAATTTAAATTTGACGAAAAATTACCCTTTATTTAATTAATATATTTACTTGTTCTGTTAAGTTCATTGCAACTTGTCCAACACCCTCGACAAAATGATTAATTTTTATTTTTTCAATATTTAGTTTTTCACAGAAACTTGAAGTTTGTTAGTATGTGACATTTGCCAATCTGTCATGATCTGATTGCATAAAATTTATATGAATTAGTGAATTGTGAGGCTTGTTACATTTCATGCATATTTTTGCTTTTCAATTCCAAGAAGAATAAGATGTTTTGAAACAGTTCAAACACAGTTTCTTGCATTTTATTTCTGCATTGCGTTGTTCGATTGAGAATTGCAAAAGAACTATAGTTGTAGATTCGTTACAAAAATCTTTTTTTTATAAGGTGATTTGTTGCATTCCAATTTATTAATTTCAAGTTTCTCTGAAACTTCACATTTTTCCTTTAAGATGGTTGTTCATATCTTCCATTGTAGGCAAATCTTTCTCATATTTTTTAGATTCCCAGTCACGTCTAGTTGCCTCAAATCTGTATGCGATTCTATCTGCATTTTTGGATATTCCAAAATTGCTTTGATATGGTTAAGAATCATAAGAGCTTTATTTTCATATCTTTTAATGAATATCTTCCAGGCTATATCATAATTAGCTGAAGTTACTTCGATTGCTTTTACTATTTCTGATGCATCGTTTTTCAGGGAAAACTTCAAATAATAAGATTTTCGAATAGGAGCTAATAAAGTATACTCAACCACCAAAACCTTAAATGTACCACAAAATTCTGGTCAATCCTGATAATCACTACCAAAATTGGTAATTTTATCGTAGGCAATTTCACAAATCTATCATTTTCAATAACAAATTGTTCAATTGATTCTATTTCGAACTGAAGTATGTTAGAGTATGTTTAATATTATGAATTCTCAAGTCTTATTGATTAATTTGATTTTCATCTAAATTGTGTATATCTAATGATTGGAGAAACGTTTGAAAACGAATAATTTAACTTTTGATTTGACTTCGTCTTAATTTTAACATATTCAAATTTTCGGCCATTTCATTTGAATTAGAACAAATTGATCGATGACTCTCAACTCTCGAAGGATAAAAGGTTGGTAGAAAGGATATTGGTTGGGAAGGGGGAATTCAATGATGAAACTGGTGAGGAATGGATGTCTGACCTTGACCCAGCAATTGAATATATATTTTTCGACACCTCATCCTCTTCAGATAAGAATAATATGATTCTCAAATTCCATCTCGAAGGAGCGTCGAAACACTCCTTTGAAAATCGAGAGTTTGAAAAAATCTGGAAAAATCGGGAATTGAATTTTTCCAAATATGTCAAGGAGTGCGTCTAGTAAGTATATTCAATGCTTCAAATTTCGCACATAATGCTTTAGTACGGCCTGAATATACCTCCAAGATCTGGACACCACAGAGAGATGTTGTTATATTGGAGAAAGTCCTGGGAACACTTCTGAAACACGATTGATGAACGGTGTAACGAATTTCTTGGTGGATTCAATGTGATTTTTTTATAGAATCCGAGGATTGAATATTACTTTCATGGTCAATCAATATCTCGATCGATATCCTTCAAATTTTGTGATGTCTATCTCCTTTTGGTTCAGTTTGAATCGTTAGTTTGAGTAGTAGTTTATAGTGTTAGGATCTGACTATAACTATTCACTCTACTCTACTCCAATCACTTATCATATAATAATTCGTAGGAGAATCCTGGAATGAAAAAATATCTTGACGAATTGATACAATTCATTTCTGGGTCCTGCGGGTTGAACAATTCTACAAATTCTAGAATTTGGTGTTCCTCTTGCATAAATTATAGGTGTCTAGTCAACTCGTATACAATTTCAATAGTATCTACTTCTACCCATTCGAGGTTATGATTTATAAGTGCAATATTTATGGTATCTCTAGTCTAATCTACCTCAGGCCTAGTGAAATTTCGAAGCTGCATAATATGTTTATCCCTAAGGAATTGTTTCTCTGCATTTTTTAATCTTTCGACTGCACGAGAGAAAAACCTATGATGTTAGTGGAGAAACATCGTGAAGCCAGTAGAAGCATATTGAAAAGGAAATAGGTATTGAAATTTTTCTTGGAAGTTTAGATGTTGGTATCAGAAAAAACCACTCTAGGAAGTTAGACTGGAGGATGCAAATAGCAACGATGAACAAAGAGTTATCCAGTGCCATGCAATCGAAACTATTGAAAACGAAGTGAGTTTCAACGTAGCAAAGACTGTGTATTGCAGTTATTTCCAGAGTACGATATCTCAAGGTCTATAATTTTGCAGAAATTCAGTCGACTGCACCTTCACTCTTATTTTACAGGAGAAAAACTATTCGAGCTCTTTCAGGATTCCAAAAGGTCACAATGATGTGTAGAAAACTCTCTCAATTTGAAGATATTGTCACTGGTCAATATGTATATACAAAAGGTGTCAACGATTCTATAAGACAAATCATAACTTCTATAGGATATTATTACGTGAATGGTATGTGGGGGGTAAATTTTTAGTATATTTCTCACTGTCCGGTTCGATCGGAAATGGCTTCGGTCTTGTATTTTGAAAACGAACATCCTGTATGAAAAATTTTTTGTTTTATGAGATGATTCTGGATCAGGAAGTGACATTCTTGAAACTTTTCAAGCCTACTTATGAAATCATTAATCTGACATAAATGATTTCGCGTGTGATTGGTCGTCATGGGTTAGTACACTGGCGGATCTAGATTCTTCTGGAGGGGGTCATGTGTTAATGGAAGCTTGTAAGTACCTGATGATGAACTACGCAACACTAATTACGTCGCACCCCGAAATTTTGCCCCTGTTGAAATCTGACAAAACTTTTTTCTGATTTGAACAATTCTGTTTGCGCTGTTCGCTAGCTCAGTCCTTCAGCTATAATCTTGTACATTTAAGTTACATGAGGAGTTTTCCATGAACTTGATGTTTTTTGAAACTGTGCAAAATTTCGGAATTTTCGAAAGGATCCCAAATGAAGAAAATCAGTTTTTTTTCAACTTTAACAGCAGAGGCATTAAAGTGATCTCATTAACTTGAGCCTTCTCTTTTATTTACAGAGTGACCTCAAAAAATCGATTTTTTTGTTTTGCAGTCATAACTTTTTTCCTCTTCAACCGATTTTCAAAATCTAAGGATCATTTTGAACCTAAAAAAATATTTTTTTTTGTTTTGCAGTCATAACTTTTTTCCTCTTCAACCGATTTTAAAAATCTCAGGATCATTTTGAAGCTCAAACGTTAGATGAACAGACATAAACATTAAAATCGAGTAAAAATAAATATTAAAGATCAAGGGTTTCTGCAAATTTGACTCAAATCTAAATCCCCCTCGAAATACCGATTAAAAAAGAAAATTATCCAAAACGTTGTTTAATCGAAACTGAAATATCACCATCATAAAGACTGTAAACATTTTTTTGACCTCCTCCCCCCCAAAAAAATTTTGGGGGTAAAATTTTTGCTGGTCAAACGGGTAGATATATCGGTACAAATATTTCACCTGACCCCCACATCGGGATCAGAGATTGAAAAAAAATATATTTTCCCTCCCCTTCCCCCCTTGGGGTACTTTGGGTACGGATGAAGGGGAAGGAGATTTTTGTGATTTTTTTACATATAATTCTCGTGAGTTTCGTACAAAACTACTAAAAATCGCCCAAACTCGGGTACTCCAATTATCATAGTTTGATGTACAGGGCGAAAAAAAGTTCTTTTTCAGAATCGAGACAAGCGGTACCAATAAAAAATACGTATAATACGATTTTGAAGATCGGTTGAAGAGAAAAAAAGTTATGACTGCAAAACCAAAAAATTGATTTTTCGAGGTCACTCTGCAAATGAAAGAGATAAGAAGACAATTCTGGAGATGGCTCAAGTTTATGAGATCACCTTTATGCCTCTGCTGTTGGAAAAAAAAACTGTTTTTCTTCATTTGGGATCCTTTTGAAAATTTCGAAATTTTGCACAGTTTATGGAAAAACCTCACGTAACGAAAAAGTACGAGATTATAGCTGAAGGACTGAACTAGCGAACATTAAACAGAATTCGAATTGTTCAAATCAGAAAAAAGTTATTAAAATTTTAACAGGGGCTAAATTTCGAGGTGCGACGTAATTAGTGTTGCGTAGTTTATTTTGCACGAAGTCTCGGAATCCTGGGCCTCAAATAGATGAAATGTTAATTTTCTCTCTGAAACAACTGAAACCACTGAACAATAATACAAATGGGACGAAACAAACAAAATACAATTCGATGATTCTAATGAAGAAACTCCAAAGTAAAACATCTGAAACAAAAACTTGATGAAATAATTATAAAAAAAAACAATATGGACACCATTGTCAAATCTATCGATATCGGATTGTTTATTGATTGCTACGTTCAAATGAGCGTTAACGTAATGGCAAAGCCAACTTTCTGTTTTTGATATTTCGAACGCACGAGAGGAAAACTATGTTCGTGGAGGACCATCGTGCAAGCCAGTAGAAGATTAATGAGAGAGGAAATAGGAATTGATTTTCATCTTGAAAGTTTGGAGTTTCTAGGTAGGTATCAAGAAAAACCTCTCTAGGGAGTGGGTTTTTTTGCGATGTTCTATAGAGAGGTGCAGGATCACCAACCAGATGAACAGGCCTCCTCTGAATCAGAGCTGTGCCGAGCAATGACAAAAAGTGCTTCGAGCACCAAGCACTGAGCAATCTTGGAAAGTGCTCCGGAATCTCGAGCACCACTGACAAAATGCTCGCGATTACTAAGCACTCTCAAAAAGTATTTCGACATCGCGAGCACTAAGCATTAAGAACTTTTGAAAAGGATGATTCTGTTAAGTTATGAACTTGAATCACTTTCTGACGTGGTTTTGTATTTTTGTACATTAATCACGTCAAATTCAATCCAAAACATCAACGAATCAGCATATTATGTTGAACGTTGATCGTAATGTTTCGCCTAATATGATTCATTATTTATAAGTGTTGCCTGAAATAAACTGATGTGGTGGATTTGAAATGAATACGACTCGCATCTCGCATCAAATGCTTCTTCAGTACTCCACTTCAAAATATAAACTTTATTCAACAAAGTGAAAACATAAATCGTCGAAAATTCATTTGACATACAGTAATATAGTGAAGGGTTGAACAAATTCATTCAAAAAGTATCTGGAGTTTCAGGCAATATTAAAATAATACCTGAATTCATTTTTCTCGGGTCATCCTGAATACATGAAATAACTGCAAAAAGCTAACACAAAAGGGGCCGAACGTTTGCTCGTAAAATGAACACCAACAACAAAAGTACTAAGCCTTTTTCCTAAAATACTCGAAGCACTAAGCACCAAGCACTCGGGAGCACAGTGCTTACGAGCACAAAAGTGCTCTAAGTGCTTCAATTAGCACTAAGCACATAGCTTTGTGACAGCTCTGCTGAATAGAATCTATAGGAGCCTTATCAGGGTATGTTTGGGTGCTGAACTCCAAACATGTGAACAATACTTCATGGCAGGTCGAATCTGTGTTATTCGTAGATCAGGAGAAACTGTTGAGATGTGCTCTTGGCACGGAACAAAAAACCATGTTTTTGTGAAGCAGTTTCAGCAATAGATCCCACATGATCATCCCTTGTTAGGGTACTGTTGATGATAACATCGAGCATGGATATTGAGGATATCATAGAAACAATCATAATATTAGGCATTTTGAGGTTTGCCCTCTTGAAGAGGACACAGGCTTGTGTCTTGTTTGCATTGAACTCCACAAAATTCGCCTCAACGAAGGAAAATTTCTTTTCAATGTGGCGATACTGATAGAAATTAATTTCAAAAAATGATTTTATCGAAGGAAACTTTTCGATTAATCGCAGTGAGCAAGGGCTCTTGAAGCTTCGTCAGGTATATTTTTTCTTCGGAGGTTTTTACTCACTTCGTTTTCTACAACCTCAGTTCAATTTTGTATTCCGTGAACAAAATCCCTACATTTTGATGAAAAGTTTGTTCGATTGACCCTCTTCACCAAAACAACTTCACCTACTTACCTATAGTCCATTTTAGTCAAGAATACAGCGTTGAAGAGAAAGGGTAGGATTTTCTTCGCTTCTCATTGGTCTAGAAGCCAGACAAGTTTAGACAATGTGAAATATTGCGACATCGCTACAATGGAAGTGGTTAGTTGACAGACGGCCGTGTAGAAACAGTGAAATGAAATCCAAAGTTGACGAGATCGAATGTTGAAGTCTTATTTCTATTATATTTTCCGTGAGTTTTGTTTCGAGGAGTATGATTTCAATAATCGCCGGACATAAATTTGATTATCATTAACACCTGGCAGTTTTTATAGTCTGCCGCTACGGTTCACCAGCCACCAAATCTATTATGACCATTTCGAAAAATTATGTGATCAACAATTTAGTTCACCATTATTTAACTTCTGGATACATCTAAATTTGAATTATTATGGCAAAGAACCCAGATCCAGGCCCTGATCGAGGTCCTGATGCAATCTGCATGAGTACATATAGTGCCAGCGCCAGAAAGAGTCATTGTGGTAAACATGTACGAAGTGCTGTGTTTCTCAGACATATAGAAGAGGAAAACTCAGTGTTAAGTTTGCAGCAGCTGAGGTAGCTTTTCGGAATCAATAATGTGGAAAGTTATCGCTGAGATGCAGGCTGAAGGCACGTTGCATCCCAAGGAAGAAACGAATCCAAAGGGTTACTTCTGCAAGCATTGGATGAAGCTCAGCAACAAGCTATTCTTGCAACAGTTCACGCTTTTGTCCATAGAAATGAAATACCAACATTGTGATTATTGTTATTATATATAATACAAGAAATACATGAATTCAACAGACTATTTCATTTTCATGGATAATACTCAATACCATTTATTAGAAGAAACCACCCAAGCATATCAAACTCAACCTGGAAGAAATAAGATCATGGAATGGGATATCAAATTATAATTTTGTATAATGGTTTCATCATTTTTTGTGTGTAATATTGTAATTACTATTGATTTACCATTTTGAGGAAAACATTTCCACCTCTATCATTTTCATATTTATTCCTTTGAAGCATAATCAGTCAAGTAAAATGAATAATGACTAGAGTTTTCATTTAAAATTCCATACTCAACATTACATCAGATTGCATATCCTTGGATTACGTCAACGAATTATTGTTCACTTATGTGCTTCTTGAAATTCCATAATAAAATTATTTTTGCAGATTTGTTAATTCACTTAGAAATCAATGATTTAAGGCATCTTATATCCTGCAGAATATATCGAGGAATATACCCTTGCTACATAAATATTCAATTATTGATTCATCACTTAACATTTTCATAGTTCTGAAATATTTGAATTTGGCGGGTTTGCTAGTGTAAACCAGGCTACGTCCACCAGTCCCACTACTGTATTCTTAACTGACACGGACTATGATTACTGTTTGTTTCAGCACTCATTGGCGGAATATGAGTCTGAGTATTTTTTTTGAGCAACATTTTGAGCGGCATTGATACAAAAAATAACCAAACAAAAAGGAATTACGGAGAAGCAAACGTTTAGTTTAGACTTCAACATTTACAGAAAACCAACTCAAACAGATCATACAATACATGCAAAATCACATCTATCATCACTACATCAATAGACTACTCAATGTTCCTCTTTCCAATGATAATTACAATATCGAATTAAATACTATTAAACAAATTGCTGTAACCAATGGATATTGCCCTTCAATGATAGATAAGATTTTACAAAGAATATTTTATAAAAGAAATAGAAATTTAGCCTACAATAGTCAAGATCAAACTACTCTTCCTTTTAAATATTATTCTCTGCCCTGTATTCATGGAATTTCCAATCAAATTTCAAACTATTTCAATGATTTATCCACAAATATTAGAATCTCTTTCAAAACTTTGAACAATTTAGGTACTTTACTCACTTACACCAAAGATAAAATAAAATTTCTGGACAAAAGCGGTATATATAGATTATCATGTTCCGATTGCAATAGTACTTATATTGAAAAAACTACTAGAAAACTTTCAGTTAGAACCCGTGAACATTTAAATAGACCACAAACTTCGAGTTTTGGTGAACATATAAAATCTAGCAACCATAATTTTGATTTTGAAACTGGTATTGAAATTCTACACAATGTTAATGGCTATAATTCACAACTTGATCTTCTTGAAGATTTGGAAATTACAAATGAAATTTCAAAAAAAAATAATTGCTTAAATACTCAAATACATCTCAATCAAACCCGCTTCAATCCTATTTTCAAATTTTTGAAAGATAACTTTAATTCATCTTCACATATAAGTTAACCTTCATATCTCACTCAAAATAACGTGTGTCTTGTCATGTGTGACATTTCAAATAATTTTTCAATTTATTATCCAATGATTATTTACAATTTGAATTTCCCTCATTATGTTTTAGGTCATTCATTTCTTCATTGTTATGTAGTTTGCAATCAGTTTGTCAACTTCCAGTGTTCTATGTTTTCATATTTTATTAATCAAACATGATGTGTCAATGTCATTGTCTTGTCATACATCATATTTAATGTCTTTACTTTTATGTACTCTGTTAGTTCCTGTTTTACAGTGGAGGCACTTGATTTCAAGATGCCATTTCGAATTTCATTAATTATAATGGTAATCGCTTTCATTTACTTGATTCAGATTAGATGTTGAGTGTACAATCTTCCCCTAGGTTGACTTTTTGTATAGATTTTTGACAAGTGAGTTGATACCAATTTTTTAAATTCATAACCTCAAAATTATTTAATAAATATAAATCTCTTCATATGTTGATTCACTTTTCAGGAATCTCTCCTGAAGATGGCAATTGTTGCCGAAAACGTTTGAGATTTACTCGTAAAGAAGTTTGTACTATAGCCCTTTGTCATATTCATTAAAGTTTAGTCTTGTGCCTCACTCGAATATTCTGTTTCTTTCATATTTCAAGACATATTTATTCCTCTTGGAAGTCGCGGTATAAAATGATGAAACACCATGATTTTATAAAAACATGTGAACTTGAGATGTTTGACCAAACATTTGATGCAACGATTCAACGAATGCTCTTGTTGTGTTTAAGGCCAGGGCCATGCTTGCGTCCTGGTCGCCGCGACAAAAACGCAGCGACCAGGTCGCGGGAATGTGTCGTATTGATTGTTATGTAGATGGCCATGCTTGCGACACGCGACAACATTTGATTTTCAGTCGTTGCGTTCGTGTCGCGGCGATCAGAACCCAAGCATGGCCCTGGTCTTATTTGGTGGAAAATCAACTAAGGATTTATTTGCCTATCAAGACTCTGGTCGTTGAAACAATATCAAATATCACGAACTCTGGAGGAGGGGCATGACCCCCATGTTCCCCTCCATAAATTCCGCCAGTGGGTTACTATGACAATCAAGAATGATTGGAAATATGATGAACTTCTATAATTATTTCAAGAATTCACGCAGCTCTGAGGATAAAACGGTTCAAAGTAGTGAAATAGATTGAGTAAGTACTTTCGAGATATAAAATACAAACATTTTGTGTGGTGCGATATGTCCATTTTATACTTATACTTTCGAAAGATAATTTCGGGAGACTCAATTCTTGGCGGAGTCAGGTGTACTTCAAGGATCCAACCTTGGCCCTCTTTTGTTTATAATGTTTATAAATGATCTTTCAACTGGTTTAACTTCTGACAATCTTCTTTATGCCGACGATTTTAAAATGTTCAGATATGGTAAACACATAAATGATTATTTTGAACTTCAAAGGGACATCGACTATATTTTCAATTGGTATAGCTAATATTTGCAGTGAGGCGATGCAATTATTAAGGTTTCTCGAAAGATCAACTAGAGATTTCAATAACATTGATACTTATTATATATCTTTATGATTCACTTGTGAGATCTCGCCATGAGTATGCTTCCTGTATTTGGAACCTGTCAAAAGTTCGAAAAAAAGCTTGGAGAGTTCAGAATAAGTTCATCAAATATGTCTATTACAAAAAATATAATATGGACCCTTATTTTCAGTCATATCAACCTATTCGTGAAGAGTTGAAAATTGACAAGCTTGAGTACAGGAGAATTATATTCGAAGTTATGTATGTTTTTAAGATTCTGAATAAGCACATATTTTCTGAGTATTTGTTATCACTAATGAAGATCAATGTCCCGGCATCAGGTCTTTGTCCTCGACTTAACATTTTCAATACTACAACAGCATCAAGCTTTATGGAATCTATTCTATGAGTGTGCAATAGATTAGCAGCAAAACTTCAAAATGGATTTTTCAACGTCAGCATGTCTCGATTCAAATTTGAAATAAAACAAGTTTTGCTATGATCCTCCTGCGATTTTGTATATGGGTGTTCGTGACGTTTTAGAGTGGATGGTCTCAATCAAAATATATATTCTGCTGCATAATGTATTTGTTTATGTATATGGTTTAGGGAATAAGTGATGTAGGCATTTTTATAATTTTAGTTATAGATGAAAAGCAACTCCTCAACGGAATCATCACCTTAAACTGGTGAGCCGCTTCAATTATCATAATTCTCAAGATAATTACGTTAATTAAAGAACATACTTCGTCGAAATAAAAATAATTGAGATGGATACTTACATTGATATGTTCAGGAATACGGATAATATGAACTCATTGTAAATTGCCATGGAGATAAATCGGCTTTCGTTGAACTCTGATGGCGCTTTCCTAACGACGATACAGAGCCTGATACCCCATACAAGAAAGAGGACTTCCACTGAAACAAGAGAATAATAGGAATTATAGTCAGGAATACACCATTTGTTCAGATTCGGCATTCAGGCATTTTTTTCATTTTAACTCAACAACTATCACATAATAATATATATATATTTGCTCATCGATGTCAAGCTCAGTCTAATTAGATCTGTGATTGATGTTTGAGGTGATTTCAACTCAGAAAAAAAACAAAGAGTAGAGCTCGATTGTTTTGATAATTCAGCATATGGTGGAAATGAGTGCCCTGAAACTCACATAGTTGATGCCTAGTTCTCTTGAAAATTCATCAAATTTGATCGCATACTAGGTGTATTTTTGTCTCAATAATTTACATATGAAAAAAAGATGATGATGTATCAAAATTTGCAACTATTTTATCAAACAATATCATTAATAGGGCATCTGAAAGTGATTTCCCTCATAATTAACTACATGAAAGATTTTGAATTCTCGAAGTATTTTTTTAATTCAATTCAAATCATGATAAGTCCTATTTTGAATTCTCAACAGATGTACTCTATACTTCAGTATATTTCAGTTTTAACATACAGCATATAAAAATTCCGGAGTTCGATACTTCTGTTGTCTTGAGAGATACGAAAAAGTTCCACGTGGAAGCTGTAGATGTACTCCATCCATCTCAATATACATCATGGTTTTTAATGAAGTTACAGGATATTAAAGTAATGTTATTTTTTTTCATGAAACAGCAGTAGTTAAACTAGGCGGCCGCCACTATAGGAATAGGGCAAACCATGTGTTAGAGAGAGAAACGCATAGGCTAATGTGTCAGAGAGAGATAGCTTGCAACGCTGTGACGTCACAACGTTGCCGCTTTCTCTCTCTGAACATGGAACAATTTGACATATGACATGGAACACTTCCCAATCGACATCTTGTCAATTGGGAAGTGCTCCAAGTCACCGCCGATTCATCCAACAATTAAAAAAACCTTTGACGACGACGGGATTTGAACCCGAGACCATCGGACTATGAATCCGATACGTAACATCATCGCCACGACCACTACACAGTATAATTAACGGTGGAAATCGAGACGATGAGAGACCGCGCGTGACGTAATCAAGCTAGATCCGTTTCAGTGATATCTAAGCGAGGCGTTCGCTTGGTACATTGTTGCCGGACGTTTTAAATATTCCGAGTAACCGTCGCGTATACATAGTTGCCGAAAATATGTAATTTCAGATATGGATGGCGACGAGAGACCGCGCGCTCGCGCTGCGTGACGTAATCGAGCTAGATCCGTTTCAGTGATATCTAAGCGGGGCGTTCGCTTGGTACATTGTTGCCGGACGTTTGAAATATTCCGAGTAACCGTCGCGTATACATAGTTGCCGAAAATATGTCATTTCAGATATGGATGACGACGAGAGACCGCGCGCTCGCGCTGCGTGACGTAATCGAGCTAGATCCGTTTCAGTGATATCTAAGTGGTGCGTTCGCTTGGTACATTGTTGCCGGACGTTTGAAATATTCCGAGTAACCGTCGCGTATACATAGTTGCCGAAAATATGCCATTTCAGATATGGATATATTAGGGGGGCTGCGTTGGGGAGACGGGGGAACTCTAAGACGATAGGTTCTTCGTGTTTCCACTTGACTTTTTTCTATTTGTAAATTATAGAGAGTCAGGTTGGCCGAGCGGTCTAAGGCGCCAGCTTTAAGCCCTGGTTCCCGAGAAGGAGCGTGGGTTCGAATCCCACACCTGGCAGAGTTTTTTATAAGACTTTATATTCTCATGAATCGTCTGGCGATGTACCCATTCAAGTCGAAGCATGATGAGGAACACATACAATTTGGAATATCGTTGCTCTGAAACATCAAAACGCTATTGCTGCAGAAAAAAATGTTTTTCCATATCAGATCTCGATGATGTAGTTGACGGAATGGCATGCAAAGTGTGCGAAAACTTTTGTTATTGCGCATGCGCATGTAATTCTAGACGTAAGAATGACGTAGTTGGGTGTTTTGTAACAGTTGCCAGATGTCTTTGGAAGAGTATAAACGACAGCTGCAGAAATTCCAGAAGAAAATAAGAGAACTCAACTACATAATTCAACACTACGAAGATAAACAGCAGATGATTAGAACTTTTTCGAAAATTACTTTATTGGAAACGATATCGAAGAAAACATCATGGCAATCTTGAAATCATCATTTATATTGCTATTTTCAATGATGGAAAACATCTTGTACATGAATGTACCCAACAAAGTTAGCGAAGCAGGAATTTGCTTCAATAATGATACAACATGTCAGTGGACTGCTATGAAGAGAGTATTCATCAATGGTGGTCAAATGGAAGTGTTCTCGATAGAAGTGCTGCCGCCGGGGGGAAATGAAACAAAATTCAAAATTCGGTTGATTTTCGACGATAGAACCTTTGGGGAAATGGGAGATTGGCAGCAGCTTATTCCATCACCTATGTCAACATCGCCACCACCACCACCACCGCCACAAGTGGATTACGAAAAATTCTTCACAAACTTGGATACTTTATTATACATCAATTTAGCATTTGTAGCTATGCTAATATTACTCATTATTGTACATCGTTTCTGGAAAGAAATAAAAGTCTATGTGTTCTAGAACAATATTTTTTATTTAGGTAAAATAGTACAAAACCAATTGTATAGAGTATGAATATTTTGAAGACTGCACTGGAACTTTTCTCCTCCTCTTCCATAAAGATGATTCATGCATGCTGGAGTCGTAGGTTGAAATGTGACAGTTTGCCACCACGACGCATCAAAGTCCTCCAAATTGACGATATCACAGCATACCTCCAATTCCTCCAACTTTTGCTTCAAGAACTGTATCTTTTGATGACCTCTTACGTAGATGAGATTTGCCTGATGCAGATTATCTTGTAGAATTTGATTCATCTCATCAAGATCCACATAGCCACTAGAGTATTTCAAGCCATGAACGTAGCGTTCAACATAGTTTACCATCTTTTTATCTTCTTTGCTCAAATTAGCGTACTCTGTGGATGGCTTAAATAGAAAATTACTGATTTTCATGCCAATGCGAATTGACATCTCCTTCGGGATGAATTCTCCAGCAACGACGAAGCCTTGAATGTCAACCAGTGCGATCTCCATGACGTCTTGGAATGAACTGAATGAACATCCCTTCACTCATCAATCGATATTTCGAACAATTTCGCTAAGTGGGAGGTGTTCCATGATTTGATCATGAATAATGATGCAATATGCCTTGGTGTTTGCAGGAAAGCCCATGGTTGCTTCAATATCCAACTTGATGTCGACTGTCGAAGCCTTCGGACCGAGACTTCTTCTCGAACAATCAATGACAAACATTGATCGAGTTTTGAATTCGGTAAAGTTCATTAGAGAACGCTTCAAGAGACAATTGTGATAGCTCTTGTTGAATTCGGAATAATTGTGGTAGGCGTCAGAGTATTGACCAGTGGAAAAGTCTAGAAGTGCTCGTTCTTGCGGATAGTAGTCACCGTTCAGAGCCAAGCGTATGGATTTGATGTTGGCATGATCGAACAATGTAACATCCTCATGTATATCATCAATCTTTTTGGTTTGGAAAAAGACAACGACATATCTGGGGCTCTCCATTGCCGTACAAGTTTTGACAGACCAAATTTCGGTGGTGGAGTTTTGGGTTAGTGCAGGCAGTTCGTGCAATTCCCATTTGCGAAACGCTATCATCATAGGTTCATCTGCTCGCACACGCTTCAACAGCTGGAATTTTATATCATCATTCGGAGTGAGATGTGGCACTTTCAAGGTTATGCTCTCGATTGTGATTTTAGCAGTACTCTTTGTCAGGCCACTTGCAGGTACATTATTGCCGCCAGTAACCGCCTTTTCTTCAACTTTCACGCTGTTGGCATCACTGCGCGATCGAACCAAACGAATGGACTGCTTTCCCAGTGTCGCCACCTGATGGTCATTGAATATGGAGAACAAGTGTTTCAGTGGAATGTTCATGGTGAATGTTTTGTCTGCATTGAGAATGGGAGCATTTGGATAGTTCCATCCTGCTATAGCTAGATGGCGCGAATCTTCGGGGGCATAGCACAAATATCCTCTAGCTGTGCTCGTTATTCCCGGATATCTGGCAGCATCCAGTTCCTTATTGCACAACTCATAGGTACAAGAATCAAAGAGATATGCACCAGCATTGTGAGTTAAAGTACCCGTACCACCTCCAGTTACATCTAATTTAGCCTTGATGACGAGAACACCTTCAAACATGGCAAGCCATACATCTGCTTGATTGATAGTAATGTCTATGACATCATTGTTCTCAAACGACTTGACGTACGGATGATAGGTACGCCACTCCACTTTGGTGATGGATTCATCGAACCTTGGTTTGCGAAAGACGTCGAATACTGGAGCTGTCATGGACATTGTAACCGATTGATTTGAGAAATAGGATATTGGATAATGTCAATTGTTTCCTCGAACGATGACGGTGCACCACGTCTGTCTTGCTCAAGGACGTTCTTGAGACTGATGTGGAAGTAGGATACTCTTCAGATTTATAGACAGAGTTATCAAACACTAGTCCCATCGCTGAAGTTTCTTCAATTCCAATCTGATTATGATCTCTTCACCTCTGAAATTCACCTGCCTCAAGTCTTGATCTAGTATTTGCAGTGTAATATTTGGCAGTTCTCGTCTACTAACTATGGGTAGATAGATAAGATTTCTTGGAGTTTCGTCTATTGCGTACCCGGGATCGACCGAAATAGCAAATTCGTATATCGTATGTGAAGGTCTATCGTTGTAAAGAGCTCCAGCAGTGACGTTACTGTCAATGTGAATGGTTCGGACTTTGGCTATGTTAACAGGCAAATCAGAACAATGAACTTTTTGTGCTTCCAGCACAGAGTCTGAGAATCCCAATACTTTAGCAATACTATCCTTGGGTGTAAAATCAATGTTGAACTTATTGCTCGAGATCTCACACTTTAATGTATTGTTATTGGGTTTCAACGAGAATATATCATCAACGTTTTTTGCACTCGAAATATTCAATTCTTTTCGAATGAATTTCTCAATGTCGATAATGTCGTATGATCCTTCAGGAATTTCTATAATTTTTGTGGTTTTAGATGCTGCGTCCTGCAGATAAACTTTGGAAGCACCTCTTTCTATATTTGGAATGCTATTGTAGCAGTGGAATCCCAACAATGCTAGACCGTAGTCTGACTCCGGATCGAGCTGTAGTGGCGTGAGAAAGTCTATGGAGAGCGTAGAAGTGCGACTCTTCAACGTCAATATCAAAGACATGACTGATGCGTCATGCGTCATGTTATTTGTTTTTATAGAGAAATTCCAAGCAGAGACGTCCACAATTACTTTGTTTATAATTCTGATATTGATCATTATTATAGAAGATTTTCACATTTTCGCCAAAGTATTGGGCCAATTCTTTTGGTGGTTTCAACATTCCATAACTATCGAAATATTCCACAACATTATCATGTTTCTTGTAAGCTACCCAATGTGTACCAGAATGATTTGAAGTATCCAAATTTATGATTGCACACTCGTCGCGATGACGCCATGGGCCGGTAGGTGGTAGAGTGTCTCGCATAAAAACACCTCGAAAATGTGGTATTTTCAGTTGTTTGGCATACTTTATTATTTCTGAATCGTACATGGATTTATTGGGTAGCTTAGCTAGTAGTTTTTTTGCTGTTTCTTTAAAAATAGTCCGAATCCTCGTGGTGTCTTGCGCAGATACAAGCCCGAACCGATAGCCTCCATCGCTTTATTATGACGTCGATCTTCTTCCAGTTTCTTTGTTGCATTTTTAGCATCAATTACAGTCTTTGCGACTGCACCAGCTCCACCAGCCAAGGATCCTAGAGCTCCCAAAGCAGCAAAGATCGGAATCAGCGGAAAGATACCACCACTTTTCTTTTCCGAATCGAACGGTATGATTCTTGGTACTCGAATCTTTTTCTTGCCTCCGGCTCTCTTGATGGCAATTCTAGCTGCTCTAAGTGCAGCCAGTGCAGATTTTTTCAAACCACTGCCTTTATGGCTACTACTACTACTATTGGATTTTGAAAGAACATTTTTTGTGAACTTTATAACATTGGCAAATGTAGGTCGCAGACCCATGCCAAGCTTGCGTTTAGCTTTCATCCCGGTAGTAACTAGCCAAGCTGCAGCTTTTTCTTTGAATTTTGCGTCTTTTGCTTTGACTCTTTCCCACGCTCTATTCTCGAGCACCCAATCGGCTTTGTGACGCTCCTCCAAAGATTGATTTTGTGAATATGCAATGTCGTGCTGTCGACAAGCGTCGTCCAATGGATTAATGCCTGTGTCTCCTCGAGCAAGCCTCTTTTCTAGCTTTGTACCTGGTCCACAAAATCTATAGCCTGGTATGTGTAATTCGATGGGGAGCTTATTGATTACAGAATTCAACACACCCTCACCGTGGTAGAGCAACATGTAGAATGATGAGTATGAAGAGCGCCACCTATATTTATAGCAGCGCACCTCAATGCATACTGTCACATTATGGAGGTCGTTCAACAGAAACGGACGCTACCTATCGAGAACTTGGATGTGGTAGCTAATTGTGAATCGATAAGTAGTAGTAGTAGTGGTAAACATGGGAAACTGCTTCCGCATTCCTTCAGAGCCATCTTCTGTGGACCCAGTGGATGTGGAAAGACCAATGCAATGCTGTCCTTGCTTTTCAGTCCGAATGGCGCGAAATTTAAAAACGTTTACGTGTATTCAAAGTCGCTGTACCAACCAAAGTATCAGCTGTTGCAACAAGTGCTGGATTCAGTGAAAGGAGTCGGGTATTTTCCATTCAAAGAGAATGATGACGTCATCGACCCATCGAAAGCGAAAAACAACTCGATATTCATCTTTGATGATGTATCATGTGACAAGCAGCAAAAAATTCGTGAATATTTTTCAATGTGCAGGCACAAGGACATTGACGTTGCATACCTGTGTCAAACATACTCAAAAATTCCCAAACAGCTCATCCGTGACAATAGTAACCTAGTGGTGCTCTTTCGACAGGATGAAATGAACTTGAAGCATGTTTTCGATGAGCATGTCTCACCAGACATGTCATTCGATCAATTTAAAGCGCTTTGTTCAGAATGTTGGAATGGCAGTAGTCAATTTGGAACACTAGTAATTGCAAAGACATTCGACATTATTGCCGGTAGATATAGAAATGGCTTCGATAAATATATAAAGGTTTGATAATTATTCATACATCACCATTAATCATCATGACGACAACCGATAAACATGGTAGTGTTGATGATGCATTACGCAAGAAAAAAATTGGTGAATTATCTAAATCGATTAGGAGAAAGTATTTGGCATTGAAGATGGGCAAGTCTGAAGATGATGCTGCACTTCAGAAAATATTTCAACCTCTGACAACACCTCTCAAAGATATTGCCACTACGTCCAAAGGAATTCGAGAAAAACTTGATGGATCATTTCTACCAAGAAAGAAAATTAAAAAGGACATTGATGAACAGGAAACAAAGAAGGAAAAACCTGATTTGGATGAAACCAATTTCTTACCTCTCGTGGACGTAGCTGAAACTGATTCTGCTGCTGCTGCTGCTGCTGCTGCTGACAAAGATGATGATGATGATTCTGATGGGGATGATGACGTTTTCACTGACCCTCAAAATATTTCATCTGCTGCCTTGAATGATTACATTGATCAATATCCTCCGATGGCACAAAAATATCTAACACAATACTGGACAGGTGATGAGAATATCGATAAAGTTTATGGTCCCGTGTACGATCCAAAAACATCGAAATGGTTCCTAAACAAAAGTGAACTGAATTTCCATCAAAGGACTGGAGATATACTTGTTGGAGGCTATCGCTTTCGCGGCACTCCAGGACTCTATCAATTGCTATTCTACAATGATCCGGCCTATGCTGAAGATGACCGAGTTCAATACAAGAAATTACTCACGCTCTCCAAGGCTCATCAGAATGCTCTTGGAAATATGAAGGGTTCGAGTAAATATAAATACAAGGAAATTATTCGACCAATGTTTAGATCCAAGACGACCGGTGGTCGTGGTTTGAACATGATGACCTATAACACCACCCCAATCGAATACATGTATTGGGATGATCCAAATGAGTTGGTTGACCGCTTGAAATTACTGATCGCCTCAAAGCAGGCTGGAAATACATCAAACGACAATGAAATTGTAGCCATCATAAATGAACTGAAGGAGGCTGGCATAATATCTGAAGCGTGAAGCGTGCGTCAAACGTGCGTCAAACGTGCGTCAAACGTGCGTCAAACGTGCGTCAAACGTGCGTCAAACGTGCGTTAAACGTGCGTGAAGCGTGCGTGAAACGTGCGTCGAGTTTTTTTCTTACGCCGAGTATACAAATATGTGTACATGCATTAGGATATCATTTTCATAATGAGTCTCGACAAGTTCGGTTGTGGCAGGGGCGGTGGCGGTGGTGGTGGTCATTCAACAACGATAGTAAGATCAGGATTTTCTTATACTCCCTCCGGAGACATTGACATTGGGCATTTGAAATTGTGTAATGTGAAAGCACCCACTGATGCTGCAGATGCAGCAAACAGGGAATACGTTGAACTCGGTCTTTCACAAATACAAGTGGATTTCAAGATTGCATTCGATAATTATGGAAAAAAAATTCAAAAAACTATTGATGGCTTTAGAAACATAATGGCAAATTTTGGAAATTCGATCAATGATTTGACAAACAAACATATGACGCTCAATGGAAACTTGGTACAACTGTCGATGATGATGCAAAAAATCGTACAGCAATCAAACCGATTGGACAATGATTTGGTGCCTAGACTAGAGAAGAAAATCAATTCAGATTCAAAGGCCATCAAAGATTTGATAGAGTCGCTCGAAAAAAGCATCGATATTTTAAAGACTGAACAACAAAAAAGCAAGAATAAGGAGATACAACATGCTGCCGATATTAACAAACTCAAAACTGAGTTGGCTAAAAATGTATATACTGTTGTACAGCCATCATCTTCATCAAAACCCATATAACCGTTATACTTCCATTTTTCAAATCACTCTGTGCTATAGTGAGCAATAAAAAACATGTTGTCGTCATCTTCATACTCCAAGGAAAAAGTTCAACTCGTCAATGAGCTGCATAAACCTGTGAGAAAAAAATTTCCTCGTCGTCGCACCATCATTAAAGGATTAGATGATTTATGGCAAATGGATCTAGCTGAGATGCGTCCATATGCATCGAAAAATAAGAATTTCAAACTGATAATGGTCGTGATTGATTGTTTTTCCAAATTCCTATGGACACGACCACTGAAATCCAAGACTGGCATCGACATTGCTCGAGCATTCACCGATATTCTGACGCAGCACACGAACCGTTGTCCGAAAAATTTGCAAACTGATCAGGGCACCGAATTCTTCAATGAAAAATTCCAAAGTCTAATGAAAAAATTTTCAATCAATCATTACAATACGTATTCGGTGAAGAAGGCAGCAATGGCTGAACGTGTTATTCGCACTCTGAAGGAGAAACTCTACAAATATTTCAGCTTGAGTGGATCATATCGCTGGATTGACGTTTTACCTGAGATAACCAAAAATTATAATAATCAAAAACATAGTACTACAAAATTTAAACCGTGTGACGTAACTAAAGCCAATGAACAAGAAATTCTCAAATCTACATACAATCACATTAAAATAGCGGGATTTCGAAAATTTAAAATTGGTGATTTGGTGCGAATCAGTAAGGTCAAACATGTCTTTGCCAAAAATTATACTCCCAATTGGACTACGGAATTATTCAAGATTGCGCAAGTTCGAATAACGAATCCTACCACCTATCTCTTGGAAGATATGCAAGGAGCGCCAATCAAAGGAGCCTTTTATTCGGAGGAACTTCAAAAAACTGCAAATCCTGATGTTTACTTGGTAGAGAAAATATTACGACGAAAAGGCAAGAAGGTGTTTGTTAAATGGTTGGGGCTCGATAAGACACACAACAGTTGGATTGATGCTGATAATAGATTATAATGCAAAACTAGCACAAATCAAGCAAACCTGGGGGGCCTTTCGCACACACACACACATCGCATTGGAATTAGCTTATCATCCAGCTGAATAAAGAGTGGGAATATAAAAAGCTTTGAGCAGCACAGCATTCGCATCAGTTTACAATTATTATTATGAGTGAAGACTCTGGTTATCCTTCATCCTGTGAAATGAATTTCGAAGATGATAGTTCTTCATCACCGCCAGACTACTTTGCTGAAGTCGATAGATGTTTGGAAGTGTTTGAGAAGGCTGCGCAAGCTGAAACACATTACCTGCTCAATACTTCGTTCCCGCTTTCCACCTACGAGATTCAGTGTGGCTTGAGTCCAGCTAGACAATTCAGCCCCGCCATCGTTCTGAAGAAACCCTATTATCCAACAAAGATTTCGTTCGCTACTTACGAATGGGCAACCTTCATTGAATTGCTGCGAGATCTTCAACAAGATTTTTTCCACCAACCTCTGCCTGGCTTCATCGACGAATACGATCCTGTGGTGAGCGCCTGCGGGGACTATGTCACCGTAACCCGAGCTGTTTGGGATGGCATCAAGGTGCTAACAGTGACCAAACATCATGTGCAATTTGATTTGATGGAAGAAGATGTAATCGATATTCTGAGTGTTGAAGTGCAACTTTTATCGCATCGAGTTAATATGATGAATGAATTGGACTTTTGTATATACTATAGTAATCTTTTAGATACTGCAGCAGATTGGATTAGAAACAAACAAACTGTATTGAGTGTGGAAGAAATTATATATGGATTTTGTAATGCTGCTAGTAGTATGTCAAGTAATGCACTTTTAGAATATCTTTATTATTGTAAAGATCGAATAATATCTGATTTGAATAAAAGACTTTGAAAATAATATGTTTTTTCATCACACACCTATCATACCATACATAAATAAAACAAATAGATTTTTTCATCATTTTTATTCAGTAGCGTAGTAGTATATAATAAGCATGTTTCATGGGAACAATAATTCAGCAGCAGCAGCATGTTTCATGGGAACAATAATTCAGCAGCAGCAGCGTAGGTGGCACATGACATAGAGGAGATTATTTAGAATTAAAAAAAGTCGTTTCTTTATTTTTGAATGTTATTGATAAGAGAGGGAGATGGATATCGTCAAGGAAATAATAATTAATAATCAATGTCTGAATCTTCGTCACCTGAATCAATGAATCGATTAAAATAGGGATAGCCATTTGGATCCACGCTGTGATGTGGATTTACATGTAAATCCATGTCACATTCATATCGTTGTTTGAGTCTAAATAAAAGCTCTCCGAAACTATTCTGACACCACAAATTTCTATCCCGATACAATATGCATAAGTCTTTTGTTCTATAAAATAGATGAAAATGGTCTCGAATGATATGCAAATTCATTTCAATATTATGCATTTTCAATACATTCATCAAAGTTTTCAAGCAGCTGTGACATAAAATCAAATTGAATTGCTTTATTTTGTAGAAATTAGCCCAAACACAATAATGGGATTCCTCTACATATTCTTGAGTCCAATCAGAGCAGAATAAAATTGCGTTTCTCATATGTCGGCTCATAGTTATCTGGTGTACAACATTTTTGTTTTCCAATGAAACTAGCCTGCTGAGTTGATCATTTTGAACATCATTAATAATATAATTCCATCGGAACTTGCTATATTTTTTTATTATTTCCTTGACTAACGAAATGGGTAGCAATTGGTGCGAGATTGAATAATTTATGAAAGATGTTATATTTTCGACATTTTCACAAATTACTTTGATGCTTTGATCTTCAAGTCGTAAAAGAGACGATGTTGATGATGATGACATGATCTCTGAAAAAAAAGAGAAAAAAGATTTTACATCTGCTTTTGCAAGTACAATCATTACTCTTTTGCCTCAAAATGTCCCCAAGGTAGTGTATCAAAACAATTTGGTATTAAATAGCGTTTATCATCATGAGGACTAAGGGCAATTTTCGCTTGTACAATGCTGAAAACGTTGTGAGCATATGAACGAATGCAGCGTTGGGATGCTGTTTTTTGCTTGAATTCTCTCAAACAATTTAGATAGTCATCGAAACCAATTTTATATTTAACGACATTATTTTTGACTCCCTTGGATTTTTTAACAACCTTACCTCCCTGAACTTTATAAGTATACATTTTTGAACGTAACCCTATAAAATGAGTCACGATTTTTCCATTGGCCTCATCTTTCATCAAGCCTAAGACTTTTTTATTGGCTTGAGGAATTCCATATTTATTATCTAATGCATATTCTGACGTATCGAATTTGGAAATATCGGTCTTTATCACTTCCTCATATACATCATTACACTTTAGTTCATATATAAAACTATCGGTATCCATGTATAGCAATTTACAGTTTTCAATAGTCATTTTTGGAAGCATAAAATCATAGTGGAATTTGTACATGCATATTTTTGATAAATCCAAAATTGTCATTCCCACATACAGAGGTTTATTGAAGATGATTTCAACTTTCTTCAATTCAATAGCCATCAAGTTCTCATCGAAAATTGTTCGGCTGTGAAATTGTGGACTACTGATCAAATTTTTCGCTCCGTAGCGTCCCTCCCACGATCTCACGAGTTTCACCAATCTATGTTTACGTATATTTTCCATGGTTTTGCCGAAAACGGCGTTGTTCATTAGTTTATACAAATTCTTTTCAAAGTCACTCGTAGCCAGAGTTCTCAATTGGGTATTTAAATCTATGTAGGACTTTAGCCACGTTGATTGTTTGAATTTCAAAATTTTGTGTATTTTCGTAAGTTTTAGTCCGTTGGCCAAACATTGTTTCAAATTTCTATAGTGTAGAATGTAGTCTTTTTTGTCGTAAAGTGTCGTCATCAGTTTGGGTAATTTTGAGCCGGGCGGTATGCGATGTTCCGCAGCGAATGGAAAGTCTTTATGGTGGTTGTGTAGCTCACGAGGATATTCCAAGTCTACTTGCAGTATATACCCCTCAGGGGCATCGTCTGCAATAGACATAACATCAAAATTTTCAACGTTTTCCATCCATGAAAACCATCCATAGGGTAAACATTCCGACATTGCCCATCCATACAAATTATTAACATCTAAATACATGAGATATTTTGATGGGTCTTTTGGATCGAAATCAGGCATATATTTGTTGTTGGCCTTCGAGTACCGACTACTGCAAACAGAGATTCCACCCCGTATGGCTTTTTCAATGAACATGATTTTGTCAACGTCACTCAATAATTCTAGTTCACATTTGGTGTACTTTAGCATAGCATCCCAGGTATATCCAGGCATGGTATAATACCATGCTGGATCCAGCCCATGGGATGCCAAGCATTTTTTTCGAAAATTCTCAAACACGTCAGCCAACAACAATACATCAGTTTTCAAATAAATGTCTGAATATTTCCCTAAATCAGAAATTTCAAATGCTTTCCATACGCTTTGAGCATGAGCATACTGTTCGTCTGAAATGTGTTCGTCATTTAATTTATTGTAAAAAGATTCTCTAGATGGTAATTTAGTCTCGTTTAATTTTTCCAAACAATCAATGTAATCGTATGGAAAAACACCCTTCTTGGTGAGAAGACCGAATGCTTCGTCATCCAAGTGATTAAACTCCCTTTTAATTATGTTCAAGTCTTTTCGATCCATAGTAGAAGATAATTTATCCAAGGATGTGCCCATAAACCGAAAAGAGTCAATAAATCGAAATTTGATGTCTGTGTTTTCGTCATGTAGAGTAAAAGAGATGTATTTCTCCTTGTTGATTGGCAGTATGCTCATGCTGCCCTTTTTGCTCAGTTCTCTAATCATAAAATGGCTGTCATACCCAGTGAGATTGTGGAAGACGATTGGCACTACAAACAATTTCCGAAAATTCAAATTGCAGGCTTGGTGTGCAAATCCACGAAACAACCCCGTGAAGTGATTGTGGTCGCGTACAATGATATCATTGTCTCTGAGTACCTTCTCACAAATATGGCAAATTTTGGCTTCACACTTATCAGGATTTTTTTCAATCATCGGCACAATTGTTTTGATTTTTGATTGAACGAATTCAGCTATTTTCAACATTGCATTTGCGAACCAATCCATACAATCTTCACCTCTGTAGCTATCAAAAAAAGACAGTGAATCATCATGATCACATTTCAGATAAAACCCTGCACTGTAGGCTGCATGTTTCTGGTATTTGGCTGTTTTGGATGAAACTATATCATCAATGTGCTCCAATTTACATTCAAAGTCAGCATAAATGATAAATGGGGCTGTTTGTTTGTATGTGAAATTTTTAAATTTTATATGATCATATTTTGGAAAAGAAATTTTACAATGATTTGTTTGAGAACAAATTGTCTCATGATCTTTGAATTTTTGTTCGCACTTAAAATAATTTAGACATCTATCACAAATAAATTTTTTGCATTTATCTTTGTTAACTTGTCTTCCTATCAAACGAGATAAATCTTGAATGAGACAATAATGATATTTAATATCAGAATCATCATCATCACCATTGTTGCTTGGAAGAGCATCATAATCATTAATTTTTGGGAAATATTCATTTTGAATGAGGAGTAAATTCACATGTTTTTCAAGTTTATTTTTCGTTAGCTTGGCCGGTGTCACAGTGTAGAATGATTTTTCCTTTACTACATTCAACTCTAATATGTAAACGTTCACAGAAATGTTGTTTAATTTTTCGAATTTTGGAATTTTATTTAAAGGCATAGGCGTATCTAGATCTTCTGTTTTCAGAACTGTTGTATAATATGGATATGAAGATGTGAGCTCTCTATTTATTTTTGCTGGATGCAATGCACTAACGATTGACCAATAAAAACATGCCGAGTCTGTATTTTTTATATTCAAACAAGCTTTTTTCTTGAGGATATCTTGTGGCAATTTTATATAGGATGACCCATTTCCTATTTGAAATTTGTTTATATTTATTTCCATTGAAATTATTTTTCGTAAAGCCCAACCCGAGTCACGTTCTTGAAATTCACTCAATTTATTCGAAATTTTGTCACAAACATTATCGGAAAACCATTGTTTTAAATTAGTCGATACGTCAACAATAGCATTCTTGGTGTTGAAGTATTTCAAGTCAAATATTTCTCCATCATCTGATTTCTTTACAAATTCCCCACAAAAATTTGCATTTATTTTCATGATTGGAAATTCCTTTAATAATTTTTTGATTTTAATTTTGAAAAGCAAAAACGAATCAACCAAAAATTGTTCCAAGTCCTTATGAGTTAAATTTATAATAATTCCCGTCCTGACCCTACTTGCAAAAGCAGTTGCAACATCTTTCCATTGCACTCTATTTTTCAATTTGAGTTCCCATACCCCAATCCCTGAGCCTCGATGTCTATTCTGAATTAAATTTCTGAAATGTTTGAAATGTCCCACGTTCGTTTGAAGCTTCTTCAATACCCCAATGGATGCATTATTTTTTCGAATTTCCCTATTACATAATCTTATATATGTTCTCAAACGATTGAGCCAAATTCTTTCATCTCTACTCGTGAATTTGTCAAATAAAATTTTCCTTGATTTTCTAATAACAGTGACTAAATTATCTGATTTCTTGGCGATATCCATCTCTTTCAAAAAATAACATACAAAAAATGTAAAAAACGACTTACTTTCTTAATTCTCAATAATCTCGAACGATGCTGCTGGATGTGCCTTTCCTACGTCTTTGGTACCCCGGAATACTATGGAATACTTTCCGGGGATGAACTGCTCCACGTGGGCTTCGTAGTCTTTGGTTACTCTGTTTGGGAGGAATACAACTGTCTCCTTCAAGTCGATCAGAATAGTCTTCCCGAATTTCGAGTTGACTACTTTAGCTCCCTCGATGAGGTGTGGTTGATTAATTGGTAAGTCTACCAACTTCGCAATTGGCTTCCTCTCTACCAATGAAGCTGCGTTCAGCTGAGTTAGATCCATCTGGGGGGAAGAAGGAGATGAAAAAGCATCATAAAATTTTTTTTCTTGTTTGCGGGAAAAAATCTTTGAATTTTATGTAGAAATTCAGGAGCAAATTATTGAAAAAACTCAACAAAAAGAAATGCAAAAGGACCATAATATGCTGAATATTGAGTAAATAAATTATTATACAAAATAGAATCGAGAATATAAATGGACACTTTGATAGAAAAGAGTACTTACTATTATTGTTATTTGGAGCACACAAACAGGCACAGATATGAAGGTTTGTGGTGGTTGTTGCTGCTGCGTGTCTTCGAAGAGAGCTGGAGTACAAGTGTCTGCTGCCGGTGTGCGAATCACTTTTATAATCAGAAACGAACCACGTGCTTGATAACTGATTTTCCCAGACCTCAGCAGCCTCGAGTGCAGGAAAAAACATGTTGATGAAAACATCGAAGCACATAAACGCATTTAATTGGTGAAATGTGGTTTATTCAACAGGAAGCTTACATGCTTATCTGAACTGTTGGAAAAACAAGTGCAGGAAGTTATCGAGGTTATCAGAGCGATAACAGGAAATGCTTAACCACAATCGCACGAAGTTTTAGCGCTTATCAGCAAATATTCCAAACAAATGTAGATGAAAATTAACTTCATAACGATGGATATGATGCAATAAAACAAACTCGATATTCATATACTATTTATTAATAATTTATGGGTCCTCTACATTTCAAGAAATAATTACAACCGTGGCAATCGTGCTGTGAACTGACTGGTCCATCTACCTGGGTTCGAGAATCTGGTCTATTATAATGAATGAAACATGGTAAACGAATCCTCAACTCAAAATTACATTGATATTCGTTTGGTAATTTATGCCAAACATCCAACAATTCCCATGGCCTAGCATGTTGTATCAAATATTTGATTGGAAATTCTTTCAATTCATCTTTGGAAAAGTCTTGCAGGCTCTTCTCGCCGTGTAGGAATGCTAGAACGGCCTCCATTATTGTACAACCAGCAGCGATGTTTGTAGTTCAAATGATTATATTTGATGATCGTTTTTTGGTAATCCTCCTCCTCCTCCTCCCACCCTCTTCACAACAAAGATTGATTTGAATTGTCCTGTGCTGTGCAGGGTTCAATGCGTCGCAATGGGTATCTTGCTTTGGGTAAATTGCGTTTTGTGAAAACTTTATCCCAAACTTTCCTAGCATTTTCTTTATCTTCATAAGCCTTGGATAATTCTTGTACCAATCTACCGAATTCTTCGAGACTACAACTGTATTCTTCAGAGTCCATATTGTTACTAATGAATTTTTTGTCTATGCTTCCTCCTTTATCTCATCTTACATCACAAACCTTTAAATTCCGAATATTATGTATGTTAATCTTCCTATAGATATTCCAATTTGAATAAGTCAAGTGGAAACACGAAGAACCTATCGTCTTAGAGTCCCCCCGTCTCCCCAACGCAGCCCCCCTAATATATCCATATCTGAAATGGCATATTTTCGGCAACTATGTATACGCGACGGTTACTCGGAATATTTCAAACGTCCGGCAACAATGTACCAAGCGAACGCACCACTTAGATATCACTGAAACGGATCTAGCTCGATTACGTCACGCAGCGCGAGCGCGCGGTCTCTCGTCGCCATCCATATCTGAAATTACATATTTTCGGCAACTATGTATACGCGACGGTTACTCGGAATATTTCAAACGTCCGGCAACAATGTACCAAGCGAACGCCCCGCTTAGATATCGCTGAAACGGATCTAGCTCGATTACGTCACGCAGCGCGAGCGCGCGGTCTCTCGTCGCCATCCATATCTGAAATTACATATTTTCGGCAACTATGTATACGCGACGGTTACTCAGAATATTTAAAACGTCTGGCAACAATGTACCAAGCGAACGCCTCGCTTAGATATCACTGAAACGGATCTAGCTCGATTACGTCACGCGCGGTCTCTCATCGTCTCGATTTCCACCGTTAATTATACTGTGTAGTGGTCGTGGCGATGATGTTACGTATCGGATACATAGTCCGATGGTCTCGGGTTCAAATCCCGTCGTCGTCAAAGGTTTTTTTAATTGTTGGATGAATCGGCGGTGACTTGGAGCACTTCCCAATTGACAAGATGTCGATTGGGAAGTGTTCCATGTCATATGTCAAATTGTTCCATGTTCAGAGAGAAAGCGGCAACGTTGTGACGTCACAGCGTTGCAAGCTATCTCTCTCTGACACATTAGCCTATGCGTTTCTCTCTCTAACACATGGTTTGCCCTATTCCTATAGTGGCGGCCGCCTAGTTTAACTACTAACAGCCAATCTTGAATTTGAATTCCTCTTATTATCCCTATTCCAACGATATAGGATTTCATCAGGTTCTATATACAGCATAACTTTGAAGATATTGATATTTTTATTCGAGAATCTCAGTGAAATCGTAACTCTGAATTATTCAAATTCTACAACTGAGGGTGTACTCTTCAAGCCCAAAATACCTTTTTGCAACTCATCACGTACTCGAAAGCTTTTATTTTGCGTACAGAGTGACGCAAAACTAACGCTCAGAATATTCTGTTATTTTTTTATCTTTCGACTACACGAGAGGAAAACCTATATGATGTTCATGGATTTCAGAGCAAACTCCGACAAATACAACACCTGAATACCAAAGTTGTGTCCTTTTTATTATACAATTGAGTGTTGAGAGGTGAAAAATGACCCGAATGTGGTGAAGTAAAACGATTCTGAAACATATAATCATAGGAAACACCAAATGTTTGAAATTCAATATTCTCAATGGTGCTATCATTGACAATAACGCATAAAAACACCTATTATATTGAATTAACACCAAGTTACACCGTGTCATATCACGATGGAATCAAGGCGGTGTATGAATCATCTAATTTGGTGCGATAATCTTTAGTTTAGAATTGCATCCTGAAAACACCTGATGTGCTATAAATTAACAAGAATATTGTATTGTAATTTCATGCATTCATGCCTTCATCTGATCGAACTTAAAACCTTAGAGCTTTTGCCAATAGGTGGCACTCATGTCCTTTCTACTGTACCTGATTTCAATATTGTGCTAGATATATTAGATGATTATGATATAGATCAGTATCCATTGTTGAGGTGTGAGGTAGCTCTTGACACGGAACTGGCAGACTGGCAATAAACCTATAATACCAAATAAAACAGTATACGACTATAAAAATGGTAACTGGCGGATGTTCAGGGCTCATCTCAATGAATTCACCACTATAAATAACTCAATTACAACAGACAACATTGATTCTGAATTTAAAAAATTAATAAAAAATATACAATCCGCTAGAGACTTGTACATCCAAAAAGTCACTATCAAGCCGATTGATGAAAGACTGCCAGGTGAGATTATGAGATTGATCGCTATCAAGAAAAATCCAAGGAAACGATGGCAAAGGACGAGAAATCCCGAAGATCGAGATGCTTTTAAACGTGCCGCAATGGAGGTAGACATTGCTATTCGAAAAAATCGAAACGACGCCTGGCAGTCAAAGTTGGAAAACGTTCGTCCCCAGGACGGCTCACTATGGAAGTTATTGAAAAACCTAAAAAGAAAATTCAAACCTATCTCAACCCTGGTGAGCGGCTCTCGGGAGGCCGTGTCAGACCAGGAAAAGGCGGAGATGCTAGGAGTTCACTACCAAAACATCAGTAGAATAAACAAAACCCCCACAACAAATCATCAGGAGGAAATGCTGAGGAGGGCCGCCGAGATCGAGCGACTTCCCAGTCTGCCACTGTCCCGACAGGTCCTGAATAAATATCAAACCACCCCAAATGAAATTCACAAAATAATTAAATATATGAATGTCAATAAAGCTCCAGGACCTGACAGGATAGATGTTATCCTGCTCAAGAATCTTCCCAGGAAGACTGTCGTGCAAATTCACTATTTAATTAATGGCATTATCAAATTACAATCTTACCCTGATACCTTGAAGTCTGGGCTTGTTGTGTCTATTTTAAAACAAGGTAAGAATCCGAATGACCCTGGAAGCTACCGACCTATCTCCCTCCTGAGTGTCATAGCTAAAATAGTTGACAAAGTCCTATTGAAAATCATTGAAAAAATTACCGACGACCTCAAAATTATCCCTGATGAGCAGTTCGGGTTCCGTAAGGGACATAGTACCACCTCGCAGGTAGTCCGAATTGCTCATCACATCAAAGAAAATTTCAATGATCGTAAGAACACAGTCATGGTCCTGATGGATGTCGAAAAAGCCTTCGACACTGTCTGGCATGAGGGACTGGTGTCGAAGATGTTATCTGCAGGTTTCCCGATTTTTGTAATCAAGGTTGTGCACTCGTATCTGACTCACAGAACCATCAAAACCAAGATAAATGACACTGTGTCTGCATGTCTGCCCCTCGAGGCAGGTCTCCCACAGGGGTCCTGTCTCTCACCGATATTATATTCAATAAATACTTATGATTTTCCGATGTTCGAGAGAACGAGTACAGCACTCTACGCCGATGATACGGCAATTTATGCGAGCTCGTTCTCCTCAAACATCGCAAAAACGCAAATTCAAATTCACCTAAATAGAGGAGTCGTTCCTTATTTCGAAAACAGCAAAATTAAAATAAATGAAAATAAAACAGAACTCATCAACTTTACTAGAAAGAAGAACGACTCCTCTATAACAATTCCTATGAAGGTCAGAGGCGTTGAAGTGAGAGACAGGCCCTCTGTGAAATACCTGGGGGTCAAAATGGACAGGAGTATGACGCTCAACGAAAATACAAATTATTTAATCCAAAAAACACAGGCCGCAATTAAAACTACTTACCCACTAATCAGCAGAACATCAAAATTGAATTTGGACAACAAGATACTCTTATACAAACAAGTAATTCGGCCGGTTCTAACATACGCCTGTCCATTGTACTGCAGCATCCCACCCTCCCATATGAAGAGGTTGCAGGTGCTGCAGAATAAGGTCCTACGTGTCATCACCAATGGTGATCGATACTCTCGTGTGGTGGATATGCACGCACAGTGTCATGACATTCCCCTCATACAGGACTATATTCTTCACATCTCAAACACCTTCTACAGACACCACATAACTTACAGCCCACTCAACAGAACAATAAATAATATCAGACACGACAACTCACCTAGACGACACGGAGTCATATACCAGGCCTGTGAGTTGTTCCGAGAATCCTTGGAATAAAATTCCAAAAACCACTAGGTAATGAAAAGTAACACCAAAATCCCATAAATAAATAAGAGCATATTGCTCTACCAGAATAAAAATAACATCAACGTAAAGATGTTACTTCACAAACCTACCCTCCCCAACCCCTATCCCTATCCCATCCCCACTCTGCTCGGCACTGAATTGTTTAAACAGGGGTTTTAATTCGTTTTTCCCCTGAAGTTAAGTAATTTAGAGAGAACACGAGAATTTCAAGTTTGTCATAGAATTACCGCCAGCCCTGGCAACTTTCAAAGAAGCGCCGGTAAAGAGGTTCATCCTCAGGAACCGGTGCCGTCCTGCAAACTTACCAGACTTTTCATTCTACACTTATTGGAGGGCCCCAACACAGGCCCGCTCCGCCGGGAGACGATAGTGCTCGTCGGAGATTTTAATTTGGGCTATGTCTTTGTTTGTATAAGATGTAATTGTATCCATTTTATTTATACATATGTATTTTATCTATACAATAAGTGTTGAATATAGTTAGCAATGTACAATAATATAGGAAATAAAGGTTTTAAAGGTGACACGGAACAGAAAAACCGACTTTTTGTGAAGCATTTTAGGCAATAGACTTTCATATGATCATTTCATGATAGTATATTATTGATGTTTATACCGAGCAAGGATGAAGGATTTCGTAGTAAAAATTGTGCCTACGCACCCTGTATATTATATCATTTTTCAAATACTACTAACCATCAAATACTCTCAATTTCGTGAGTATATTCCCTATACCTGAATACCACAGTCATTGATCTAGGTATTCCGATTATTGTTAATAAAAACATCTTTGTTGGCAAATACTGCTGTGAGTTTGTTACAGTTGACCATATCTGCTATGTATTAATTGACAACCTCAGAAAATTTTCAGAGTTAGTCTTGACTGTCGTATTCGACAGAAGGTATGATGGGAAATTATATTCAAAATATGATTTCAGTTTATTGCTATTAATTCATTGATGTTATAAAAGGTCTGAAAATTAGGCTGTTGTTTTATTAACGGAGTATTAAACTCTCAATGTGATTTTGAATCATTAATTGGTGGAGACATATTGCCAACTCTAATTTGCTGACATTATTTGCCAAAAATAATGTTATTGTTAATAAAAAACAGAATAACTCAATGTAACATTTGGGCTTCGTGAATTCTCGATAAAAGAAAGAGTATTTGGTGAGTAGTTCCATTTGAAATAAGAGAGAAAATCCAGAGCGTTAGTTTCGCATCACCCTGTACAAACAATGAAATCTATCAAGTACGTGATGAGAAGCAAAAAACCTAGACCACTATATAGAACTCTTCTGGCCTTGAAATATCAACCCTTATATTCGGATTTCAAATATTACAGGGTGGCAATTCAACTAGGATTTTCACATATAATGGTCATATCTTCAAAAGAACCCTGTAGAACCTAATGAAACCCCTTTAGCGTTGGAATAAAATAAATATAAGTGCAATTGGAATTCGAGAAAATATGTAGGATATTCCATTTGAAAAGAAAAACATATGTTCAATATCCTGTTACGTTATGAAACACATAGATCTCACATGAAACTTTTTTGTATCTCTGAAGAAAACAGAGGTATCGAACTCATGAGTATGAGTTGATCACCCTGTATATACCCAAAGAAAATTATTCGCATAGATCTCTCTACGCTCCAGGATTAGACCTGGGCGACTTTGGAAATTATATTGAAAATATCGGATATTCGATATATCTGCTGGTTCCATTTACTAAAAGGAGATAGTATGAACTCTGAATGGAATCCAGCTCACATTTTCCAAAGAAGTTAAATATTTGGGCGTGATAATCGACCAAAAACTGACATGGAACAGCCAACTCAACCACATTCTTTCCAGAGCTACAGCGGCACGTGAATTTATTTACCGACAAGCGGTATTCAACGGTTCGTGTCTGAGATGGATAGGAACGAACCAAAATCTAAAACAAAAACGACTGAGAGCCAAAATTTGTTTTCTGGAGAGATCTATGCGAAGAATTTTCATTGGGTATATACAGGGTGATCAACTCATACTCATGAGCTCGATACCTCTGTTCTCTTGAGAGATACAAAAAAGTTTTATGTGAGATCTATGTGTTTCATAACGTAACAGGATATTGAACATATATTTTTTTCTCAAATGGAATATTCTACATATTTTCTCGAATTCCAATTGCACTTATATTTATTTTATTTCAACGCTAAAGGGGTTTCATTAGGTTCTACAGGGTTCTTTTGAAGATATGACCACTATATGTGGAAATCCTAGTGGAATTGCCACCCTGTATTATTTGAAATCCGAAAATAAGGGTTAATATTTCAAGGCCAGAAGAGTTCTATAGTAGTCTAGGTTTTTTGCATCTCATCACGTACTTGATAGCTTTCATTGTTTGTACAGGGTGATGCGAAACTAATGCTCTGGATTTTCCCTCTTATTTCAAATACTCTTTCTTTTATCGAGAATTCACGAAACTCAAATGTTACATTGAGTTATTCTGTTTTTTATTAACAATAACATTATTTTTGGCAAATAATGTCAGTAAATTAGAGTTGGCAATATGTCTCTACCAATTAATGATTCAAAAACACATTGAGAGTTTGATACTCCGTTAATAAAACAACAGCTTGATTTTCAGACCTCTTATAACTTCAATGAATTAATAGCAAATACACTGAAATCATATTTTGAATATAATTAACCATCATACCTTCTGTCAAATACGACAGTCAAGCTACAGCGGCACGTGCCGCAGAGTCTTTGGCAAGACATGGGGTCTAAAACCAAAAATGATCTATTGGTCATACCAAACGATCATCAAACCCATGGTCACGTACGCTCCATTGATATGGTGGCAAAAAATGCAAAACATTTCGGCATAAAAGTCAAGATGCAGAAAGTGTAGCGGCTAGCTTGTCTGGGAATCACAGGGGCGATATTCACGTGCCCCACTGCAGCCTTAGAGGTAATGCTGAACCTTCCACCATTGCACCTGAGTGTAATGAAATAAGCAGCAATCAGTGCCTTCAGACTGAGCCAGACAAAAAATTTCAAATCAGGAAATCGGATTGGACACTTGAAGATTTTGGAAAATATTTCCCTAGAATCCATGTCTAAACCGACAGATATTATGCCAGTTAGGTACAACTTCGAAATTCAGTTTAAAGTGGTCATAAACAACCACCAAATCTGCACAGAAAACGGACCTCAACTGGGAGGGGATGCATTAGTATGGTATACTGATGGATCCAAGATGGATAAAAAGGCTGGAGTGGGAGTTACAGGTCCTAATTTCAGGCTCTCAAAACCCCTTGGTAACACCCCAACCATCTTTCAAGCAGAAATATATGCCCAGGAAAGGGACACTCGAAGGGCAAAAATATATATTCTATCAGATAGCCAAGCAGCACTAACAGCTGGCCCCAGAAGTGGTATCGGATCCCACTATAAAAGGTAAGGTCCCCGCTATCCTAACTCGTACAAGTTTACAGTGTAAACTTCTGAGGGTTGCTAAGGCAACTAGGATAGTGGTTACAAAAAAAAAATCAGATAGCCAAGCAGCACTAACAGCTCTGAAGTCATACAATTGTGGGTTTAAGCTGACTTGGGACTGTAAACAATCCCTGAGACAACTGGCAGCGAACAACCAGGTCACTTTGATGTGGGTGCCAGGTCATAAGGGAGTTGAAGGCAACGAAGAAGCAGACTGCCTTGCCAAAGAAGGATCAAATACACAATTTCTCGGACCAGAAACCTTCTTTGGACTCTCCAAGGCCCACTTAAGAGAAGAGGTTCGACGTTGGGAATCGGATGAAATGAAATCTCACTAGAATAAAGTGCCAGGACAAAGACAAGCGAAAAGGCTAGTGAGCCTTTCGCCAAGGAAAGCTAAACAGCTTCCCCAGTTGGACTCCTCACTGGACACTGCCCTCTGAGGTATAACCTCAAGAAACATGGGTAAAACAGAGAGTGATAGTTATGCCGCTACTGCGAGAATTTCGCTGAAACTGCAGAACATTTGCTTTGCGAAAGCCCACACACTCTTTTGCAAGAGGTTCAAGTTCCTGGAAGGGGCCTTTTTAGAGCCCTCCGATATCCTAGCTCCCAGGAAACTGATAAACTTTGCACGAAGTCTCGGAATATTGGGCTTCGAAGGGATTAAGGGTTATGCACAAAAGATCTAATAGGTTGAGGTGCTTGAGAGGCTGCATAGCCTTAACGACCCTCCCTACAATCTACAATCTATAATCTCTTTAACATTAAGACAAATATTCGATATTTCGAATGGATTTTAGTTTTGATCGGGATTTTTTTCGAATTACTATTTTCACTATACATTCGTTCTAGATATTGACTGAGTGACTAACTAACTGTCGAATAACTTCATTACCGCCAGAAATATCATCGTTGGTTTCCTGTTCGTTTCAATTATTTTCCACAGATTTCGAATGAATATGAGTGATATGCTATCATGATAAAGAATTAATCGTAGGAATTTAGTTATGTTCCAGTGAAATTATGAAGAAATAAATTATATTCTGAGTAAAAATTATGCAATATTTATATCAACTATCAATACCTATAGCTAGACTACTAGAGTAACGAGTAGTTGATTAACTCGAAAATTAAAAAAAAAATCATATTTTAATACTTGTTGGAAGCCCTTTTCAAATGAAACCAATTCAAATATATCGAATATTCGATAAATCGATATTTTTCCGCCGAAATATCGTTATTCGATTTATCAAATATTTGATGATATATAGATATTACGAAATAATATCCCTGCCCTATCCTGGATACACGAGCTTTGAATGATCTGAGCATCATTATTCCTCCACGTAACGCTACTATTGCACAGTATATATGTCGACAATAACAGCCATAAAAGGTTTTTCATGAATGAGAGCCCATATTATTCGCGTTTTATTATAAAATTCCGTAAAAACCACATAGAAGAATGAAAATAAAGATCACCCGCTGTCTTTCATTATCCAAAGGTTGGACTGTACGTATATCGTTATATGATGCAAGCTTCCGGAATTTATTTTCATTTCCTCCATACAACTGTTTCCACCAGGAAAATTTAATGTAATAGTTTATCCGATGAATGAAAGAAGATCGATAATCATTTCTGATCAATGTATGGAATTCCAGATCGTAGAATAAATTCATCATGAAGGTGATCTTCGTGCCAAAGATCTTTCCTTATGCTTACACCACATACTATTGCATTTACATTTCACGATTCCAATTCTGGGTCAAATCCAAATAAAGAGTTGACATCAAAATGAGAAAAGGACAGCAAACTATAATAAAAGAGAAAAGGAGTTACCAACTGTTCCGCATTTATTTACCGCTGAATTTTCCGTATTTATTTACCGCAGAGTGGGAATGTAAGAAATTAGGCACCATCGATAAATAATAATGATAATGAATGATTTGATGAAAACCAAATATAAAGAGTGGATAATCTGGAATGGTTGACAAGTTGCAGTTAACAACATCAAATTAAATGAGTTCGAATTCTGTGTTAGCTTATTCTTCACCTTGTTCATGTGTTCGAATCAGATCTATTATAAAAATGATAATAAGCCCAAATATAGTTGATATGAATGAATATGGGACATTTATCCTTCCGCGCTGTAGATAAACTAAACCTTCCACAAAGGATAGATGCCCTTTTGTTGACTTTCGTTGACATTCACATTGACATTTGTACAACTATATCGAATTGACCCGAATTGTTATGTGAACTGACAGAAGAAAAGTGTTCTCGAGGTTTTGTTAGTGAATTGAAATCTTTTTTTTTTGAGTTTCGATGATGTTGCTGAAATGAAGAGTGGGGCCACTGGCTTTCACGATGTTCAACAAACATCACAGATTGTTTTTCTTTGATGCAGTCGGAAGATAAAAAAAATAGAATAGTCAGAACATTCTCCTGATTTAACACCCTCAGATTCATTTCTATATGGGGTGTGTGGAAACTATGGTACATACAATCAGATAATATTAGATAGTTCAATTTCCAATGTTTCCATCTTCGATGTTGATCCTATTTCAATCAATAAGAATAAGAATTAATTTTTATTGTTTTATTCAATTGAGAATATCAAACACAGTTTGAATTTGAATGACTGGTAAACTACGTGCACACGTCCCACGACTATGGGATAATATCAATAATATATAAGTTATCTATTGACAAATGTAGATTATTCCTCAAACGTGTTGGGTTCTCATCATTATTCAACTCCTGACAACCAATCACATACTTCGAAACTTCACAATGCAACAGGCTGAAGCCAATGATACATAACGAGACGATCATAACAAAGTGGAGAAGCTACAGAAGTCTATATTTGTGTAGCTTGTTGATATTTATGAATTTATTGGTGTACCATAGCCCCTTTCGTTTTCTCTTGAAAATTTCAAGTACACATAACCAATCTCAATTTAAAAACCATGAAATTTATACGTCGCAGCATATATTTCAGGATCCAAAATCAACTCTTTCCCCTTTGGCCGTTGAGAAATTTGTCATGAAATTATGAGGCATTCATCAATGTCCGAGGGATATTCGGCGGATAATTTTTCGACAAAAAAAATCATAACTCAACACAACGAAACATTTATTTATTAAAAGTACAGTTAGTGAAAGTACAATTATTAAAATTTAAGTTAACATTAGATTCGTTGCTGTTCTCTACTATAGAAGATCTATTACCACGCATAATATTTATGATTTGTTGTGGTGTTCTTGATCGAGATTTAAGTATGGTTTTATAGAATTCTGATTGCCATGACCAGTAATTTTCAGCAATTGTTGTTCTTCTACACCACTTTTTGCTAATTCGCTAACAGCAGTTGATCTATTCGAGTGATTTGTTATCTTTTTCTCCTTTACATTCAAGCCAATTGCTTCAGCAGAAGATTTAGTCCATCCATCCATTGTATTTCTTCCAACAGGTACCTACATTATCGTACCATTTGTCAGTTTCATATTTCCAGTGTCGATTTGGTTTTAAGAACAGTCGTGGTGAGGTAATATTGTCGCCTCGTTTTGATATCAGTTTATGAAAAAGACGTACAGGGCAGCTTTGTCTCTCACTATTGGTAACCAACCATTTTCTACTTGCACAGCTTTTAGAACCACCTTGGCACGTTTTACTGAATACCGGATTGTATTCAATGCGATTTGTTGGAGTGTCATCGTTATTTTTCTCGATTTGAAAAAAATCTACCAGACAAGCAACTGCCTCTCCTCCTCGCCCCGCTAATTCTACAGCAGCAATATGGTGAAATTTACGCATAAGACCTTCAGGGGTATCTTCATCCCAAAGCAATATTATTTTGTTAATTTCAGACCAATTTAACGAAACTGAACTGGCCTTACGTTTACATGGATCTGCTTGTAGTTTCTTCCTGATTGCATCGCGGGCATCTCGGGCTGGTTTAAACACTATATTGTTAAACGGGTCAATCATAATATTATAGTCATTATAGTACTTTTCTTGCAATAGTTTGCACGAAACGTTCCACAATGTCTTCACCGTTGCCTCTTTGAATTCGGCCCCGTTTTTCTTTCTCATATTGACGGCCCAATCTTTTAGTATCAACGCCAATTTTTCTAAGCTTCTATGTTCATTCAACTCATATTCTCGTTCGCAGCAAAATTCTATGAATATTCCCCAAATATATTTGTGACTGTAGGTTGTATTTCTGGGAATTTTTTCTTTGATTAGCGCATTTATACTTTGAACATTCTCATTGCCGAAACGTGACATTTTGAAATTTATTTGGATGAAGTTGTCAAACTCGATAGTGTTGTCATAGGGATTGAAAATTGCACTGAATGCAATTATCAGTCTAATGTTGACATGATTGGGTGAAATTGTTCCACATGACACAAAATGACGAAATTTGAATGGTTGTTAGAACAGTCGAGAAATTATCATGATCATCTCACTATAGATTTTTTTGATTACATCCTTGGACGACTCTCAAATAGCCTTATTTTGTTCTCGCGCATTTTCAAGATTGACATTCTAGATCATCAGTACATGATTCTGTTGCTGATAATGTAATAGGCATCCTGAGTAGGCATCCAATGGAAATGAACAAATGATCAATTTCAGTTATTGTTGCCCACGTGATCATAAATATTTTGTTACCGCTATAATTTTTTGCAAAACCATAACCTGCCCTTGAGGCTGAATAGTTTTTATAGCGACAGAATTGAATAGTAGTATTCAACAAGATGGTCATCAAAAAACATGAGATCCCAGAGCTCATCTGTTTATCAACATAATATTCATCTCGAATTTCTCAACGATACAGCTGAGAATGTATTTTTGTAAGAAAAATACCAGCTAGATGATTATTGTGATTGGATATATCGAACATGGAATTATTATGGATTGATGAATTATTCGATATAAAGGTATAATACAAATCCACACAATCAGCTCATTCTTATTTTGAATTCTTTCGAATATTGAACAGATGAGAAACGTTGTAGTCACGCATATTGTGTCGATTGGTGTACATCAAACTATCTCAACATGTAATAATTGACATTGAATCGATTATTACTTCAGAAATAAATTGTGTGAAGGTATACCGTCATATCCCGATCCATTCGAAGCTGTTTATATATTTCATCTGATTTGTTTAGTGCGATATCTGAAATGACGACGTATTTTGCTCTCACTGTTACCGATGATAAAAAAGTTACTATCAACACTGAGCTTGTAAATAATCTGAATAGCAGTTCACATACAATCCATTGAAAAAGTAATACGCCTATTCACCCAAAACGTTAACATTCACTATGCTCAATAATTTCGAACAGTGCTGATGGAAAAAGAGGAGATATAAAATCCAGGCAAAACGATGGAAACTGTAATTATGGACTCTAATTGTGCCTAGCGATTTGAAACGTGTCTTTTGATAAATATTTTATGACGCAGTTATCCATGGTGCAATGGGGACAGTTATTTACAAAAAGTGGAATTTGGTGTGAATCGAAATGTATGAAATATATGGTAATTACATTTTTTGTATCTTTGATTTTATCAAATTCAATAGTTTGAATCACACCATGATATTTTGGCATTGAATTAAGTTTTGCATTGAAACAAGTTTTGCGTTGAATAAGCAGTTTGAATCGTTCATAAACCGCCAGTTTCGACCGATGACAGTTATTTCCCAGTTTATAACTACCATCATCATTATTATCATCGATCTGTTATCCTTAGTTGGTACCATCTTCACGTATAACCAAAATGAAATATATAATCGTGTAGAATGAATTAAAATGATTCTGACACACTGGAAACTACTCAATATTCATGGTATAAAATCCATTGCTAGAGCTCATTGAGTTGATGAAACAAATTTTGAAAAGTTACATAATTCTCGTTGAACAACCTATGTATTTTTATAAACATTTTCGAATAATTGTTTGATCCCCATATTCTTTTCCATCAATCACAAGAATGACACTTCCATTCCTTATAATGGTTTCGAAATCTTGTATCGAACCCTGTAACCAAGGGGTCGATTTATTATAGGACACCTGGCACATCTGTGAAATAATTTTCAATTTCACCAGCGTAAATAATCTGTTCTTTACGGAGCTCCAGATAAAGCTTTTTTGTGTGTCCAAGAAAGAAAACGTAATGTGAAATATTCTGTTGTGAAAAGAACTCTAGCCTAAACATATTTACCCAGTTAACTTGATAGATCACACGTTGCTCTCAACTTTGATTTATTTTCTTTATGTGAAGAAGTTAGCAGCTCTTATTCGTCTTTATTTATCAAGTAAAATATTTTCATTCAATTGAAGTGATCGAGGATCTATTTTAAGTTCTAAATCATTTTTTGTGGATTTGATAAAATGTTTTTCAGGGGAGACGACTGTTCATGGAGTATGCTTGTAATATATCAATAACAACTTGATGAATATATTTGTCCAATTCAAGGATTTGGGTAATTATTTCGAATCCACTTTATAATGTTCATCATAATATCATTGAGATAATATCTGAAGTATTGAAACATTCGGAGCTGATGTTGTGTATCCAGACCAAGAATTATCTCAATAGTTATTGACTCTTCAATCTAATTCCCCATTTCATTAGATTCGTTTACATGATACATCTGTTCAACAATCATTCGAAAATGTTGTCAGATCGGTCGATATGGTAATTTGCATATATGTAAGCAAACTATTCTTCATTTTTCTCGTAGAATTTCTGAATCCGAATCTGAGCATAACGATTTTAGGGACGTCGTGGCATCAATGAAAACTATATATATGACTGTGGTTAGTTCATTAAATTTCAATTTTAATTAATAACTTCATTCGATTTTTTTTTCGAGAATTGATGTACCAATGAGAGTTGTATGGAAGAGCAACTATGTTGAATACCGCCTCCTGTATAACATTTTTGTATTTGATTTGATTTGAAAAGAAATAAAGACACATTTTTTTAATAACATTAAGGTGCATCGATTGCTGAGATCATTAGCAGCTGTTTCCTATATTATGCGATTCATGTTACCAGTAAATTTTATTTTAAACTAAATATTCTTGTAAAGGTTAGTAGCTTTCAGAAAATTGAGCAAATTCGTGATCATCAAAGAATCCTTGAAATTTTCTGAAATATCCACAGACATATTGAAAAGTTGCCGCATATTTCTGTATCTTTGACAATTACAAATGATATGTGATACATTTGATTGCTACTCACTTGAGGATAGGATTATTCTATTCAACCACCTCCTCAATAAAGAAGGATAACGCGATGGCAAACTGAAAAATATTTCTGAGTGTATGATAGGCAGAAGGCTATACTTTACAAAATAGTTTGAATTTTTCTTTACCTCTTGCTACCGAGGGTTTGAATAGATTTTCTTTTTGGAGAAATATTGAATGAAGAGTCGAATCACGAGTATATAATCATTCTCATGACGAGTTGTCTACCTCATGATGAGTTGTCTATATTTACCATAACAGTATGATTGAATTACTTCTTGGGATTGGAAATATCCTCGGGCAACGCTGGATCTGGAAAGTCATTTATTATAATATCTTCAAGAGAAATATTTTTCCTAATGCACAAATTTGCGATGAACTCCACAAACTCTTCCACCGTATTTAAATCTGGGATTATAGAGTGTGAATCGCTCTTTCAAGAGGCACTTGAATACACCTTCGCACAGTCTCTTGAAGCTATATGTACAGTATTTTTAGTTCTCTCAGCAGTTCTTATATATGAATATTAGTGTAGCTCAACTCACACAGTTGTATTATTCTATAGTTGCGAAACTGACATGCACTGAATACTTTCGCATTTCTGATCGACCTGTCAACTGTTCTTGTTCAATCTTGAAAAAGAATCACTTCTGTGTCAAGATGACCTAACGCCAACGAAATCTTCTTTCGGTGCATATAATAGTTTCAGTTAAATTGCATTTGATATCATAAACATAACACTTCAATGTGCTGCTTTCATTCAAAAACTTAATGGTAGCCAACAATATATTCAAACGATAAATAAAAACAAACATCCAGGAATACTAGGTAATTCATCCATGTTATTTCAAATATTGAAATTACAATTCTCAACATTGATTGTGTTGAGGATGACATCAGAATGCTTGTGAAAATAAATTAATTTTCCTCTTGTTAGCATGATCCATAATGAGCCACTGGTTTACATTGTGGTGGGACGATTGTTTTCGTCTGTAGTCATAATTGAAATGTCAGCTGTATATGAAATATCGATACAGGAATGAATATAACATAAACTGAACAACATACTAGTTGACTCTGATAAGATGAATCTTTGATGCAGAATACAAATGGAAGCAATTACTGACAAGTTACAAGTTAGCAAGTTTACTTTCTATTTCAGAAACAACGTAAGATTTATGTCACATAAACTCTGTATTATAATGCATAAGTTCAGGTGATTCATGCTTTCAAGACCTATATCCTTCGAGCCATGACAAAAATTGTAAGTAGTTTGTGTTTGAGAAAAAAATAAAGAATGTTTTCAAATGGGACACTCTGCATATTATTCCATACAGATAGAGATCAGTATTACGAATTCAATGTTATACCTGAAAACAATGAAGATGGCCACAACATTTCTTTCAATGGATCATATGTGAATAAGTATAGTAGGAAAGTACTGCCGTCTGAAAATTGAATATTCTCAATATCGAACATTCGATGCTTTATTCATCATTGGGAAAATGAGAACTGGATAACATTTCTACGATAGATGTTCGACCTGGTATCTGCGATAGTTTGACAGTACCTCAAATGATCCTCAAAATCAATGAGCACATCTTGCTATTTGTTGGCTGGTAATTTGTCATTCCAAATACTATAGGCTGGTATGCTGTATTTTTACTAGATTTCCCAAATGTCCCTGGAGAAAAAGAAATCTATTGTAGTCCAGGGCAGTCTAATCTTTCCTTGACGTCCAATCCAACGATTCGGAAACACCTCGTTCAATTAATTTCTGACTGGCTAATATTACTATTCGCAGAGCGTGTAATGTCTATTGAGAGCGATAGCCGTTACACGTTACACGTTCTATGACTACTGCGAGTGTTCACCATTCTGTTTGAATACATGATGTGTTTCTTCTGATAGGAGAAATATTCATTGAAATTCATCATAATATTTGAAATATATTTTTATTGGAGTTTAAGGGAATGTGTTATCTCCTTTTCTCATCACTGATTCATCATCGATTGCTATTTTGCGACTCATACATCAACCCTTCTGAAGATTGAGTGATACTAAACCATAACAGTTGAAAATATATTTTCATCAATCAAGAAGACACATATATGTTTGTCTGTTGCGAGATGAATCTTTACTGGTGCTGTAGTGATGAACTAATTTATTTTATCGACAGTTAGGATATCTTTCTGCTTTCAAAGGCACATACCCATCGAATCTTTTTTCTAAAACGCCCGTGATTATGAATAGGTATGTATTGATATTCACAATATTGTTGATTGAAATTGTGTTTCTCAGGATAGAATAAGTATGATCATAAAGTGAAAGATTTGAATCAACCTGTCAATTCACTAAAATGAGAGTATTGAGTAGGTAATGAATCCACTCATCACTGATTGGCTATAGCCCGTGTGTAAAGGTTTTTCAAACACGGAGCGTGACGTTTGAGTAATACATCAATTTTTTTTTACCGCCAACTTAGTTGCAAAGCAACCCTAGAAGTCTCATTGGGACTTGTATGAGTAAGGAAGACGGGGACCTTAGCTTTTCAAGTGTCATCCGAAGCACTACTCGGCTGGTTATCGTTGAGAGTCCGAAGGATTGACATCTGGGTACCAAGAATGTTTGGTTGGTCACCTATCTCCTCTTGCTAAACGATGCTACGGAAATAAATAAAATTTCTAGTAGCCCCGCCGGGATTCGAACCCAGAACCTCTAGACTATAAGCCAGCGATACACGCACTCGACCACCACCCCAGTTAAAATTAATAACTCAACTGGAATGTTTTTAGAAAATATTCATAAAAAAACATTCCAGGATTATATGGGCCCGGAAAATACCTGTTAACATAATAAGCCCTCAAAAATCGTATAAATATCTCTTCAGTAAAATGGTCCAAGAATCTGTACCCCTATATATGTTTCCTGCTCAAACATTTACTTTCTGAGGGTATTGTGTATGGTTTTTCTCATTCAGCAAGTATTTCCCGAGGCCGAATATCGACAATTCTGTCTGTCAACATTGCCATTCAAAGAAAATGTAGATTCGTCAAAAGATACGATTCTTCGTTTGAAATGCGGATACTTATGACAAAGCTTTATCATTGTTTCTCAGAACTAAACTTGATCGAGGCATCGTTGGACTATTCCGTCAGCTCCTGTCAGGAATGAGATGAATTAACAATTTTTTCTATGACTTGAAAAATCGACCCTTTTTATGTAACATTTTCGTTGAGTACTGATGCATTTCTCAAAACAAGCCACGCCCCGTGTGTAAGAGCCTTTACACAATGGGCTATGGCCAATCAACGGCAAAGTAGATTCATTACCTACAAAACAATCGATATCAGTTGTACAAAATTGAAATGGAATATAGGGCATGCAGTGAAATGATTGAATTAGACTCGCCATGAAATGTCATAATTTGACCCGGGGTGATTTAGAACTCACTCTTTGTCTAAATGGATTCAGAAAGCAAAAACAAATTCAACTGAACCCCACCAAAATTTCTACAAGCTTCTAGTTTGCGTACAATCTATAAATTTCTATCAAAGATTTATCCATCTAATTGAAAAAAAATTTCAAGTTATGTTAAAATTATTACTATATTAGGAGTGCCCAGTTCATTCAGAACGAATTTTGTTGTAAGTTCGAATCTCGAATACCCATGCACTTTTTTATCTTTTTTTTTCAAAACTTGATGGCTCATTCGATATTTACTTTTCATTAGCTTTCAAAATGAATTTGTGTGACAAAAACCATTGAAATTCGTATTTTCGATAAAAATTTGTCGAAATATCTCGTCCGTTAGAATTGAATGGTAAACACTCAGTCATAGAAAAAGTATAGTATTCTACTTTCGTGTAATGGCTATTACTAATTCGAATGATTACGACGTTCGCCTGAGGCTCAATCGCAAACATCATTCTCATTACACGCTCGTTGAATAATATGCTATTTTATAGCATGTACTTTTGCAGGTTCAGTTCATCCTCAACAATATCTCTAGGAGTTGACGTTTATCATACTGACACGATAAAATGATGAGAATGTATATGACTAAGCAACACTTTGGGTGTCTAGAAGTTGAAGTTTAATTTTACCTCCTAAGTTTGAATATGATACCTATAGTGTATAGCAATGTGATACAATGATAAATCTCATTTGAGGTTATTCAGAATGAACAACATAGTGTTCACTATATAATCAACAAGAAACTCTTATACCAATGCATATTCAATCAATTTGTGGTATTGAACCTACAATTTCAAAATAAAACTGATCTATCAACAGTTCCAATGAAATCATATAGGTAATAGAGGCTAGTTCTTCTCAAACCCATTGTATTATGCATCATTAACATCCAAGGTTCATTCAAACCAAATTGATTGATTAATCAATTAATTGAGATTAATCAATTAGTTGAGATAAAATAGACCATTTTGATTTCAAGATTTTGAGGTTCTGAGACTTTTTGGAAAATATTAAAATGATACAATTTATTATGCGCATTTGGGGACACAGAAGAATAAAATATCGAAGATGAACTTGATAACATGTAAAATTTTAAAAATTAATTCTTTCAATTCCTGTTAGATGAAAGTAGATAGATCAATGGAAAGATAAAAATATATTCCATAAATAATCCATTATCCCATCAAATCCATTATATATCGTTGAATTCGTAATGATTTGATCTGATTTCGCAATGAAATACAGAGTGGTGTTTCATTTGAGAAATGACCACCCTCATTTTCACTCGAACAAGAATCACTTCCTATACTTTCGTTATGTTTTGAAGAATGAGTTGGTGTTGGTGCAAAATAGCTGTGACATACCCTATCTTTGATGTCGAAATTATTTCCTAGATAGCATTCTTGTAGCTACCTTGAATTTATCATACCTATCTGTGGATTCGATTTAGTTCAGATAATATTGAACGTTAACGACAGAAAAAAGAATGAATACGATGAGCCGTAATGTAAACTAATCCCCAGAGCGAATAGGTATAATTACGTATTCGTTCCTGTAATCAATCGGACTCTTTATCGAATATTGACATCCATCCAATGACCACAAACATGGTATGCGACGAATGATAATGCAGTCAGAGGAAATGCTCGTTTAAATATTTATTGTATGCTAGAGCCGAGTAGTCCAAAAAGTATATTCATACTCATTTCTATTAATCATAGTGAGCGTTGAAATATGTTGAATTCGTTCATTTTTCGTTGAAATTTTGGAACCATTTTGTTTCCTGGTACAACAATGCCACATGGTGGTAGGAGTTGAGGTGTGTGAGGTAGGATGTATCCAAATATTATACAGTACACAGGATATCTCATTTCCTATCTCCGTACATAGGTCAAATTTCAACTGCACATGCGTGGATTTCGTTGTCATTTGACGTCTTCGGCCTTTAGATTCGTCTGCTGTATAAGAACTTGTACATTTTTTCTCGTTTTTCTCCTCATTTGTGGAATTGTTTCCCCATTTTCTAGTATTCGTGCTGAATCAATGGATTTTTATTACCAACAGCTTCTTGATTTGTTGTGAATAGAATGCTGTAGACCCAGGAGTGCCTTGAAAGGGACACCCGCAGGACAGAAATCTATATCTTATTAGATGGCCAAGCAGCACTAAAAGTCACACACTTGTGAGTCTTAGTTTACTTGGGACTGTAATTAATCCCTAAAACAACTAGCAGCGAATAACAAGGTCTCTATGATGTGGGTTCCACATCACAAGGCAGTTAGAGGCAACGAGGAAGCAGAATGCCTTGCAAAAGAAGGGGCAAATACACAATTTCCCGTCCCAGAACCCTTCTGTGGAATCTCCAAGGCCCATTTGAAAGAAGAGGTTCGACGTTGGGAAGCAAATGAAATTGAATCTCACTGGAATAAAGTACCAGGACAAAGACAAGCGAAAAGGCAAGTGAACCTTTCGACAAGAAAGCTGAACAACTTCTCCCACTGGATACTGCCCTCTGAGGTATAACCTCAAAAAGATGGACAGAACAGAAAGTGATAGATTCCGCTACTGCGAGGACTTCGCTGAAACTGCAGAACATTTGCTTTGCGAATGCCAAGCGCTTTTCTGCAAGAGGCTTAAGTTCCTGGAAGGGGCATTTTCAGAGCCCTCCGATATCAGGAACCTAGCTCCAAGGAAACTTATAAACTTTGCACCAAATCTCGGAATTCTGGGCCTCGAATAGATTAAGGGTTATTAACAAAATATCTCATAGGTCGAGGTGCTTGAGAGGCTGCACAGCCTCAACGACCTTCCCTAAAATCTACAATCTACAATCTCAAAAAAATAGATTCGGACATTATATTCTATGGCTTCCCAAATACTATAGATCAATTAGAACGGAGAACCTGCGGAATAGGTCCAAAGCAACTCCCTACGATTGCGCCAAGAAAAAATAGTGTATGAACTAAAAACCCAACTGAAAGTCGCCAGAGGTATTTGGTATATAGATTGCTGCCAATCGGTGTAAGACGTACTGTTTCGGCTCACCAGGCCTCATCAGTTGCACTACGACGTTTCGCAATCAATATACGAATCGTCTCATATTGTTATATCTGATATTTGGTTTGATATTGAATAGGGCGATTTCTGTTTTTGTTACAGAACGGGAAAAATAGGATTTACTAAATTTCACGCGAAGTTGAGATGGAACCAATCTTCGATGAATTCCTTTTCAGCATGATTTCCACAATTTATTTGAATTGAATGAATTTCTGATTATTTGAAAACTATTGTCGGTTACTTAATAGAATCAAGTGGTTCACTGTTTGTAATTTTTTTGTCAATAAAAAATCCTATTGGTTGTTTTTCGTTGTGGATGAGATCTGTTGATGGCATCAGAGCATTGAGTTGAAAAACAAATTCAATTCCAGATAAAATCAACCTTTGGTAAACTTTTCCAGAATGCTGCTAATGTTTGTTATGACGGATACACTTCATCTCTACCCTCGCTTCTGGTGATAATTTTCACTGTCAAGTATAGTTTCCAGTATGATCTGCCTCCATTCGATTCTGAAATCTGAATTTCATTTCGCGATGAATAATGAGTTCGCTATCAATGCCTGATTTCCAGAAGGATCTATTTTGGTAACAACTTAGTTAAATGCAACCAAAACTCAAGATTGTATTTTCTTCACAATATCTATGCATACCCTAACTTCACACGAATATTTGGAAGTCAGCTCCCAAAGAAACGCAAGAGTTGAATGAAGCAGAAGAATACTAGATAGGAAAGTCTCACAAACAAAGCTTTTGAAAATATATCTGCAAATTGAAAAAAGATAATATTTCAGATAGAAAAAGTCGACTAAACAACTTAGTGCCTCACTTGATGAGAAAGGACTATTGATTTTGGATGGCAGATTGAATTTGGCTACTCAAATTGCAGACCGAACCAAAAGACTATATATTCTGAGTCTTAAAAATCTGTATACAAAACTCATGTATCGAGACAATCCTAAATGAAATAAGACAACGTTCTTGGATTATTGACGGACGAGCTGCAGTGAAGTCAAATTTTAAGCGTTGTTTGATGTGCAGGAAATTGAGAGCACAACCTGTGGTACCAAAAACTACCAGCAGAACGTTTGACTCCAAATGTTCGAGCTTTCATAAACGAGGGATTGGACTATTTTGGACCACTTCAGGTTTGTTTAGGTCGCCGAAGAGAAAAGAGATGGGGAGTCCTCTTCACTTGCTCAGCAGTCAAAGTCATTCATTTGGAAGTCGCTCATAGTTTGACCACCGATTCCACTATAATGGCCATAAGGAGAATGATGGCAAGATGAGGAAAACCATCTGAGATCTTCAGCGATAATGGAACAAATCTTCGTGGTGCAGCAGATGATTTGAAGAAAAGTTTAGAAGAATTGAACAGATACGCTCTGCACTATACATTGGCTTCTGAAGGTATTGAGTTCCAATTCATTCCACCTGCAGCACCTCACATGGCCAGTGTTTGGAAACGGCTAATTGGTTCTGTTAAGAAAACCATTGGAGTGGCTTTACTTCATGCAATCAGTCTCTTCAGGATGAAACGTTATTCGCAGAAGCGAAAAATATAGTTAACTCCCGTCCTCTTACATATGTATCTGTTGATGCTGCTGATCCTGAAACTTTAACACGAAATCAATTTTTAATTGGACATGGAAATCAGAACGGACCAGTATGTGTGACCAATTCAAGTACATCATTGCGAAAAGAATGGAGGAAAACGCAGATGTTGACTGATATTTTCTGGCGTATATGGGTAAAAGAGTATTTACCACGACTAGATAAACGATCCAAATGGATAGACGACAACCAACGGATCAAAGTTGGTGATATTGTACTGATCGCAGATGACAATATCCCAAGAAACACGTGGAGAGTAGGAAGAATAGAAAAAGTATTTCCAGGATCAGATGGAAGGACAAGAGTCGCTGAAATCAAGACAAGCAAATCTACATTTCGGAGGACAGTAAGAAAATTGTGTCGACTATTAATAACCAGTGAAGAAGAAGACCTTCCTTCAACGCGGGGAGAAATGTGACGGCTTAATTTTATGTTTTGAAGTAACACATTGTATATATGAGGAAATATCTGGCAGTTAGTCAGAATTAGGTAATGTTTTGAATGATATTCGAAATAAAGATAGGTTAGATCCTGAAAGTGTGAAATAACGATAACAATCCTTGATACTCTTGTAGGGATTTTCGTTGATTACTTGATTGCGAAAGTATGAAGGTAATCGACGAGTGTCAATACAGCTTGATCAGCGACACACTTTTAATTGTTATGAGTTAGATACGTTACCTCATGACTGAATATCTATTTGAATACATCATTATCAATTGAATCATGTAACACTGCAGTATATACTAAATTCAATATATGAGTTATTAATCCGGAATAGACCTTCTTATTCCACACGACGAGAAAACCCGTCACATGGCGATCCTGCCAAACGTTAATCAAGTGTCAGTAGCACGAACAGAGTCTAACCATGGAAAAGACGAATTCAAAACACCAAGAAGTTACCGATACGGGCGTAGTGAATTCAAATTTCATAGTGGAAGAAAACAGTTCTCGACTAGGATCAGAGGAAAAGATATTGCTGTACATCATTGTGGTAATCATGGCCTTACAACTGGCAATGAAAGCATTCAAGGCATATAGGAGAGATATGAAGCGGAAGATCAGAAGAAGTATGGCAGTCATCGAGGCATAAAGATTGCTTCAAACTACAGGCAGACTACAGGTGTGACTGGAGGCGATATGGACCATATAGTTCAGTATTAGTGCGCGAGTGATAAAACAAGTACGTGAGTATGATAAAACCAGTGGGCGATTTCATCAAATTTGGATACTCCTCGTCATCATCATATCCAGGCATATCACATCATGTCACAAGTAGGAGCTGACAAGGCAATTCTTGCGAAATCAATTTTTCACCTAGCTACCAACATGGACTTCGTATTATAAGTTGTTCTACTTTTCGTTGTTGGAGCAATGACTTGGTTCGCTGAGGTGTATCAGCAATTTTCACTAGCTATTTATCAGTAGATACTTATTCAATTAATTTTATAGAAACAATGTTATATACAAGTGTTACATGTTTTCAGCAATCTCATCAATATTAGAGTTTCAAATTGATTTTATTTTATACGCTGAATAATGACATATTTGTTAATTGCCACTATACTATGGAATTTTGTAATTGTTTACCAATCACGTTCCTAATAAGTATCTAAGTGGGATCATGATTTTTAATGAGTGTTTCCTGGGAAGAGATATCTAATAAGTTACAGACAATAAATCAGGATATTCAGAGCGAGTCAAAACGCGTTCTGAAAAAACAGGTACCAAAAAGCGAAACAGTTCGCGACGAAGTCAAAAATAACTTACTCACATTGTTCAACAGATTTACGCAAACATTGGCTCTTTCATGGCACTCACTAGGCGAGCAGCATAAACTTGCGGTTAAAAAATTGTTTTCGTCGATCCGAGATAGGGTCATCAGATCTTTTCAGGTTCTTGGTATTAAATATCGAGTACCAACTTCTTGTATCGAATCCATGCATATAAATATTTTTGAGGAAGATACTGAGGAAGACGACGTTGACACAATGCCAACATCAGTAATAGAGTTTTTCAATGCTGCCAGCAAAATTTTACCAACCGAATTCGACGGTTCGCACGAAAAATTACAATCATTTTTAGACTCGTTATCGCTGCTTCAGGTGATATCTGCGGATCATGCCGAAAACGCCGTAGCATTCGTTAAAACACGTCTGACATGTAAAGCCAGAGATCTCATTACGGAAACCGATAACTCTCTGGATAGCTTCATAAGTAAGATAAAAAACGGCATTAGGGGTGAAAATTCTAAGTTAGTCACTGCTAAATTGTTAGCACTGAAACAAAACTCCAAATATTCTGTTAGGTACGCTTCCGAAATCGAAGCTCTTTCAGCTAGTCTAAAACGAGCTTATATAAGTGAAGGTGTACCAGCATCAGTAGCGGATTCATACACTGCTGACGCGACAGTGAATTCAATAACTAGAAACACAGCCTCCGACAGAATAAAAATAATAATGGAAGCCGGTAGCTTCGTCTCATATCAAGATGCAATAACCAAATTCGTTAATATAAATAATGACAATTCGAGTCAACCATCATATGAGACAAAATTTCAGACAAAACAATAGAAGATATAATAACAGTTTTCGTCAAAATTCCCGTGGTAGAGGTCAAAATAGATATCAAAATCTATATCAAAATAATAATAACGGAAACTGGAATTTTGGCAGAGGACGTGGAAATTTTCAACCAAACTATAGTAGGAACAGATACAGAGGAAATGGAAATTATCATGATGTTAGAGCTATCGATACACGGTCGGATCAGGGAAACGGATCCGACCCCCAACAAGCTCGAGTGGGGAAAATATAAAAATATTTAATGTAGATTTATCGCTTTCAAATTTTGTAATGGTTAGAACAGAAATGACAGGAAATGAACTAGCTTTACTCATTTTAGATACAGGTGCGGATATATCATTGTTTAAGAAAACTAAAATAAACTTCGATCAAATGGTAGATTTATCAACCGCCAGCAAAATCAGAGGCGTAACTGACGGTCTTGTGAAGTCTTTGGGTACCACAAAAACAACAATTTACGTCGATGGTTGCGAAATAGAACAAAGATTTCATATAGTAGATTCAAATTTTCCTATTCCCGCTGACGGAATACTAGGAAGGGATTTCATAACTAAATATAAGTATAGTTTAGATTATGCAACATGAACAATGCCCTTCACTTTGAATCAGAGAACTTTCAATTTACCGATATATAATAGTCCCGAGGACGACATTTTGATCATTCCACCAAGATGCGAAGTTATTAGACACATCAAGAAATTAGAATCTCTCAAACAAAACGCTGTAGTATTAGATCAAGAACTAGCTAATGGTGTTTACGTAGCTAGATCAATAGTAAGTAGTCAAAACCCTCTTATGAAAATACTGATTACAACATTCGAAAGCGTTATCGTGAAAAACTTTGAAATTAGAACTGCTGATTTAGATCAATTTTTCATTTATCAAATAGAAAGCGAGGCGGATAGCAGGCAAGCTGTTCTGTTCGAACAATTGAGTCGAGACATTCCAGATTTTATTAAGGATGACATGATCAAATTATGCGAAGAATTCAATGATATCTTTGCGACAAAATCGGATAAGATAACAGTCAATAATTTTTATAAACCAAAATTGAAGACCAAGGATAACACACCAGTTTATATAAAAAATTATCGAATTCCTAAATTGCAAAAGGACGAGATCAATCGGCAAATTGATGGTATGCTTAAAAATAATATCATAGAGCCCTCAGCTTCGGAATACAACAGTCCAGTATTACTAGAACCGAAAAAATCGAGTACAGGCGAGAAAAAATAGCGCTTAGTAGTAGACTTTCATCAACTGAATAAAAAGTTAGTTGCAGACAATTTTCCTTTACCGAGAATTGATGACATACTAGATCAACTAGGCCGAGCTAAATGGTTCTCTGTCATTGATTTGATTTCTGGATTCCATCAAATCCAGCTAGAAGAAGAATCACGAGATCTAACATCTTTCAAGGTTCTTTCAGATTCGCGAGGCTCCCATTTGGCCTTACAGTGAGTCCAAACTGCTTTGCGCGCATGATGCTTTTTCAGGAATCACCCCCGAAAAAGCATTTCTCTATATGGATGATTTAATAGTGAATGGATGCTCAAAAAACCACCATTTGAAAAATCTTCGAGATGTTATTCAAACTTGTAGGAAATTCAATCTCAAACTCAATCCCGAGAAATGTAGGTTTTTCAGAAAAGAAGTAACATATTTAGGGCATAAAATAACCGATAAAGGTATATTACCAGACGAATCCAAGTATGATATAATCAAAAATTATACTGTACCACAGGATGCCGATGCGGTCAAAAGATTCGTCGCTTTCTGCAATTACTATAGACGTTTTATCCCTTGTTTTGCAGAAATAACATTACCATTAAATAAGTTAACGAGAAAAACTAACTCTTTCAATTGAACCGATAATTGTCAGAAATCATTCGAAATATTGAAAAATTCATTAATAAGTCCCCAAATTTTGCGATACCCTGATTTCTCAAAACCATTTTTGCTAGCGACAGATGCCGCGAAAGAGGCATGCGGTGCTGTTTTATCACAAAACTTTCACGGTCAAGATTTACCAATTCACTGGGCAATTAAATTTTTCAAACCATATCTTTATGGACAAAAATTCATCGTAAGATCAGATCATAGACCATTGGTTTATTTATTTTCTATGAAAGATCCATCATCAAAACTAACCCGAATGCGTTTGGATTTAGAAGAATTCGATTTCGAAATTCAGTACATAAAGGGAAAAGACAACGTAGGTGCAGACGCTCTTTCAAGAATAAATATAGATCAACTGAAATAAATTAATGAAACTGCTCATCAAGTTCTTGCGGTTACAAGAGCTATGAAAAGAAACCTAGATGCGAATTCAAGTTCTGCACATAAATCAGAAGGGTCCCTGGCGAATCACGTTCAAGAAGAAAAACTAAGAATATACGAATCATGTAACGACACAAGTAATTTGAAATTACCGAATTTGAAATTTCATTTCAGACCAACATATCTTAGGATATCGGTTGGTAATAAAAAAGTAAGCGCGCAAAAATCGATCCCAATCGTTCATGACAAATTTTTATTAGAGAAAATAATGTTCACGCTGGAAAATATAGCGGACGAATACGGATACGATAAAGTAAAGTTAAGAAAAGATGATGAAATTTTCAAAAGGTGCACCGTAAACGAATTGAAAGAAGTATAGGACAAAAATGTTTGAGAAAAATGACTGTAGTACTACATATACCACCAATATTAGTTAAAAATAAAGAAAAACAAAACGATTATTGGAAAAATATCATGACAACCCATTTTCAGGAGGACACTGTGGTCAGAAGCGACTTCTGAAAAAATTGAAAGCTTCTTATAGATGGAAAAATATGTCAAAGGATGTATACAATTATGTTAAAACTTGTAGCAAATATCAGAAGAACAAGAGCAAATTGGGTCATTCTGAACCTTTCACTATTACAGAAACCCCTCAAACAGCCTTCGATATCGTTTGCACAGATAACTCTGCAATGCGAACTGACTAAATATGTAGTGATAATTCTAATTCCAAACAAAGAAGCAATAACGGTAGCGAAAGCTATTTTCGAAAAATTCATAATTACCTACGGCCCAATGAGAGAAATCAGAACAGACATGGGCACGGAATATAAAAACCAAATTCAAGATAATCTTGTACAATTATTGGGAATTAATCACAAAATATCAACGTCAAAGCATTGGAGGGTGCGAAAGAAATCATCGCGTTCTAAATGAATATATACGTATGTATATTAATGAACAACGATCAGATTGGGATGAATGGATGTGCTATTACACATTTTGCTACAATAAAACCCCCAGTTCTTACCATAACTATACACCCTTTGAGCTTGTTTTCGCCAAAAAGGCATTATTACCTGATACATTGTTAGGATCTCGGGTATCCCCTCTGTACAATGTAGATGCCTATGAACAAGAAGTGCGATATAGATTGCAAATTACTCGAAATAGAGCCAAAGAGTATCTTGAAAAAGCCAAGGTAGAACGTAAAATTCGATTTGATAAAACAGCAACAGCAATCGAATTGAAAACTGGAGATCTCGTTACTATTACTAACGAGAATAGAAGTAAATTTGACCCTTGGTACAAAGGTCCTTTCACAATGATTTCAAGTGAAGGTCCAAATTTTATAATTGAGAACGAAACTGGTGAGCAGTGGACAGTTCACAAAAATAGAATTCAAATCTATCACAATATACATGATATTAGGAACATATAATATTTCTTATTGTTTACAAGCGAATTTTCATGTATACGCAAATAATATATTAGATATAGTAGACGTCTACTCGAAACCATTTAGTTAACCTAGGTTAGGGCAAAACATGAGTAACCTACCTGTATTATTATTATGAATTGGCAAATATGTGTAATAATAGTAGTTATTCATCCAAGATAGGCATAGTCAAGTATAATTTAAATGATAGAATTGTATTTCCTTCTTGGGAAACGATATGCACACAGTAAAAAAATATATATTTGTTAATGTCTATTTAGTTGAAAATAGCAAGAAATTTGTTAATAACCACAAACATTAAATCTATATTAGCATAAAATTCATCCGAGGAACTTGTTAATGATGAAATTTGTTCTTTTCACTACAACGATTAGTTAAAAAATGACCGTAACTAAAATTGTAGTGAGAAATACGATGTCTTTTGTTGATTTCTATGAATTTGTGTGAAATAGACAAAACAAATATTTAATCTTCCAAAAAGTAGTTGTCATTTAATCAACGTTTGACGACGATGTGCAAGTCAGAATGAGGTAGGCTCAGTACTTGACTTGGTAGTCTTTCGTGTCGTTGAGGTGTGCGGTGTGAGGTGAGCGTACAAAGTTTTGTCTCATCAGAAAAGAAGCAACACCTCCATCAAGTTAGAATTCACTGAACTAATCTCTGGTCGATGATGAAGAATTGCTGCATATTAAATATATATTGAAGGTGAGGTTTAATTGTTTATTTTTGGTTACATATTCATTCAAGAATATATTAGTTCCCATACCAAACCATTTGTTGAATTGACAATATCTTATTGTTGAAGTAACGAAATGAAATGATATTTCATTATATTTAGTAGTAATTAACCAAATTGATTTGTTGAATAACCATCATTGGTTTAACTTTAATAGGAAGTACATTGTTACGAATACAAAATGTTTGGTGATTTTGCAAAACCGTTTCGTGATTCATCTAATGCATTATCATCGACTATAATATGTATGTAAGAATAATTATCTGGTTCTAGATTATTTCAAAACGCAGGAAAAATCAATAGGGTGGAGTCTTGACAATGTAATAAGAGTGCCCAATTTCCACAAAAAGGTGAAGGCAATATTGTTTTGGTAAGAAACCAATTATTTGTAAATAATCATTACCTTTTTCAGCTATAATATATCAAGTTAAAATATCGTTGATTCAAGATGGATATGGATATTCAAGATGGATATGGTTGACTTAATTTATATTCAACATATCCCACAAAATTCGAGTGAAAAATGAAGCAGTATACGAGAGTAGTAAACGCCAACAGAGAAATTGCAACAGAAAGTAAGTAGATGAAAAATGTATTCATTGACCTAGAGCAGATGAGATGTACGCTTGAGTATAAAAACTCAATTTCAGCATACTCAATATCAATAGGGTATTATACAGTATATTATTATTCAAACCATTCAGTAGGTACTCATACTGAATAGTCTTTTCCAATAAGGTAGAGGTATTTTACTGCTATCTTTACGGTTTATGCTTGTTCTATAATTTTTGATGTTAAATTCACTAATCGTGTTCAAACAAACTACCCAGTACCTTCAACAATAATAATTGAAATCATAACCGATTTTTTTTCAATTATTGCAGATATTTTGGAGATTTATGGAAAGATGCAGTTGATTCCAGATGAAATTCGTCATCTTATAACTTCAGCATCATTCAATTTGGGCAACTATGTTCATCACTTGAAAGTTAGAAGTTCCTTCTAGTTGCTCAGCATGGAACTACAAGCGGATTTCTCGAGGGATTTCCTGAAGGCATTCATAAAATTTTCCAAAATAGGAGATCAGGGTTGACGACATAAGAATATTCAATAACTTCTCTGGAACGTAAGTATTCCATTGAGTTTTTTCATTCCTATTTCATTCATTCTTATTTCAATTTCATTATTTGAAATTCATGTTATTCCTGATTCATCATTCACCTTTTTGTTTCATTCTAGACGGAGATTCCAGTTCGAGAGATGGAATAAACAGGCAAAGAATACATATACGTGAATTATATCATTTCTGATAGTTATATATTACCAAATCCGCTGGTAATATTCGGTTAATCATATATGTACATTTCTTACTCAATTTATAGAAATCTGTCGAGAGGTAATACATTTATTCGAGTGTTCATTTTGATTTTCTTCATAAAACTGTAAATATTTGTGAATGTCCTCATTTTTTAAATAAAATTGAATTGAAACATATTCATCGAGTTTTATTCATTTTCCTCATGGTACATCTTTTGCTTATAAATTTTCATACCATACCACTGAACTTGTGAAATCGACAATATGCTATTATTAAGTTTATATAATATTATATTGTTAAATTCACAATATTATATTTGAAAGAGCAAAATTATATTTTTGAATTGACAATATCATATTGCTTAAGTAACAAAATAGAATACCAATCCACTACGTTATTCAGTACTAATTAACCAAAATGATTTGTCGAATCACCATCATTGCATTTACTTTCATCGAAAGAATGTTGTTGAAAATACGAAATATATCCGGTGATTTCGCAAAACCGTTTTGTAGTAACACCAAAAAAACTAGTATGATTTCGCAACTAAGTTTTGTTATTTGTCAACTAAGCTATTGCACAAATTGACAAGATTCAATCGACTACATGTACTTTTGTTAATTCAACTAAATAAGGTTAGTGGATCGAGCTGAGCAACAAGTTTTTACTGTGCATGGTCAACATTAAATTTATATACTGTATGTTTTTAGGGAATTTATATACATATGAATGTGTATGGTTTTTCGTAATATAATATGGATTAATTGTAAACTCTTGTCGAAACCTATATTTATACAAATCTGTATCATGTTTGATATGTTATGTTCTAGACTTGATCAAAAAGAAACTAACCTTTGAGAATGTCCTTCATAAATAGCCAGAATGAAGTCCATTCTCTCGGAAAGGAAGGTGTAGGGATTTTCGTTGATTACTTGATTGCGAAAGTATGAAGGTAATCGACGAGTGTCAATACAGCTTGATCAGCGACACACTTTCAATAGTTATGAGTTAGATACGTTACCTCATGACTGAATATCTATTTGAAGACATCATTATCAATTGAACCATGTAACAGTGCAGTATATCCTAAATTCAATATATGAGTTATTAATCCGGAATAGACCTTCTTATTTCACACGACGAGAAAACCCGTCACACTCTTCTTTAGAGTTGTAGTCTGGGTTGGCAACCCTGCCTTCTGGAACATCGCGGACAAGTGGACAATCAATCCTTTTTTATAGTTATTTTCATTCCCTATGCTCATCAGATATCGTGTCACCAGAATTATTTTTCATCAATACGCGGACTTGTTGATTTCAGTACATATACTGATGTTTCTTCTGATGCCTACAATCTCCATACTTTCAAGACAAATTCTAACGACCATTTCCTCTCCCATCAATATTCTACTGGCTTGGACGATTTTTGTCGAACATTACGAGTCTTTATATCGTGCAGTCGAAAGATACAAAAAATTATTCATCTCAAGAGATTATTATATTCTGAACTTATACAGGGATTCCATCTCTTCATTTTGATGCTAAGCGGAACTTGTTATATTTCTCCACCAGCAAAGGAGAAAAATATGATTCGAAAAATGAGTGTTCATCAGGAGATATAGTAATTTGTTCAGGTAGAAAATATACCTTATCATGGGATTAAATGCACAATTCGTATTTCCTGTCTTCATCTTGATGTCTCTAATTAAAAGTGTGGAAATTCGCTGAATACTTCGTGAATAAGGATGATGGTGAACACATTTTCCACGGTAGTCCTAGAAGTTTTTCTTGCTATTTTCGTTCATGTGTTATGTAAAATGATTTGGTAGGGGCTGCATATTTGGAACTAACAGAAGAGTTTCAGCCCAGTGGTTTATAAATATATATATATATGTATAATTCAGTCGAAACGAATACTTTCGGATAACAAATGTCATGTTTTTCTCGGATCCCGTCTTAATTTCTCCATTCTCTCATATATCAGACTTCCAAGAATTTTTTCAGCAGCAAATTCCTTGCATAATATTTCGATGGAAATTTTTCATTTCCGTCGTATTTTTTTGGGGGAAAAGTTTATATATATTAATTTTATATATTATATTAATTATTAATGATACTAAGAAGTTTTCATTGCAGAAATGTACATGAAATTATCTCTTAACATTTTATCTAATGTATAACAATTTTGACATTTCTTGATTTTTTCATTCTACGAACACGGAGATTTGTGATCTTTTATGTACATACTATTTCAATTTGTTCGAATGTGGTTAAGAATATAGGCTTGCTTGCTGCTAAGAAACCAAAGTTTGATATAAGTTTGGTCAATGTATCCATTTGAATGAGATTCGAACGGAATAAAAAAATTTAAAATGACCAATAATTGTGTTTATTGCTGAAATCTGGATTTCATGATATATTCGAATGCACTAAAAACGAGAAATTGAAATAGAAAACGACCGATGACGTCATAGCTCCTATTCAAGGAATAGAAACACTTTTGCCAGTTATCAGTGTTTCCATGATTTTTTCTCGAAATTTGATCAAGAATCTAGCCTCATTGTGTATGAACATATTCTAATGATCATTGAAATATTTTGAAGAGACCTTCATAATTCTACCTACAAGAACTATTCTCCTGAATGTTCATGCAGATTAACTCATCAAGCTGAGAAATCATTAGATGATTCATAACTTGGCATCTCCACAACGAATTATCAATTTTCTGACAATGAAGAGGAAACTTAATAACGAGAGGAATATACAGAGAATATACGTACTGAATGGATACACTGTAAAATTATTATGCTGGTACAATATATACAGTGTTCGCAAGATAAGGATAAACAGCATGTGGATCTCGATAACCGTAAGAGTTACAAGAATTAAAACTGAATGATAACAGAAGAACTGGTTCATATCGAGACGATATATCCCAATCAATATCAGCTGCTTGATACGCTCTCCTTCGATCTATTACAAATATTGATTATGGATACTTTGAGTGGACCGATGATCTTATTAGCGAAACGCTACGAGATCAGCGAGCCTGCGCGAAGAGGACCTAGGCTAATGCATGCTCTTCGGCTCCAATCTTCATCCAGAGCGAGCAAGCTTGTCAGCAGAAAATCTACGAGATCATGAAAATTTCACCTACAAATTACGAGAGAAGGGACCAGATAACAAAAGTGAGTCAAATCAGGAGTCTCAGAATCAACAATATATGAAGGGTTTGCGATCCTGAAATCTAAGTAGGATGGATCAATCACTCCGTGATACACTTCCAGAAGAAGCTGACACCTGCACGCAAAGAAAAAACTGAAGAAATTACCAGAATCGAAGTTATTTTCACTGGTTTATACAATTGATATATGGACACAAATTCTTCCCAGTGAACACTACTATTGAGTCCAAGTAAATTGAGTCAACTTACTGATCACATAATATAATAGTCAACTTCATTAGGCACACGAATGATTATAGTTACCATTCGTACATCATTGGTGTGAACACTGAGGAATAGTAAATTAGACAATACTGGAAGAGTACTTCTTCCTTGTATCAAATATTGTAATTAATCAATGAGCACTGGTAGTCTTAGTTCTTCATTCAGTGAAATAAACTTTATATGATAGATTGAAATGTACTCTTTATAAACCGCTAGTGGAATACTCTCAACCGATTTATTGTAATCCCTTCTTCTATACTCATTGATGGTTATAGAACAAGAAGCAAACATTCTTCTTGATCTTCCAATTTCGTAGGCCTCCATGATGAGTTTCTGATTATTTTCAATGAAAAATATAGTAGTAACTGTCATAGCGCCGCTTTACTTTTATTAAGTTGATCCGGAGTAGATTTTACTAGGAAAGTTTTAATGTCTCTAGCGGTACTCTTAGAAATCGTACTGAATATGGAATAAACAATTATTTAGTTCGTATTTATATACAATGAAAAAGTCGTATTTCGTACCAAAGTGTATACCTATAACCTAACCTAACCTAATCATAACCCTTCCTTGAAATGTATTAGGTACACGTACTAGCCAGCCCGGCTTCTGTGGAATATCTCTATCTCTTATTTCCGTTATACACTACACAATGTAATAACCTATATTCTATTGGAAATAAAAATTATTATTATATTATAATTATATTATTATATTCCATTTTTATATCACCATATTATATCATTTATATCTCTCTATATACCCGGAAATACTCTTGCCAAAAAATTCTTTTCGATTTTTAGACCTCTTCTAGCTGTTCGTTTTGTTTTCTTTCGTGATAGTTTTGTTGTTTTTATTCGTTGTGCTGGACCAAGACCAAGTGGACCAAGAAAATTAGGTTTCGTGTAGTTTGTGGACAATCGAAAACTGTTTCCCGTCACCATTATGCTATCCCAAAGGTGATTTTTCCTCATATTTTTATTGCTGGAGCAATACTTTATCTCCATTATTTGCTGCAGCATGAACTCGCACTCACAAGCACATGACAATTTACAAGAGACAGCTAAAAACACTTTCACCACATTTTTTGTTGTTGCCCTTCCACGTTCGATTCGAATGAGATTATTTATCTTAATTCGACAGATTTTGTTGATAGAAATAATAAAATGGAGCTTATGTTAGGGTATCTCTGAGTTGTGAAACGGTACACGTTGATATGGTTATGGTAAGTAATATCGAATTTCTCTTACTGAAAATAAGAAACAGGCATCATAATAATATTATTGTTGGAGTTTTTTATAAACCACCCAGCGCTGTACTGGGAGATGTAATAGAAGATATCGATAATATTCTAGCTTTTACTTATCATACTGTTGACTGGTTAACGTTCTTAGGAGACTTCAATGTAAATTTTTTCAATCTGGATAATCCGTTAATGCACTGTTTTGAATCTTTTGGCTTTTCACAAATTGTGGATGTTGCAACAAGAACAACTAGCACGACTAGTACAATGCTTGATCTCATCTTTGTTTCGACTACTGACATAGTGAAAAAAACTGGTACTTTGTCCGTACATGGAATATCTGATCATGATCTAACATTTTTCGAAGTTGATATACCTATTCTCCAAAATCAGCCCAAGCTTATAACGTATAGAAGTTTTCGTCACTTTGATATCAATAATCTCTTACATGATCTCAGTGAGCTTTCCTGGAATGACATCATAGTAGAAAATGATCTCGATAAAAAAATTGATAAATTCAATGAATTCATTATTCTCGTATTCAATAATAATGCTCCGTTTGTCCAAAGAAGAGTAACAAAGCCACCTGCGCCCTGGTTAACGGATAATTTGATAATCTTGAAGAAGGAGAGAGACAAAGCTTTGCAAAAGTTCAAAAGAACCAAAGGAGATTTGGATTTCATGAGATATAAAGAACTGAGAAATCATACACTCGCGGTAACTAGAAGTGAGAAAAAGGCCTTTCTGAATCACGTATTTCAAATGAAGAATTCGAAATCTTCTTGGAAAACACTGAAAAACTTGGGTGTTTGTTCGAACTCTAAAAATAGAATTCCCGATAACTTATCAAATCCAGATATTTTGAACAATTATTTTTCTACCTTCTTGCAGAACGTAACTGATAAATGTGATGAGAAAATAGATTTTTATACTAATTCAGCACGCGATCATCATTTGCAATTTTCATTTAGATTAATAACTATTGAAGAAACCAACAAAATTTTACATAGTATCAAAACTAATGCTTTCGGAGTTGATAATATAAACGCCAAAATGTTGAAATATTGCAGCCCATTCATTGATAAATATATCACTCATATAATAAATTGTTGCATTGAAAAATCGTACTTTCCTGTTATATGGAAAAGTTCTGTTGGCATACCTATCCCTAAAAAAAGTCATCCCAAAGATATTACTGATCTAAGAATCATAAGTTTGCTTCCTACTCTTTCTAAAATTTTCGAAAAATTTTTGTATTCACAAATATATGAACATTTCGCCTCTAAAAACTTACTTCCTGATAGCCAGTGCGGTTTTAGGCCAGGCAGAAATACTGAAACATCCCTCGCGACTGTAACCACAGATATATTAACGGCTTCTGATGAGGGTTTATCTAGTGCTTTGGTACTACTTGATTTTTCTAAAGCATTCGATACTATTAATCAGGAGCTGCTTTGTGCAAAATTGATATTTTATGGCTTCAATGATTCATCGGTGTTTTTGATGTGGAACTACTTCCTGAGAAGATCTCAAAGAATATTAGTTGATGGATCATACTCATCCAAATTAGATATACTTTCAGGGGTTCCGCAAGGGTCTATACTTGGCCCCTTGCTCTTCATTATTTACACTTCTGATATCTTGAATAATATAGAAAACTGTAAAGTGCAAGCTTTTGCAGATGATACACAAATGTATATCAACTTCAATACAGATCGTTGGAAAAATACCGAAAATATTATAAATAATGAATTGAAAAAAATTAAAACTTCCTCTGATGAACATAGCTTGAAACTCAATTCTGAAAAATCTAAGGTGTTATTTTTTGGTAATAAAAATAACAGGAATTTTTTAAAAGGTAGCATGACAATCCAAATTGATAATTCAATTTTACAAGTATGTGATTCAGCTAAAAATCTTGGCTTAGTGATGGATGAAGACATGCGTTTTTCTCTTCATATCAAAAATATTGTAAGCAAAGCATTCGCATCTTTGAAACTGATTTATAGTGCTCGGCATTTTCTAAGTGTCAAAATGAAACGAACCTTATGTGAGTCATTGGTATTGAGTCACTTCAATTATTGTGATTTCATCTATGGTCCATGCTTAACAAGGGTAGACAAGGATAAGATTCAGAAAGTGCAAAACAGCTGCTGTAGACTAATTTATAGTATCAGAAAATATGATCATATTTCTCACAAACTTCAAGAATGTAACTGGCTCAAGTTAGAAAACAGGAGGAAGCTCCACTTAGGTACTTTCACACATAAGCTTCTCAATGATCCCAACCTACCATCAGCTCTCGCAAGAAAATTCATTCCTAGATCGAGAATACATTCAAAGAATGTTAGGAAGAGGTCCACCCTGACCATGGCTAAACACAGAACTGCAATGTTCCAAAAGTCGTTCTTATTCAATGCTATTCAAATGTACAATCAATTGCCTGATGAATTCAAAATATATAATATCAATAAATTTAAATATAAATTAAAAAAACAATTACTTGAATCACAAATGGACTCGACCTGATTTATATCTAAACTCTATAATATAGTCACTATATTATGTACAATTTTCCATTTCTTTCAAAAACTGCTCGATAAACTGTATGTACTCATTCTATATAATATGCCTTATATTATGCGTGTGATACATGTGATACAACTGTCGCATTATTTTAATTTTTTCTTTTGTATTTCCTCTTTGGGCAATCGCCCTCTGGTGGTTGAGTAGAATAGCTTTAAGCTAGACTTCGCCATCAGTTTCATTAACCTGTAATGATTATTTTCTTTATTCGCAATAAAAGTCGTTTATTATTATTTATTATTATTATATCTCTGTACAAGTCTGTCTGCTAAGTCTGCCATTTTGTATTATAAAAGTCAGCGTTGCCTCATCTGAATTTGACAATTTTCTGATCGAATTTTTGTGCATATTTCAAAATAGTGATGTTTTTTATATTACCACCTGTATAATTATACTCTGTCTTCAAGAAATAGCCGGCAACTTTGTAATATACATCATGTTTACGGCTACAATCGTGCCACTAGTGGCGGTTTCAGAAAGTATTCTTCTCGATGTAAATACACAAAAATCAAGTGGTTTTGATCGAGAGGTTTTGGAAACGGACAGGGATAGGAAATCGCTTCACCATCTTGTAGACATCTCAATCTCAGCCTATGCTCATAGGCCTGGTGAGTCTAGATTGAAGGCCAATGTGTTTTCAGTTGAAAATGAACGACATCCATTCATCTGAGAGTACAAGTTCATTTTTTCTCGAATGAAATGATCCAACGATACATCGTATACACTCACGTACAATACTCAATTCACACCTTCATTGGAAAATCCATTTGTTCGTTGATAACGAACTCCAACGAAAGTCACTTCTCTGATTATTATTAATGAACCGCATGTGAGTTTTCTTGGAATTTATAAACAACTTTAGAGCAGGTTCCCGCTTGCAGAACTTCTTCCCGACTTTGATTAAGTTGAGATACAGAATCAACCGAATATTATATCAGAGCTGGATACATTTCAGACATGTTATCTCATAATGTAATATATTTTCACAGGGTGCTTTACCTGAACATACAAGAACTTTGTGGAGAACTCGCTTGCAGACTCTCAGTTTCGAATGGAATAATATTGAGTTAAGTGAAAGAACAACTGATTCAGAGGAGTTGTCTCCAATTTTCGGTTCTGCTGGCGAAGAACTTCACTTTGGTTTGATGGTCGAGGACACCTACGACAGGCTCATTATGGCTTGTATTTTTCATTTTTTCGGGTTCAATATCCCTCCCGGAGCACATGACAGCGCTGGAGTTTCGTATACTAGTGCTTCAAAAAGTACGTAATAAAGCACTCGTTATGGCGCGTTGTGTCTATGGAAATACAAATAAAAAGCCAAGAATTGCAAAGAGGGACCTCTTTATACCCATGAAACGGCTTCGGTAATTGAGCATGTTGAAAAATCCATCCTGACATGCAATGATGAATACTTTCGTGTCCGATCCAAGCCTGGCCTGGCCAAGCTCTGGTCTTCAATCGCGTTGAAGGAGACTGAATGTAGAAACTAACTGCGTGAGTGCTGAAATATCAGTTTTGAATGGATGATAAAAACCCTTCCAGAAAGTTTCTCGCGAAAAAGTTTATTTTTCGCCAATCCTCTCGCTCGCTTTTGTATTGTCTAAAATCTTCTCCAGGCAGTGCTGTTTTATGACGGATTGCACTGCCAGGTTCATTGTATAATGGCTATTTTCTTTGCCCTTTAGACATCAAGGGACTGTTGGCCTCCATATAATCTATCACACACTGGATACGGAAAGTGTGTTGTCTCGCTGACTGTATTTCAGCCTTCATTTTCTGTGAGGAAAAAGCAATTTAGCTGGTCTTCTCGACTGAGAAGTGTCAAACAAGGTACAGCTGATATACCACACGCTAAGAGTAAAAATGTTCTATACTTCTTAAGAGCAATCCTAGTCATCCCAACTACGAAAAAAGATTCTCCTAATATACTATAAGGAATGCATACCAGTCTGAAAATGACATATCATTCAAAGTAGATAGTACCATACCTCGAAGTAATCTTCATCGATTTACTAACAAGAAATCGCAGGTGATGTATTCACTATTCCTTATTGTGATTTTAACTTAACAACTGTGGTATAATCTGTCCGAGAAGATATTGAAAATCAATGTCAGCAGTTCTTGCAATTTATTCAGAAATATTTACTATCACCTTAGTGAAATTAATCTCAGAAAATGATGAAGTGAACTAATCCAAATGAAACTGAATAACTATATCGACAATTTACATTAGTTCACACATTCAAAATACATGATTCACAAAGTAAATTCATCTCGGAACTGAAAATAAGCACTAACTCTTCCAAAGCAATGTTATAAACTATTCGGCGAGTAATAATTGTCATAATGCTGTTCATTGATGAATACTAAATTGAACAAAAGATATTCAAATAGTCGTTTTTCCCCTCAATGGTGTGGGTTGACTTTTGTCCTCAGTTATTCGTTGATTCTGTTCGAGATAGTATCTCTTTTTCGCAGCTAATGTGCCATCATAATCGAGGTGAAGTTGAGATTTTTCTGTTGTTCAGCGGTATTTGCTTCATTCAAGGCACCCATTGAACATTTGAGGATTACTCACGAATTAAAAAATTATTCAGGGTATGAATGTGTTAGAGACAAAATGGTTGCTAGAGGAATTTTGAATGATTATTATTGCAATGAAAGGCGAAGAGTGATTAAACTAGGACCAGCCAAAAAGAAAAATGAGGAAAGCGAAAAGCGAGGTAATTATAGCGATTTTTGAGTAAATTGTGATGGTTATGTAGGTTGAATTATTTCTTATAGAGATACGAATACTTTCGTCTAAGAGGTGGTTGAAAAATTCTCCGGATATATAGAGAGATATAAATGATATAATATGATGATATAAAAATGGAATACCTAATACATTTCATATATGATTATATATAAGCAAATAAATAAGCAAACAGAAAAAAATAATATAAAAGATTATATTTATTTCAATAATGGTGGGTGGTAACCTAGAAATACAAATATCATGCCTCACTCATTGACAACGAAAGATCGTAGTTTGAGTACATTCCATGAGAAAAAAGCAATGGTCTTCACAGTATCGACAGTAGGATATCAAGAACGTGGGCCAAAGCCGTCATATCTACTAGAGAATTGAGAAATGCAGGTTTCATTGAGCAGTATATGGGACAATTGAAGAAAATATGTTCAATAGTTTCCAATTGATTGAGGTTACAAACTGTGCACAACTCGTTAGGATTGATATGTATGAGTAAGTTGAACAGTTGAAGGTTAATTTGATGAAAAACGAGTTACTCAGTCTCAATTGAGCTATACTTCGGGTGAATTTTATAGGCATATTTAGGGAGATATATCGCTGAGGAGAACCATGCAAAATGCAAAAGGATTTATACATGGTTAAAAAAGAAGATCGTTGTAAAAGTTGTATATCTTGCTCATAGAGTTTGTCTTTGAATTTTACCAGGAAAACTTCTTTCCTGGATTTAATAAGGTCAAGGGATATATAAACTCGAAAAGTATACATAGCAGCGTGGGTACGTTGAGCCAAAAACTCGAAATTCGAAGTATTTGACATAAATAGAATACAAATCAGAACAAATCAATTTTACCGATTTAGATGGTGGCGCCATCTCTGAATGATTCGAAAAGTGTTTCGTGCTACAACGATCGACACTTTAGTTAGGAAAACAATTGAAGAGTAACTTCAGTTCCTAACCTAACCAGTTCTTGTAGGTACCTTAGCTGAGATGATTGGTCAGCTGAGCTGAGTGGCATTCGAAGGCAAGTTTGCCTGCGTGCCACTGATGCTATGAAAACCGTCCCAATAAGACAATCACATCAAACTGCCAAAATTAGTATGCACAGAAAAACTAAAGCTCCGATGACTCTCGAAGTTATAGTACCCCACATATGCATCACAGTATTGCTCCCTAAAATATGTTTACAACGACTGTTATTATTGACCAACGTAGATCCAAAATACAACTGGATTCTGCAAGTGAAGGAATATGTTATCTCTGCAGGCCAGGCCCACAAGTGGGACACTCTTACGGAGCGTTCATCGAGAAAAACAATCTGCCACATAATCAACTGCTATAAGGACACGCTACTCAGAAATGACCTAATAAGCATGAACCAATCAAGTTATCCCCATATCTACCAGTCGCTAACACTAGACGGCACAAGTCAAAAATATTTGAAGATCCCCTGTCCAATACACATTAGCAGAATCATTGCGCAAATTCGGATTTGCAGCAAGACGCGCTTGAAACTCTCTTTTTCTGGCTCCACCTACATCATTGACAGAACAACTTTGTACAATTTGTAACTTGCAACACAAAGAGATGTTAGAACATATTCTATTTGATTGTCCTGTTTACTCTGGCATACGGTTTAGTTATGTATTCGTTCAATTACATAATATCGGTGATCTGATAATTATATTAAACTCTCACTCATATGAGCTCCCTAACCAACTAGTTATTGTTATCATAAATATATTGAAACTGCGGTCATTCATTATTAATGAATAACTCATATCTTGTTTCCTTGTCCACTTACTTGCTTGCTCTCTCTGCTGAGTTTTTTTTCTGTTTTGTTTCTATCCCTTTGCTACAATTATGTTATATCACCTACATTGTAGTAACAAAGTAATCATTCTGTACATATAAGTATCACTAGGCATGGTAGGTAATTTAAATGTATTCACGCGTCTCCACTAGTAACGTTCACATAATTCTATATGCTATATTATATGCTGTCACTATAATATGGATACCTATACTACTCGCACTAACCTTCTTGTAATAAGATTATTATTCTTTAGATACAATAAATGATATTGATTGATTGATTGCGTCACAGTATTGTCCTTCACTCCGACAGCCAAGCAGCAAAACAGTTGACTCCATGTAAGATAACTCTGACACTGTCTAGAAGCACTGAAAAAGCTGCATACTCAAAACAGGGATGCTGACTTCTTAGTCGGAGAAGGAGCTTTTGGAGGGCTACATGATCCAGAATCATTGTATGACGTACACAAAACAATAAGCATCAGAACATGGATACAAAATTAATCTTCAGAACGAGACAGGCTGAAAAACAACGCTAACATTTATATGGACTAAGCCAGAATGGGAAAACACCTAGAATCATTAGAGGTCTCTTCACAGAGCACGGTCAGTTCAATGAACATATGATAATAATACTTTATTTTCCACCAAGACAATATTACAAATCGTATAGGAAATTGTCAGAACATAAAAAAAAATGTAGAAAAGACGATTCAAAAAACAAGACCTAAATCTAGTATGGAAATTCAACGAATAAAGACATTTCTGCACCAAAAAACTGTTTAGCATCTTCTTGAAAAGAGCAAGATGCTCTGCATTTCTTATGTGGTCAGGAAGTTTCTTGAAATTTTTTTTTTTCGATATGCTCAGGTGATGAGCTGGAATTTACTCTTAATCTAGCAAAAGGTACATGTTGATCTCTAATCCTGGTGTTATAGTGATGAACATTTTTATTCACTTCAAAAACTGACCTGTTTTTATATATATACAGACATATTTCAGAAATATATATAGATACTAACGTTAACAAATTGAAATCTTCAGAGGGTGGTTTACAAGATTCTCTAACCTTTTGCAATATATCGCAATATGCGTTTTTGGGCAATGAATACATCTTGCGCCATGATTAGACCACCCCAAAAACAGACACCATACCACAGAACCATACCTCTAAAAATAGTCAGCAGCTGAGTTCTATTTGAAACCGAGCGCAAATTCATAAAAAGAAACTTCAGTGAATTAAGCCTAGAAGTTTAGTTTTGACAGTGGACATTCCAATTCAGAAACTTGTCAAGAAAAATACCCAGAAACTTAACACTTCCGTTAGTCTCCATATATGTCACGTTGTCAAGTATGAAACTGAATCTTTCTATTTTATTCTGCCTATTATATATGCGGATAATTTATCTGGATTGAAAAACAAATCATGAAAAAAAAATACTGATACATTTATTTTCCAAAATTCTGGTATCTGACGCAGAAATAATCAAAAATAAGTTATCAGCATAGGCCGTATAATGACACCCAGCAATTACAGAGTCAATATTATTGACATACAAAATAAACATAATGGGGCCCAAAATGGATGCTGGGGTACACCTATCCCTAAACACATAAAAAGAATTACTTAATATGATTTGATATGCTTTGATTCAAGAGTATGGCTTGTTTATATATACTGGAATAAATATCTGCTCAATTCCAACTAAATACACTCATATCAATCGTGAGAATGATACAATATTTCAGATTGAGAACACAATATATTCTAATCAAGACAATCATAATCTCTCAATGACTCGCATTTTTCTTGAACAAAAAGAATCAGATTTTCAGTTTTAGCTGTAGATTGTTTTGTATCAAGAATTTTGTCAAATTAGAGGAATTATATCGATTTCTTGAAATGAGAATCATCATCAACTTCCGTTCTCTTATTGGGGCTCTCATCAATCACATCATCACTTGCAGACCTTCTTCTTGACAACCTTTCCCCCTATTCGTAGAGATTATTTCTGAACTTGTCCACCAGTTTACCTCGCAATAAAGTTGTATTCCTCTGGTTTCAAACGACTGAAAAATATAAAATATATCATTCACAACTCCATGTAGGTACAATGTGAGAGATAATCTGACTTAGCACAATGCATGGTTATTATATTTCTTCAAATCTGGGTTCACATTCTTACTACTGAATTCATTTTCCTTGGATCGAAATTTGGTATAAAAATGTAAAAATATGTTAGGTATAATATGCAATATCAAAATACCTATAAGATGTATATAAGTTCAAGAAGCTCTTTTCCACTGTTCAATCAGTGTTTGGACAAATTTAAATGTTCATCCACACATAGGTACCTAACCCCAATTTTCACTCACTATGCCGATCCTGGTTATTCAAGTTTTTCACGAATTATCAGTTTTAGAGATGATATAGCTACGTTAATTGATTGGATACATAATAATACCTACCCAAGAATGAACGTCGATAAGATATAGGCATGTAACTTACCTCTAAAAGTGGTAATTATATCCTCAGATATCTCCTAAGACCCTAGTTTTTCTTTCATGTTAAGCCAATATTTTTATGCCAATAAAATAGGTTGAACTGGTTGAACAATGATGGAAGCACGACAAGAGCAACGAAACAACACACTCACCGTTTCGCAACATTCTCGGCTCGAAGGGATCGCAATTATATTCAAGAAAATGTTATGGTCAATCCAAAGAAACTTTCTCAGAGATTTACTTATTCAGAGATTTATTGTCTTGTCAATCTCGTTATTGAAGAAAATATGTTATTTTGAAAGAAGACATTTCGTGATATATTTTTCAAGAACTTCATTATTTTTTCTAGATACTTTGAATTTCTTGAATTGAGAACATTTTGTTATACCAAATGAATATTCCAATGAAATAATTTTCTACAACTGACATTCAACAAATTCATTTCAAATAAATTATTTCAGAAGAAGAATGCGCTTTCTCAAAACAAGAATTGGACGTTGAACGAATATATCGTTTTCATTTGAGAATTTGTTTTTATGTGTATGTTCAAAGGCTCTGAATCAATTCTTCGAATTTCATTATTTATGGTTGCATGAAGGGATACATACTGGCTCTTATTTTTGAGAAATGAGGATATCCAGCTGAGCGAGACACCTCTCAGTCCATACATTTCCAATTTTGCTAAGAGCTTCTAGTGATTGACACAGACGAACGCACGACTCAGATCACAAAAGATTGCTGCCGGACATTCATCTGCTTCAACATATTTCATGACTTCATTGTATAGTGACAACATGGCAGTATTTGTAGATTTTTTTTATGAGTAGGATAAGGTAGCAGAGGAAAATTTATACAAATTCTGCCATAAAGAGGATGAAATATCAGTAGGTACAAATATTCTCCATTGCGGGTGCTTGTCAAGACTGGACTTTCACTTATCTGAAATATCTATAGACTATCTAGACGAGTGAGTGGGGGTGAAAGGAAATGGGGATGGAGAGCTATCATAAACCGTTACGTGTTTTATGGCGCTACCCGATCCTGGAGGTATTCAACCTCATGATGGAGCAGCTGCTGAGGTGTGAAGTAGCTCTTTGCCCGGAACACGAACACGTGAAGTAGCTTTTTCAATGGACCGTCCCTGTATATCAAAGACTTCTTGCGCACTGTCGCGCCTGCACTATATAAAATGCCTTCGAGTGACTGCATATTTGATAGTGAGTTGAAGTTCTGAGTGACATTTTTTATTGAATTATTGATCAAAATTAAGCGTATCCTCAATTTTTCTTATTAATAACTATATTTATAGCAAATTTTTAGTAACTTTACTCAGATGAGGAATAAAATGATGTGAATAACCCTTCTCAGGTGACTCTATCCTCTGAGTAATTATGTGAAGAATGATGGAAATCACTAATTTCTAAGCGCTCCCAACCAAAAAATAGGGGTATACTAATATTACTAATTCAACCACGCCATTGCAGGCGCACAGACGCACTGCGCACTGCGAAAAGAACACAGTGTCGACGAGGTCAAGTCTCCATAGTGACACAAAAAAATGCTTCATATCCTGATGGTTTATTTTACTTGAGTGGTGTCAGTTTATGATTATTATTTTTAAATATAATCTGTTCAGTGGTGCAGGTTTTTTTTCAACAATGCCGGTTAAATAGTTTATTTCTGACAGTGACATTATAAGCTTATATCGTCATAGTTACGATATCTATAATGAGGGTCATAACTCCCTTGGGATATTAAGGTTCAAAAACTCCCTCTTACCTTTTACAGGTGAAAATGATACAAGAAATGCTTATAAACGTTTATATGTAATGAAAACTAAGACATATTTTCCTTATTCACGTCATTACAAATAATAAATGTACAATTTTCAAATGTTCCCTGAAAATTACTTCCGCCACTGGAAACAATTTCATTTTTTTTATGGGTGGTGCTGTTGCTGTTCACTACAGTCGAGGTGCCTGCCTCTTCTGATGGCAAAGGAGACAGCATACGCGCCGTTTTATTTCTCAATTCAATACTGTCCTCCAGATACCCCTCTGCCACCGTGGAACTTCTCCAACCTCCGTGTCTTTTCAAGTTTGTCATTGGCTAGGGCAGTAGCAGAAGTGCGACGAAGGCAATGTCCCGTATAGGTTAGTGGGTTTGGCAATCCTAAATACATTGCGATTTTGCTGGGAATTTTGCCAAACATATTCTTTCCAATTGGCTGAGTTGTACATTTATTTTGTCGGAAGCTCAAAAAAAAATCGTTTTGTACCTTCAGGACGCAAGGACATATAAAGTCTCAATAAAGGCAAAGCACAGAACTCTTTTTCATCCACAACTGTAAATTTCTTCGATACACCAGTTTTACTTTCCGGTACGTTCACTACCATAACAGTATCCCGGTCCTCTATATCTGCTATACTCATATTTAGAAGTTCCTGAGTTCTGCATCCTCCAAAATAACCCATAATTAGAACAACCTATAACAAATAAAACGAAATAAACAAACGAAAAAGAAAATTATGAGAAAAAAATTACCTTATGCAATAAATGAATTTCATTAGGGGCGTCCTTTAGAAATTTGATGACATCTTCAGGAGATAAGACAGCAGACTTTTTCGGCTTATACCCCTTACTTTTCCGTTTCAAAAAAGCCTCTAGTTCGTTGAACTTGGTGATATCTCTTTTCTCATATATGGTCACCATCGATTTGAGCATTGACCATTTAGTCCATAACGAATTTGGGCTAAACGTTTCTGACTGCAACGAATAAATACAATTATTACCAAATCTACCAGAAAATACTGAAAATACTTTACCAGTTCTTGAAAATATGCCAGAAAGACAGTTTCGTTGGCATCTTTTGACATAACATTTCTCTGTGTCAGCCACTTCAGATATAAGTTGTATTCTTTTTGATATAGGGCTTCACTTTTCGATGGAAGTAATGGTTGTCTTGCTTTTTCCGCTTTTTTTATAATATCCTCCATTATATCAGAAAAAGATCGTCGATTTGTGGTAAAAAATAAACACGTTTTTAACGGAAAAACATTGATTGATAAAGAAAGTTTGCTTATAATATGTAACATAGCGACAACCTAGCAACAACCAACAATGCTACAATCAACGCTACCTAATTCAAATATACCAGAAAGGTTATGAATTTAAACATTTATTGCGTTCTAAATATGGACATATTGTTATGAAAATCGGTCAAAAATAAAATTATCTATGTACCACGGGAATTATAGAGCCTTAATAACCTCTGGCAATTGCTGTCCCTCGGGCCAGAGGCCCTCGGGACGCAAACTTTGCCATCGGTAATTAAGGCCCTCATAATTCCCTTAATACATAAATATCTATTAATTCCGTTTCATATTTAGAGTAAGTATACCTACCCATATTTCTAAAAAAGGAATATATATCTACCTCGAGATCTATACTTGCATATAATTTTGTCAGTGTGGTAACCCTAAAGACTGTCTATTTCTCCTTGTTCCACTGTCACCTGAATTATGGAATAGTTTTACAGGGAAATTCCTTGAATTCCACTAAAATATTTTTACAACAAAAGAAAGCATTGAGAATATTGGCCAACGCATCCTATAGAGAGCACTGTGAACCATTATTCATTGCATATGGCATCATGCCTTCGCCTACATTGTATATATTCAATGTCTTGCAAGAAATTTATAAGCCATCGAGCACACTCATGGGGCTGGGACTGATGTTCATGGCTATAACACCAGAGGTACCAATCAATTGAGAAATCCTAGATTCAGACTTTGTGTCTTTATAATGTTCTTCCCCCAAAATTAAAAATCCTTAGTTTTTTTGAATTTGAAAAAATTATGAAGCAATTTCTCCAACAAAATTGTTTTTACTCAAATGAAGAATATTTACAAGCCAATCATGATGCAATTACACTCACAGAAAATTGAAATTGATGTGGAATGCATCCATTGTGTAATATTGTTCTATGTCTTGGGTTTATAATGTTTTATGAACATTATATTTTTATTTTTATAAGCATTGGATGTGAATTGAATGTGTTTGAATTTTGTTTTAATATATACATGCTAAATTTACCAATATTGACCTGCTGCAAATATACATTGTATGTAATGTGGTTAAATAAACAATCAATCTATCTAACCTATACCTTCCCGTACAAGTTGTATTATAGCGTCCATTATAACACTAGCTCACTCATGGTGAATTCATGCACGACGTAACTTAGTTTTAACTTAACTTAACCCTAACCTTAAGAAGTTGAAATGTGTTTTTCGAATGAACACGTTCATGCACCAAACTTTAGACTTAACGTATGACTGAAGAATGTCTTAAGTTGGCCAACTTTCAACTTTATATGCGATTCTTCGTGCAAATCAGGGACTGCGCATGATCAGGCATTGTTATACCCTCAAACTCTGTTTTGATTTCATTTTATACAAAGATATCTTAATTAATCATTATGTTGGACAGGAATCAGGAATTAAAAAGTCAAAGTAAACAAACACACCACAAATTTTTTTTCCATCAATGAATTGACTGATAATTTTGATAAGTTGTGCATGAACACAAGAATTTTTATGTCAATCTTAAGTTGAGTCTTAAGTTAAGACCTAAGTTACGTCGTGCATGAATTCACCATAAGTTTCCTCTTACAAGAATTTTTCAAATAAATTTTCAGTTGAATAAAACAATATTGTCTCAATACTATCTGAATTTGGTTTACCAAATCTAACTTAATGAATTTCATTCAATGCTGATTTAAAAAAACTCTGGAGGAGGCTAAAATCCTTCATGTTTTGAGTTATTTCGAGATGAAATATGATCTTTTTGAAATTGTTTCAACTGAAAAAATCTGAAATATCCATTAATATTTTCCAAACTATTATCACGGCATAAAAAATACATTAGCTCAATTGGATGCTTCTCCAGGTATGTGAATATTTCTTTATTTACAGATTTGCAAGTCATCCACTGAAGCAAGCCATCCATAGCCATACTTGATTGCAGAAGACGAGAATAAGGCGCCTGATGATGAAAAAAGGATATCGAATCGCTGTTTATGACATACCTACTTTGTATTCGAACTGAACTATAATTTTAACATTTATGTATAAAAACTGTATATTTAATAACATTTTTGACAATTCTGAGTGAGTTTACTCAAAAAGGAATTGGAATTCACTCATTGATGATGAACATAACCTCACAAATGTTTGAACTCACTCATGAATGAAAATATTAATCCTAATTCAATATTCTAACTAATCCGCAATTAGTTGAATGTCACTCCAAAAAGGACTCAAAAATGAGGTAACACTCAATCAAGAATGAGGAAAATAAATCAGTTATGATCCCCAATTTTAACTCGCCGAATCACCATTTCACTCATTGAAATGGAGTAGAATTTCAACTCAATCGGTTGCGTGGACTGAAATTGAGATACTATTGAGTGAGATTTGATTGAAATTTCACTATTTTTTTTTCAGTGTGATCATCATCATTTTAAGGATACTAGATTCGCCTTTTCCATTGTTCTGTATATTTTCTTGAAGAATTACCCATTCAGACTGAAATCACTGCTCCGAACGAATACTCGAATCGTTATCGATGATTATTCCTCGCTGCAAAAAATGCGGATTGAGGCAATTACAATCCACATGCAAGTTTACTTCGTCAAACTCCGAAAAAAACTACAATATCATGCAATTTGTTTGGATTACGACAAGAGTAGCGAGATCAAACATACATAAATACTATGGGCAGTCAATTTTGTGAATGCTTGGAGCGGTTTGAAGGGGTTAGGATTCAAGGTCTTGGGAATGCTTCCCCAATCCTCCTGAATAAAATTTTCAATAACCACCCTTTCTCCATTAAGAGTATCTACTAGAAAACGATGAAACATTATCGATGTACGAAAAACGAAGTATTCTTTCCGAAATTAGATTGTTGACTTACACTTCCAGTATTATGACAACTGGTTGAAAGTCAACAATATTTCATTTGGAATGATCTTATTCGGAAACGCGATATCATGAATATTCATATGCTTTGGTTCTCCAGATTCTGGTGATGAAATCTGTATATATTGTACATTTATTGATTATCGTCTAGGTAGGTTGCCTCCAAAACCATTATTTTTTAAACTTGAAATAAACTGGGAACATCGTATTCCGGAGATAAATATTAGATAGAGCGATACATATCAAATGACCTTAATCACTTTGTACAATAGCCAGAGTCAACTCGAACTTGCCACAGAACATCAGTTCTATTGGAGATCCCCCAACAAATTGGTTTTATTAGCGATTGAGATGCAACCTGTGGTCTGTTATACGTGAGATTATATAATTTGCGAAACTGATCAGAAACCGAGTACCATCAAAAAGCTCCTATATATACCGAAACAGCTCTCTCTCTACTATATCTCTAACGATATTCAAAATTTTTCGAAGATTATGATGAAATAATTTATCAGCACTACATAAATTTTTCAGGAGTGCTTATATCACAAGTTGTAGTTTTGTGATGGGTTTTCTAGCCAATTTGATATTGATGAAATGGTATTTCGAGACGATATTAATTTAATAAGGTTCCTACATAAAGGTTTAAAAATCCAGTGGATGATACGTAAAAAATCGATGAAACATCGATTTGAAAAAGAAAATTGTTGTATCATAATCATAAGTGAACTACTGGGAACAGAGAATGCTTAAAAACATTGTATGGTGCTAAATATATTGAAACATTATATTATCATAATAGACAATAGTATTTTTCAATTTTTGGGTTCTATAATGAAGTCATTATAAAACGCAAATGCGTATCGAAATAGCCTCTGTTTCGATACGCATTTTTTATTATTCGGAGGTTGGTACAATCGAACTGTCAAATGAAAGCAAGAAGAGTTATGCCCAGCTTACTTCTGAGCGATTTTGGATTCGGTGATACTAGCAGTGCAAACTCAATGTTTTTATTGAAAAATTTCAATTCAGAGTGTGATTTGATTCGAATTGACCAATAAAAACAGTAAAAAGATTGTATTTTACACCGCTGGTGTAGCAAAAATCAAAATGGCTCAACAGTAAACTAGGCTTTACGCTTGTGCGTTAGATTTCAAATATTGAACACAATGCAAATTATGAGACTTGGCTCAAAAACCCGTACAAGAAATGTAGTATTTCGTCTATTGATCGCACCATTGCATTCTCCGCCTGTATATAGTTTAGCAGACTATTGATGCCCTAGTACGAAAGCAAATGACACTCGTAAAAGGAGCACATACACACACAATTATTTATAGATTGTAGGGGGGTCGTTAAGGCTGTGCAGCTTCTCAAGCACCTCGACCTATTAGATCTTTAATACATAACCCTTAATCTATTCGAGGCCCGGGATTCCGAGGCTCCTTGCGAAGTTTATCGGTTTCCTGGGAGCTAGATTCCTGACATCGGAGAAGAAAGCCCCTTCCAGGAACTTGAGCCTCTTGCAGAAGTGTGCTGGGCATTCGCAGTAGCGGCAACTATCACTCACTGTTTTACCGATCTCTTTGAGGTGATACCTCAGAGGGCAGTGTCCAGTGAGGAGTCCCGTTACCAGTTTCAAGTCTTTTTTGTCCAACTCGAAAAATTGTTCAGCTTTCCTTGGCGAAGGGCTCACTAGCCTTTTCGCTTGTCTTTGTCCTGGCACTTTATTCCAGTGAGATTTAATTTCATCTGCTTGCCAGCGTCGGAACTCCTCTCCCAAGAGGGCCTCCGCGAGTCCACAGAAGGGTTCTGGGCTGAGAAATTGTGTATTTGCCCCTTCTTTGGCAAGGCAGTCTGCTTCCTCGTTGCCTTCAACACCCTTATGACCTGACACCCACATAAAAGTGACCTGGTTGTTCGCTGCCAGTTGTCTCAGAGATTGTTTACAGTCCCAAGTCAGCTTATGCTGGATTTATAGATTCAACTAAACTAAAAATTAAATCAACAACTAAGAATTAAAAATGTTGAATACACGAGAACGCTCGCGAGAACGTCTATGAGGGTTTATACATTCACATCTGTCAATTAAATTAATAATTAAGAATTACGAAGTTGTTCAACTTTCAACTTAATAACTAAGAATTGAGAAAATTTGTGGACAGAACGCGCAAAACGATTAGAATCGTTGAAATGCCATCATTTGGCATTGTTTCTAATAATGTTTATGGTTTTCAGGTTCAGGAGTTTTCAGTTTTTTCGGGTTTTTTTGCTCATTTTATTAATAATATAATTCAATTCAACAATTTGAGCTCTCAATAATGTAACATCTAACATCTGATTCTTAATTATTAATTGCATTGTATAAACACCTTCCCAATTGTTAATTCCTAACTATTAATTGTTGATTCTTAGTTGTTAGTTTAGTTGAATCTATAAACCCAGCATCAGACTCAAAAGTGTATGACTTCAGAGCTTTTATTGCTGCTTGACTATCTGATAGAATATATATACACCCTTCGAGTGTTTCTTTCGAGGCACTCCTGGGCACATATCTCTATAGCATATACTTCTGCTTGAAAGATGGTTGGGGTGTTACCAAGGGGTTATGAGAGCCTGAAATTTGGCCCTGTAAATCCCACTCCCGCCCTTTCATTCATCTTGGATCCATCAGTATACCACACTAATGCATCCCTTCCCAGTTGAGGTCCGTTCTCTGTGCAAATTTGCTGGTTGTTTATGACCACTTCAAACTGCATTTCGGAGTCGTATCTGACTGGCATGATATCTGTCGGTTTAGACATTCTAGGGAAATATTTTCCAAAATCTCCAAGTGTCCAATCCGATTTTCTGATTTGAGATTTAACTGCTACTTCTTTCATCACACACAGGTGCAATGGTGGAAGGTTCAGCATTACCTCTAAGGCTGCAGTGGTGCACGTGAATATTGCCATTGTGATTCCCAGACAAGCTAGCCGCTACACTTTCTGCAGCTTGACTTTTGTGCCGAATTTTTTTGCATTTTTGGCCACCATATCAATGAAGCGTAGGTGACCATGGGTTTGATGATCGTTTGGTATGACCAATAGATCATTTTTGGTTTCAGTCCCATGTCTTGCCAAAGACTCAGCTCGTCTTCAAGTAGATAACGTTTGATTAGATATATCATTCAAGAGAATCTGATCATTCAAAAGCTCATTTTCAGGATTCTGGGAATAGAAACAGGGAACCTACGGGCGGGCTCAAAACCAATTAGCCTCACTTTCACGTCATTTTGAACTCTACTCTATACAGCATACAATCCTAATATCGACCATCGAGAATACATCTCATCAACTAACTCCATTATCTTCCCATCTTTTATTTTTCGCAGACTCATCAATCTTGAAATCATACAACCATCTTCAGTCATGTACTGTGATTTAAATCAACATTAAGCTTTTTCTGACTCTAGAAAGAATAACCATGAAATATTGTCACTTTATTCCTAAGATATATTCGTGCCCGATTTACATTTTCCTATCACTGCCTGATGCCGAATAGAAAGAAGAATTCGTTTACTTCGAAGATCTGCGCATTCAATTTGGGAATATCCTTGGGTGAAACTCAAACGAAACAACTTACGTTAGGATGGCAGTAACACTAGTTTTGGGAGCAGGCATTACGTTTCAGAAATCTGCTACCGCAGAATATTCTGATATCCCAACTTATTTCGTATGCGGTCTCTACTGATAAATATCCAAGCAGGACGCTACGAAACGAGAGAAATCTGGTTCACAAATTTTTCATGTTACTCAGAGCATGGGTAGATGATTGGCAACCTCATCATCGTCCGAACATGATTTATGGTTTTATGGCATTTCATTGTTTAGTGTGTTCCTGAAAAGTTTATAGAAAACGGAAACCTTTGAACTCTCAAGAAGAATGTAAATTCCAATATTTTTTTCCAATATTTTCGAATTATAGCTTCCCTTTACGTGAACAAGATAAAAAAACCTCCAACTGGCCGACAGTTGTATCGCTGTCTAATCAACTATTACGATGGAGATTCGAAAATAAGCAATATTGCCATAAATCATAAACTCCATATCTATTAATAAGACTGTTATGCCCCAGTCCGCGATTTTCATATTGTCTAATCTCATTTGAATGTGTTAGGATTTATATAAAACGAATTTATTTATTACATTATTTTTTTATTTTTTTTTTATTAATTTCCTTATTTCCTCTCATTTTCTCAACTTTGTTTGCAACTCGAATGCCACTATTGAACGCATACATTATTGTACAAATCTCCTACTGGTTTAGATTTCACAAAACAGGCTGCAAGGCCTAGCGTGAGTCTACACTGGCAGGGCATTTCAAAATAGCACTAAGTTCACCGCAATAATGTATCTGTACTAATAAAGATGAATAAATCTTGAATGAATCTTGAATCTTGACCTTCACACAAATCGAACCTTTCTAATCCTCTTATTATTAAAAAACAAAACTACAACAACCGTCAATAATGCTCAGAATTCATTATCCTTCCATTGAATACCTCACACAGAATACATTCGATAAAAAATAATCACGGAGTACCACTGTATGTTGAGAGATTAGTAGCTCAGCTTTGATTAACAAATACCGATAATTCATACATAAATAGCAACCCATACAGAATAGACTCTGCAATCTTCTATATTTGCAATTACCCATTCGGAAGCATGGAAGTTCATCAAGCCTTCTATTAATTGAACGTGGGATGTACACTGCTATACCTTACGAGCTAAGGCATGCGTTGCCATGGTAACAACAAATTGAATATCAATATATAATATAATTATAGTTATTTATGTATCAAGGGCGTAAGATAGGCCTGGGATTATAAAAGCAAGTTACGCCCGGAATACATACAACATTTTAGGGACGACCAGTACATTTTATTGTAAAAGCCCCTTTACCTCTCAAGAATGATAGGAATACATCACCGATACAGTGAGGTTCAGATTATATCGGAAAAATAAATCAAAAAGTGATGGAATCCATAGTAACTCAGTCAATTTTTCCAAGAAGGAGTGAATAGGCAAGTAGCCATATTTGCTGTCAATAGAGCAATAGTCATTACAAAATGCATTCCAGTGACGAAGAAAGTGTGAATTGTACTCCACCAGAAATCAGTAAAGCAGCTGAGGATGCGAAATTGAGTTCGTTGCCTACTAAATAAAAAAAAAAATACGATAAAATTTGTGATGAATTCGTATGCAATTATACAGAGCGTGTACTTCTTGCATATTTCCTGAAAAAATCAACTGATTTATTGCCCCGCGGGCGGTAAAGTAGTCCGAGGGAGGTAAAGTGCTATTTTACGCCCGCACAACCGGGCGATAAAGTGCCATTTTACGCCCGATCGTGCATAAAATTCTTTATGCAACTGGCTATCAAACTACTATAATCAACTTACTACAATATGTTCAGTAAACAATATCAATTCATCTGCACATACAGTCAATGGACAAAATGAAATGGTCAACCCATCTATGATATTTTTACGGCTCCCGCTCAGTTTACGTTTAACCGGAAGTATACAGGGTCACTCGCGGTCGATGGTACCTTAGACGTTTACGGAGAACGGGACGTAGGATTATTCTGAAAATTTGGTTTACTGGGTAATCAGTTTTGTTCTATCGATCTAAAATACTTTCAGCGTTTCGGCGTTACCGCTTCTATCAAAAAATAGCAACAACTTTGTTATTTCAAATGGAACACCCTGTATTTTATTTCATTTTTAGATTCTTCCTGATTTCGTCGATTTATCATACTTGGGGTATAGCGAGAAAGATTACAGAGATATAGGGTGTCCCTATCTCAACTTTCCATTTACTATCGATTGATATTTAATTGAAACAAATACGGATGGTTCAAAATTTTGAGTTTTGCATCACCCTCTATTTGTTTCTTTTTAATAGTTAAGATGGAAAGTTGAGATAGGGACATGTAAGCCGTTTTGAGCAAGAATGGATAGTTTCGACACGAAAAATTCCTAAATTTGAAAAATCTCGATTTTTCACACCCTATATCTTTGTAATATTTCGCGCTATACCCCAAGTATGATAGATCGACGAAATCAGCTCTTCAGGGAGAATCTAAAAATGAAATAAAATACAGGGTGTTCCATTTGAAATAACAAAGTTGTTGCTACTTTTCGATAGAAGCGGCAACGCCGCAACGCTGAAAGTATTTTAGATCGATAGAACAAAACTGATTACCCAATAAACCAAATTTTCAGAACCTTACGTCCCATTCTCCGTAAACGTCTAAGGTACCATCGACCGTGAGTGACCCTGTATATGATATGTTTTCATGAAGATCTTGCTGATTTTAGAATTTAACAACTCTGATGCGTGAAATTTCTCATAATACTAACGACTAACTTTTCAAGAGAATATCTAGACAAGAAGAGGAATCTTGAATAGGAGAGTAGTTATAAAGCGAAGTTACCTTATATTTCCATGTAGAATCAGAAAATGAAACACATTCATAGTATTTCTTTCGGAATGAGAAAGTTGACATACACTTCCAGTATTAGGAAAACCTGAAGTTTACAATATTTCAGTTAGCCTTGTTCGAGAATGTGATGATTTTATTAATAATCTAGTCCTCATTTAGTTTGGATCTCCAGATACTGTCGTTGGAATCTGTATAATGTACCTATATATTTTTAGAAAAGGTTAGATGCCTCCAAAGCCAATATTTTGTTTCATAACCTGAAATAATGTAGGTTCACCGTTTTTATGAAAAATATATTGGATGAAGCAATAATCACAGATATACTCTGCATATTAGCTACAGCCACAAAAATAATTGAAACTTGCTGCAGATCCAGGATTTTAATAGGGATTTTCAGATGATAACAGATTTCGAATTTATCACAAACCGATTATTGTTGAGGAACTCTTATGAAGCGACACTGCTCTATCCATAATCTGAACTCCCTGTCTGATTTGATTTCCAACTGGCAATAATATTTTCATTCTCTTCATATCCGTTCAGCGCTTCCGTTGTCTATTGAAGAGCATCTGGATACAAAATATTTGCTGTACACGATTTATTTTTGACATGTGAGCAGGCCACATGGCTTTCTCTAATTCTGTCCACACACTTGTAACGATTGTCTCTGTTTTTTTCACTTGAAACATGAATTATGCTTTGTATGTTTTCGTGTATACTTTTCTAGAGATCGATAGATGATAGATAGTGGTTTATTCATCGATAAAATAATACAATAAATATTGATTCTACATGCATACATGTTGAATAAACACAATACTCACGAAACGAGTCTCTGTACGTAAAGTTCAGAGATCTGTTTGTGTGTGAGGAAATATAAAATATGTAGATAAAATTAATGTATAATGAATAAACAAAAAAAATTATAAATAACAGAAATAAAATCACGTAAAAAATAAAATAACATCATGAACACGGTGATTTTAAAATTATTATTGTATAACTTACACATATTTATTGTCTGATGGGAGTATAAGCAAGTCATTCAGGTATATGAAATATTATTGACTAATTTCTAGTTGTTAATCTTCTATGAAATTATGAATATCTATATTAGGAGTACTCAAAATGTATTTTTTCGTCTCTTGTTTGAATCTATTCAATGATAACAGCCTTGCTATGTTATCAGTTATTATATTGAAAGTTTTTGGGGCCATCAGATACTGATAACAATTTTGACCTAATCTTTTGCTCATATAGGGTGGTATATATTTATTCCTTTTTCTTGTTCCATAACAATGATCATATGTTCTGAGTTCGTTCTGATGTTGAAATTGTGTTATTAGTAGGTTATAAAAGGATAATTGTCTAGGATCTAATATATTTACCTCACAGTAGAGCTCTTCGCTAGGAAAACGCATGCTTTTTATTAGCCATATTTTTAGAAATCTTTTTTGAACAACTTGCTTGAGGTGTGTTCGATTTACTCCGCCTCATCCTATAATCCCATAATTTAGATGAGATTCAAATAGGCTGTGATATGGAATTTTTTTTTTGATCATAGTTGATCATGCTCGAAACTTGCTTGAATTTATATAGGACGCAGCGTAATTTACTAACCAGGTGATTTATTTGATTATCCCAACGAAGGTGACTGTCTATCATTATGCCTAGGTATTTTATTTTATGTTTAGATAGAATTTTCAATTTGTTATTTAGGCATATATGCTGAAAATTTGAAAGGAGTCTATTGTTAAACCAATCGACTAAGTTGGGAAGATCATTTTCTATCTTCAGTTTCAAGTCAGGCCAGTTTTCATCTTCGTATAGTATCACTGTGTCGTCTGCGAAGCTGAGTAGTTGAGCTGAACTTGAAACGGAGAAAATATTGTTCAGATAAATTATGAATAGTAATGGTCCCAGCACAGTCCCCTGAGGTACACCGCATGATACGAGTTGTCTATCACTTTCATGGTCTTTGACTCTTGTTCTTTGATATCTATTTGTTATGTATGATTTCATTAGATCATGCGCCGTTCCTCTAACGCCAATTTCTTCTAGTTAATCTAACGAAATGGTGTGGTCCACGGTATCAAATGCTTTTGCTAGATCTAGAAATATCCCTATGGTCGGTTTTTTATTATCGATTGCTTTATAAGTTTCAGTTGTTAAGTTTCTTATGGCATCTTGAGTTGACTTTTTTTTTCTGAATCCATACTGTCGATTTGATAAAAGGTTATTTTTTTCTAAAAAGTAGACTTCAATACTTTCTCTAGTATTTTTCCTATATTCGAAATAAGTGTGATAGGACGATAATTTGACATGCCTTGATTGGCTTTGTCACATGTTACCAACGTTGCTGATGATTCGTGTGAGGAATGGATTTGCTAGCAATTTTACTTTTCTTTTTGCGCAGCACATTCCAGCCTGGTGTTCCATGGTCTTTGAAAACAAATGGAATACACCCATAAATCGTCCAGTTCTTCCATATATATACTCTTGGATGGAGACTGCAATGTTTCCCGTCTTGCTTCACGTTGCCCTGTTTCAGACCAACGAAAAATTCTTCAAACCAACGAGATAATATCTTTGTTTTCGCGATTCCTATGTTCATGGCTCCATAAATTCCGAAATAACGGAAAGTAGAACGATTGGAGCATAATTGGTTGGTTGAGTTTTTTCCCCTTCACGCTTCCTTCTCGGGAATCGCTCCAGTTATACTGTGGAGGATTGAAATTATATCGACAGCTGCTGCTGTGGCAAATAGCGTACGTACATGGATGCGAAGTATGATTCGGGATTTGCGGCAATAGGCAAAGTTCAAGAGGAATTGACCGACGCAAGTAGAGATTCCCACTGAGGAATGTAATATTTATTCAATATCACAGCAACCCATCAATGCAAGGTTGTAAGGTTTGTCGCTACCTTACTACAAGATTTCAGCAACCGCTGAAACGGACCTTTCCTAATACAACAAATTCAATATTTCTTGATGACACATTCTAGCAAGGTTCCTGCAACATTACATATAAATTTAATGAAAGTTATTTTTTATATTGTGAATGTAATGTTTCCAGTAAGGTTACTGCAATATAACATGTAAAGTATATGAAAACTAAATATTGAATATTCCTACTATCACCTTGTTGCAATATAGCAGTGACTGCAATAGAAAAGTATGTGTGAAGCCTATTGAAATCTTGAAAATAAAAGCACAAATTTCAAACATAAAACATATAATTCAGAAAATGGACGCAAAATACACCAAAAATAAAATAAGTAATGAACTAAAATTAACATCTACAAATATAGGTACTTCTTGAAGTGGCAGTCCAATATTCATTAGGAAAACTGAAACAAAAAACGACAGATGAAATATGGTGACAATAATAAAATCAGTAACTTGATCTAATCATGAATGAACTCTGACAAAACGAGTATACTACTTTACGTAAACATTTGATTGATATTTGCGAAAATTTCTTACGATGATTCTGTTTCTAAAAACCTCACATTCAATATCACAATAGAATAAAAAAATCACCTTACCTTCGAACTATCCTTATCAACAGCTTATTTTTTGATGAAAGTGCACTTTATCACTTACTCCAATATGTCAGTTGAAAGGAAACCTGTGCAATAGTCTTGTGAATTGCAAATATGTAATTCCGATTGCCGATACACAAAGAACAGAGAACTTGACGAAACAACAATGGCTGATGACTGCCGTTGCGAAATGGGAGATCTCCAATGATCGAACCGATTCCACCCGATACAACACGAGTGAACATGTGATGAACTTACAAGGTTTAGGCAATATTACAAATGAAATTGAAACAAAAATTGAATTCATCACTTGCTATAAAATTGTTTATAGATTGTTCATAGAATGTTGCGAATGTAATGAACTTTTATAGTTGAGACAATATTGCAATTGAAACTCGATCAAAAGTTACTTTTGTAACTTGTAATGCAATTATTGATGGATGGTTCATGCGATGTTGCAAATGTAATGAAGTTACAAGGTTAAGGCAATATTACATATGAACTTTTTCTAGAATATTTTGTGCAATTGAACTTTATGTTAGATAAAAAAGTTATACTGATGGGTGACTTCAACCTGCCTAATTTCCATTCGGAAGTTATCGATAGAAAAGCTATGCTTATGCACAATTTCCAAGCCTTTTTCAATTTCCAACAAAAAAATAGTATTTTCAACAATGATAACCGATTGCTAGATTTGGTATTAACGAATGTAAACTGTGACGTTGTTCATGATGATTCGCCATTAGTACGGGAAGATTCATATCATCCTGCATTATTCATCACACTGGATTTGAAAACAAGAACACATAATATGAACGTTGGGGCAGAACAAAAAACGTATAATTTTAGGAAGGCAGATTATGTAGGTTTATATTCTACACTACTGAATATGGATTGGTCGTTCATAGATAGCTATACAAATGTTAATGATGGATTAGAATCATTTTATAATGTACTGTATAATATTTTTGATAAATACATCCCTACTTATAGAAACACAAAACATCAAAAATATCCGAAATGGTTCAATAGAGAAATAATCGATTTAATTAAGGATAAAAATAAACATTTCAAAAAGTACAAAAGATCGAAGGCGCAACAAGATATGGATGAATTTAAAAGACTTCGATCACTAGTTAAATCAAAAGTTAATCGTGCACATAATAATTATCTGAATACAATTGAAAATTCGATACATCGGGATCCAAAACAATTCTGGTCTTACGTTCATTCAAAAAAACAGCAATCCAGAATACCAGGAAAAATGAAATATGAGAATGTTGAACATGAGAATTCCTTAGATATTATAAACTCATTTGCGAACTTTTTCAAAAGTGTTTATTTAGAACCAGATCCGAATGTTTACTATGGAGTTGAAAGTAACGATCATTGCATGACTCACAATCATACAATTGATATAAAAAATAATATAACTCTTGAAGAAGTAACAAACGCAATTAAAAAACTCAAAGATAAAATGACTTCTGGTCCAGATCTTATTCCAGCGTTTATAATTAGAGATTGTAGGTACATATTGGCCTTACCACTTATGAAATTATTCAATATGTCTTTGAAAACTGCTAACTTTCCGAGTAAATGGAAAATTACCAAGGTATGTCTCATTTTCAAATCTGGTGACAAATCATTAGTAGAAAACTATAGACCAGTTTCTTTGCTATGTAACTTCGCGAAAATATTTGAAATCGTAATACATAATCACATTCAGAAGAGTACTATGAACATCATATCCACATATCAACATGGTTTCATGCCGAAACGCTCAACTACTACAAACTTAGTTATCTTCACTCAATATGTATCTGAAATAATGGACAAACAGGGTCAAGTGGATGCAGTATACACGGATTTTTCTAAAGCATTCGACCGTATCGATCATGCTATTTTGCTGGAAAAACTTTCTCGTTTTGGTTTATCGAGTCAATTGATATCTCTTTTCCGATCTTACCTTTACAATAGAGAACAATATGTTACATATAATGGACATACGTCTCTGAGATACATGGCCAGCTCTGGAGTCCCTCAGGGATCAAATCTTGGACCATTGCTGTTTCTCTTGTTTATTAACGACTTGTGTGCCGCGCTGACATGTGAAAAATTGGTATTTGCAGATGATTTGAAAATTTTTAAAAATGTTCAATCAGTGGATGATTGTATGGAAATACAGAGAAATTTGAATATAATCAATGATTGGTGCAATTCAAATCGATTGCAATTGAATGCAAAAAAATGTAAAACCATTTCGTTCACCAAAAAGCATAATCCAGTTTCATATGACTACAAGATAAATGATACAGTACTGGATAGTATGGACTCTGTTACAGATTTAGGCATCACATTCGATTGTAGTCTTAGTTTTATTAAACATATTAACAAGAAAGCGAATGAAGCTGTCAAAATTCTTGGATTCATAATAAGAACTTGTAGATCATTCATGGATATAAAAGTCATGAAGACATTATACTACACACTAGTCAAATCGAAGCTTGAATACGGATCTATTATTTGGAGTCCATACTACGCAGTTCATAGTGATAAATTGGAGAGAGTTCAAAAAAATTCTTGAGATATATGATATATAAATGCACTGGTGTCTATCCACCGAGAGGGCAGAATTATAGATATACAATGGATATGTTTGAATTAAGAAGTCTTGAGTTTCATAGAATAATAGCATCAATAAAATTTTTGTTCAAACTATTACACCACGAAATCGATTGTCCAGACATATTACTCAAAATAAATTTTTATGTTCCTAGATTCACTTCACGTCAACCACAAGTATTTCTATGCAGTCGGGCCAACACTAATTTGATGTTGAAGTCACCTGTCAATATTATGTGTTCGAATTTCAACAAGATTTGTGAAAACTGTGATATCAATTTCAATAGTTTAAAGGATGTTGTGACATGTGTCAGGCAAGCTTACGATGCAGATTTGTTCTCAACCTGAAAACCAAATCAATTTATTCTCATGTATATTAAGGATTTCGTTTGATTTGATGTACTCAAAGCATATTTAATGTATGTACATTCGTTTGATCCAAAAAAACGTTCACTTGGTAATATTTAGTCCAGTTTTAATTTTAGTTGTTACTTTAGTTTAGTTTGTTTGTATTTTTTTTAAAATGTTCTCTATTGTGTTATAATTTTCCGTCCTGTTATTGGCGCAAGCTGTTGGACGATGTATTCATAAATAAATAAATAAATTACAAATGAAATTCAATCAAAAATTAAATTTATAACTTGCTATGAAATTGTTTATTGATTGTTCATGGAATGTTGCGAATGTAATAAACTTTTATAGTTGCGAGACAATATTGCAATTGAAACTCGATGAAAAGTTAATTTTGTACTTTACAAATTATTTGATAGTAGGTTTCTCTTTTATGATTTGGAATATAACATTAAAAGAAACCTCATGCAATATTGTCATGCCATATTACGGAAGCAAGCCGCACATAATATTGAAGCAATATTTTGTGCGAACATTGCATGTTCAGTGGGTTATGATGATATGATTTTCGAAGTCAATTCATTGTTGCAAGGTCATGACTGGTGTGCATGTTGAAAATTCAATCAAGAAGACGTGAATATGAGAGGAAATGATATTCACTTGCAGGTCGTGATGTTATTTTATCGAATGAATTTTTTATCATGGTAATCGTCTTAATTTTTTTGGTACAAACTGGTTGTAAGTTAATTTTTTGTACAGTTTTTTGACAAAAATCTCTTCTGATGATGGCAATGTTGCTGAAAGCGTTTGATATTTGATCGTAATGAGTTGTGTACTATAGTCTGTTGAAAGTTTGTCAAAATATATAATTTTTTGTATTCACTATTGCATGAATGATTAGGCAATCTATACTGTGAAAATAATATTTCAATGTCTTTTTTATTTTGTGCTTATTAATATCTTTCAATATTGGTATGTTTTCTCATAAGAAGCTGGTAAATGGTTATATATTATTCTGATGAGAATGGTCTTTCGTATTATGTATAGCATAATTGTTTCAGTAAATAGTTGCTCTGTAGGGTGAGAAGGTACGTTTTTTAAAACATTATCTATTTCTGCATCATCATCTGCAATATTATCATCAATCGTTTCAGGTGAATACCCAGTGCTTCACCTCAGCCATGATGCCATACTACAAACGTGATTTTATCAATGCCTAATAGATTATTTTCATGAGATGCGTTAAAGTATATTAATCAAATGTTTGAATCTGAATCGTATAGTTTTCAAGGTATTGACTGAATTAGGTACTCTGAATATGCTTATACCATCTGATATATTGAGCTTCAACTGGACTGGTGGTCGAGTGCGTTGAATCGCTGGCTTATAGTCTAGAGGGCCCGGGTTCAAATCCCGATGCGGCTATTGGAAATATTTATTTATTTTCTACAGTATTGTTTAGTGGAAGGAGATAAGTGACCAACCGAACATTCTTGGTACCTAGATTTTAATCCTTCGGACTCTCAACGAGTTCTACGGAGGGCACTTAAAAAGCTAAGGTCCCCGTCTTCCTTACTCATACAAGTCTCAATGAGACTTCGAGGGTTTGCAACTAAGTTGGCGGTTAAAAACACTTTCAAACACACACACTTTCATGTGATTGAACATTGAACAAGTGAATTATAGTTTGCATGTCACTTTCAAAATTTGTTTTCGAATTCTTCAACTTCTATTTCTATGGAAAATAACTGTATATATCATCAGCAAAGCTTGTGATATCACCAGAAGTATCAGGAGTGAGGAAACCATTTAGATATATATATTGAACAGCGAAGGACCCAAGACTGTTCCTTGAGGTACACCATACTCGATAGATTTCGGTCACTGTATTTATCATCAATTTGTACATTCTGCTTTCTGTTTTGTAGAAAGCTCTCGGATAGTTGGGTTATTGAATTGAATTCAGCAAGCTCATGAGGAATTTTGGAGCGGAATGCCATACAAAGGAGGCAATCATTTGGCACTCGCACTGGATATCGGCTACAATATTGTTTGACGTGATCCGAACATCGGCAGGATACAAATTAAATTCCAGCTGAATAAATCACACGATATGTCATTATGGATTCGCCGCAAGTGGCACATATTTTCTCCAGCTAGACGTGAGGGTGCTTTCTGTTCCGAAAAATCCGTCCTTCATAAGATTGATTATAATTGGTAGGCCACTCACATGGAGTTTTCGAGTGGGCTGGGCGAATTCAACAGTCGCATTTTTGACCTTAAAATCTCGACAAATGTTGTGTGAAGTCACGAGTGTCGCAAGGTCTCCATTTATCAGATCAGTCCCGCTGCTCTCAGGACATTCGCTGAAGTGGCCCTAAATGCCGAAATGATTGATTGCGGTGAACTGGAAGCCGACAGCCTGTGAACCTGTTTTCTTTATCTTATACAGAAAATGTATCGTAATATCCATGATTATTTGTCCAAAATGTTTTATATACCTCTGAAATGAAACAGATCTTTGAAAGCTGCTACTAAACTGTGATTGCATTCCATTGATTTCTCTAGTATCAATCCTTATCAACTGACTCAAAATTGAATTGGCACAGTTTTGCTAAAAGATGCGGTATGTTTCCAAATAGCATTGAAGACATATTTTCAAGACGTTCACGACGTTTCGAAGACGTTCATGTACTTGTAACAGAATCACCCTGTATCTGATTCTGTTCATTTGATTTCATTTCTGTTGGAAAGTGAATATTGCATCTAAAATTCACAACAGCGCGACGTGCTATCAATATTCAAGTCGGTGGATCTGAGAAGCTTATATCAGATTCAATGGACACATTAATCAATGGGAAAAATTATTTATTTGGCTCAGAGAAGTGACATTTCATTGTGATATACTTTATTGCAAGTTGACCCTGAGTTTTTGGCCACGAAAGCCATTCAACTCGAGATTAACTACTATGTAATCTTGACTAGGCCAGCAGTACAGCCTAAGAAACGACTGCGAGAACTGAAAATGCAACATACAGAAAAATTAGGATGAATACATGTTGTGGATATTAAAAAAATCAATTGTTATTTGCTAAACAGTAAAATGGGAGAACTCACTAACCCAATCAGATTGAGATATCGTGGCATAGGACTGAAAAAATTTACTTTGAGACTGGGGACGGAAAATAATCGACAGTCAGTTTCGGGAAACAGAAACACCAGGTGATCCGGTCGCCTCGGAAGAGGGTTTCCCTCCGGGGATGAAACCTCCGGGTTTCGGGAGTCAAACTGTTGAAGTATTCAAAAATCATTATCAATAAAATATCATGATTATTGTCTTGCAACATTAGATATATAGATCAAGAGATACTGATTTGAGAATTTATCCATGATATTGAAAAATAAACACAAGAAAAAAGTTCGTTTTATCTCATCCTGAAACTTTAAGATTTTCATATATGATGTATTCCAAACCATATAACAATGAGAATTTTTGATGCAAAAGGTATAGTTCACCGTTTGTGAATTGCTCACAAACTACAATAGCCATATTAATTCAAACATGGTGATGAAATAAGCACTTGACCACAGGTTTTCACGTGGAATTAAACGATTAAAATTTCACATGAATTGAATTCCTAAATCTCTGTTCTCCATAAGCTTCTCCATCCCATTGAATTTTGAAGCCGCCTGCTTGAGTATTCATAACAGAATTTTATATCATGATCAATCAAATTTTGACTATAATTACCCAGAGGGCTCTTTCATTCAATGGTGATGTTTTCTGTACTGCCATATCACCATTCTCACTCTACTTTTTATATCATTTTTTGTAGTAAGGTTTCTCAATAAGGTACTCAAATATATCTGAATGACGACTTATCTCTAGTCGTCTTGACTGATGCAGTCCCCAAAAACTGTAAGGAATCTATCATATTCCTCAACATATTATACAACTGGTGAATTCATGTTTCGATATCATCAAAGCAACAAATACTGCACAACTCAAAATTATTTAAATGTATAAACAATGAATTTCTCACGAGATGCCATTTTTTTTTCAACGCTTCGCCACCTGGCGAATTTTTATGAAGAGATGGCGTTGACCCGAGTTTGGCCGCTGAATTAAAAATGATGAATATCAGGTTGGCGTGTCGCCAAATCCATCCAGATTGTTGAAAACATTCAGTTTCAACATGATATTATTCAGATGAATCACAGTGATATAGGTATAATTTATGAGACCATTGTAGAGCATTACCTAACGAACCTACCCACTATTTTTTCATGGACACAATTATAACGATGTCTTAAAGACGTCTTGTGCCATGTGGGTCCAGTGATCCGATCGACAAGGATATATTGGGTATCAACAGAGAAAACGCATTTTAAATACATTAATGTATTCAAGGATTTACATTTTGTTGAAGATTATCAGAATTCAATATCCGAATATTTGTATTATTAGGTTGATAAAATCGTTTCGAAGTTATGATTATTACATCAGCAACAGTTGTATGAAATCACAAAAGTTCTTTAGAATAGTTTTTTGTTCATCTTTTGACAGCACGTGAGAAATACATATTAGTGAAGGAACATCGTTCGAGCCAGGATATTGGAAGAGGAAATTAGGAATTTGCATTTTGAAGTCTGAGCTGACCTGGGACTGCGAACAATTCCTGAGACAACTGGCAGCGAACAGCAACCAGGTCACTTTGATGTGGGTGCCAGGTCATAAGGGAGTTGAAGGCAACGAGTAAGCAGACTGACTTGAAAAGTGAGGGGCAAACACACAATTTTTCGGCCCATAATCCTTCTGTAAACTCTCCAAAGCCCACTTGGAATAAGAATTTCGACGCTAAATGAGATATCACATGTACTGCGAGAGTGTCGCTGGTACAACAGAACATTTGCTTTGTGAATGCCCAGCGCTAATCTGCAAAAGGCTGAAGTTTCTGGAAGGGACCTTTTCTAAGCCCTCCGATGTCAGGAACCTAGCTCACAGGAAACTGATAAGCTTTGTATGGATTTTCGGAAACCCCCGGGGCCTCGAGTATATCAACTCCTGAATTGACTGCAGCCTTGGAGGTAATGTTGAACCTTTCACCATTGCACCTGTGCGTAATGAAAGAAGCAGCAATCAGTGGCTTCAGACTGAGCAAACAGAAAATCTCAAATCAAGAAATCGGATTGGACACTTGAAGATTTTGGAAAATATTTCCCTAGAATCCATGTCTAAACTGACAGATATTATGCCAGTTAGATACGACTTCGAAATTCAGTTTGAAGTGATCATAAACAACCACCAAATTTGCACAAAGGACGGACCTCAACTGGGAAGGGATGTATCAGGGATGTATACTGATGGATCCAAGATGGATGAAAGGGCTGGAGTGGGAGTCACAAGGCCTCAAAACCTCTTGGTAACACCCCAATCATCTTTCAAGCAGAAGTATATGCTAGATATGTGTCCAGGAGTGCCTCGAAAGTGACACTCGAAGGGCATATATATATTCTATCAGATAGCCGAGCAGCACTGAAAGCTCATAAACTCATAAGTCTAAGCTGACTTGAGACTGTAAACAATCCCTGAGACAACTGGGAGCGAAGGTCACTTTGACGTGGGTGCCAGGTCATGAGGGAGCTGAAGGCAACGAAGAAGCAGACTGCATTGCCAAAGAAGGGGCAAATACACAATTTCCTTGGCCCAGAACCCTTCTGTGGACTCTCCAAGGCCCACTTGAGAGAAGAGGTTCGACTTTGGGAAGCGGATGAAATGAAATCTCACTGGAAAAAAGCGCCAGGACAACGACAAGCGAAAGGACTAGAGAGCCTCACGCCAATGAAAGCTGAACAGCTTCTCGAGTTGGACGAAAAAGACTTGAAACTGGTAACGGGACCCCTCACTGGACACTGCCCCCTGAGGTATCACCTCAAGAAGATGTGATAGTTGCCGCTACTGCGAGAACTTCGCTGAAACTGCAGAACATTCGCTTTGCGAATGCCTAGCACTCTTCTGCAAGAGGCTCAAGTTCCTGGAAGGTGTATTTTTAGAGCCCTCCGATATCAGGAACCTAGCTCCCAGGTAACTGATAAACTTTGCACGAAGTCTCGGAATCCTGGGCCTCGAATAGATTATGGGTTGTGCACAAAAGATCTAATAGGTCGGGGTGCTTGAGAGGCTGCACAGCCTCAACGACCCCCCCTACAATCTGAATTGACGATGTATACCTTCTAGGATACATCATATTCGAAAAGACTCGCACTGGTAAGCTTCCATATTGGCTCTGCTGTAGTCTTTGTCGGTGCACAAGTGGACACATTGCAACAAACAAGCATTATAATCCTGATTGTTTTTATTTGAAATTCGCAAATATACATTTGCTTTATTCATTCTCGAGTTCGTGCAATATGGCTTCCTGTAAATGATTTCTGACGCATGAGTTTTTGAGTTTTATTTAGTTCTTTGTGATTTGTATTCGTCGTGAAATTATATGTGTGAATTAACATAGCAAACCAATAGTTGCGTGGTCCTCATTATTATTTTCTGGTAGACAGGAGTATGAATATTATGTATCCAATGAGATCCTTTGCCAAGTTCAGTATATAATCTTAGGTATATTTTTTCAATTTGAAGGGAAATACACCAAGTCGCAGTGCATCGCAGTGAGAAATCTATAATCATTTTTGTTGCAAAAAGTTAATCTCAGAAGAATAAAATGAAAAAAAAGAACGTGTCAGCAACTCTAAATTAAAAAAAAACCTGAAGAAGTAACACCCAAGGACAACAGGGTATAGTTCTTTCAGATCTTTTTCTACAAAACTTCCTCGAATATCATAGTCCACATTATTTTTTATTGCAACTACGCAATATCCAGTTCATCCAATGTTAATATACTTTGAGGTAGGTGAATGTTCATCAGTGCGTTGAATCGCTGGCTTATAGCCTGGAGGGCCCGGGTTCAAATCCCGATGCGGCTATTGGAAATATTTATTTATTTTCTATAGTATTGTTTAGTGGGAGGAGATAAGTGGCCAACCTAACATTCTTGGTACCTAGATTTCAATCCTTCGGATTCTCAAAGATAACCAGCCGAGTATTGCTTCGGATGACACTCGAAAAGCTAAGTTCCCGTATTCCTTACTCATACAAGTCTCAATGATACTTCGAGGGTTGCTTTGCCAATAAAGTTGGCGGTTAAACACTTTCTTCGAAGAAAAAAACACTTTTTTTCAGAAAAATTGAAAACTTTTTTTGAAAGCATATGTTTTAAGAACGTGATAGAATTCTTCGAAATTAGGTTATGAATTTTGAGAATACATATTGTGTTATTCAGTAATTCAGCGAAAAACTCAATAGGATACTGGTTACATCAAAATAATATAGTCTGCTGTCATGGCATTTCCACAAAGCGCTTTATATCGCCAACCCTGTCGCTAAACAATTGATATATCGCTTGAATGCAGCCATTTTTTTTGAGTTATGAACTACGAGTTTCCACATGTTTGCGATATAATGGAAAGAATGCTTGTACCGACGCAATATGGCATGAGCATAAAATCTGTTCTACTGATTACGGACCAAACTTCACTGCCACAATACTTCAACAATCTAGTGAGTTTATTTATATGTCGTTTGCGTGAAAAATCCTGTTATCTCAACCAGTAAACAACAGAAAAAATACGACCACTTGCAAAATTGTACGTGCACGTGTCTGCTTCTATATACATCACATCGTAATGTCATAACTACTTGCGTCTCACTTTGCGGACAACTGAAATCGTAACTCGTTATATTATAGAAAACAATAAGGTTCTAGAATAGGAACATTGAGTTGTTCACCGGGTCATCCACCTATATGAAATATATCTAATGGAGGATTCGACTTCATACGAAAGCTCTGAAGGGACACTATATATATTTTTTTTCATCTCATTATAATGATTTAGCTATCTCAATTGATGAGATATAAAATCTCATTATAATGAGATACTCAACTCAATATAATGAGTTGAGTTTCTCATTATTATATGAGATAGCTAACTCATTATAATAAATTAGTTATCTGATAATAACGAGATACTAACTCACAATAATGAGATAACTTAGTCATTATAATGAGATATAGATACTCTATCTCATTATAATGAGATAGCAAAAAATGTTAAAATAATATTTTTGCTACTGATGCTGAGTTTCCACAATCATGCCGGAGTTTTCAAACAGGATAGAATACATGGAAATATGCTAGGAGTGATATTTCAATGAATGTTCAAAATTTCACCAGTTGAAAATAATGGTAAACAAGTTCATATTCAATTACTGATTTGTCAGCGCGAATATATAAAGGTAAGATTTCAAATAGATTTTATTTTTGGAGTTTCAGACCATAAATATTTTCTTCGTTTTTCTCAAATGCATAAAACATATTTTTTTCTAGCTTTCGATGAAGATGACTACACTCGTTGATAAAATGGCTTCAAAACGCTTTTTGACGATTTCTTCAATCAATTAGTTGATCAACCAAGATCATTTGAAATCATTAGAAGAGATGAAAATGCCTTTTCAGAATCTGAATATATAAAACGCAAACGGTATGATGCTTAGTTGATGATGATCACAGGATTTACAGGAGAAGTACATGCCAGCATAAAGGAAAAATATTATAATGTTGAGGTATGTATATCATTTGCTTATTTGTGATGTTTTACTATTCTGATTATACTATTTTTATCACAGATAACATTGAATGAATCTGAAGATATTTTCACAGCGAATTGTGCTGGTCCCAGAAGGATAAAATGCCACCATATATTGCAGCACTAGCTCTATCTGGGCATTACAATAACCAATAACTGTTTAGGAGTATACATGGAACAGAGACATTGAATGTGCAAAAATCAATAGACAGTACTGCTGAGGCTGTTGGGCAGAATTATCATCGTTAGAAGATTTATACATGAAACATCATTTGCCAAGATTTGTTAGTTGAACATTATTTCTTGAATATTATGAGGTAGTTTTAATAATATAATCCACTTTTTAATCAGTTCTTGAACAAATATATATATGTTGTGATAGAAGAAATTTGTGTCTCAGAACATCTCCATGAAATTATATGTATTGAAATAATAGTTGATGAAATATATTATGTACCTACCTACCTACCTAGAGGTTTTGAAGTTATTTGCATTTCGTAACAAACCACTAATGACTGATGAGAAACAGGTTGTTTTGAATGGATAAAAATTACTTGCAATGCTGGAAGTTAAGTATTTACCTATATTCAATTTGTATAAATCAAGTTCACTCCTACATGTCAGATAATCAAATGAAGATAAAAAACCAATTTTTATAACATAGATTTCTGCTTCCAGAGATGCCTCTGATTCCCTACTAGCACTGCTTGAACATGAAAGATATATCTACAGAGAACCTACTCTCATTTCTTCATGTTCCTGGCTCATTTTGGCTCATTTGGGATGGTCCTGTTACATCTGAATTTATATTAGGCATACAAGGCAGGAACTAGAGTAATTTACTATTATAAGTTCATTATTTAAAAAAGCTTTTATGGAAGAATCAGTATAACATTTCTTCGGTTGGAAAGGTTTGCCAAAGTTTTGGCTCGGCCCATTCTCAGAAGTAGTTTCAGCCATAGGTTATTCAAGAACTAATACTCTCTGTTTCAGCAGAATCTCAGAATTCTGATGATAATTTATGAATATACCTAATTATTATACATTCATGAGATCCTTTCATATGTTTCAAGAGAAAGGTGTAAACTGTAAGGTTATGAAATGTTACTGCTTTCTGTTGAACTGGGCTTGATCCGCTTGATCTACTATAGTGATTGTGATGTTAGTAGATTATATGAATGTCAAGCAGCTTATTGAAATTTCTTTACAATATCGTTAAAACGTAGAACTCTCATATATGTGAACGAATAGAAAAAAATAAGGGTGTTTCACCTCCAGGTTCAGTGATCAAGCAAGTCTATTACCTACTGAAATGTGAACAACACCAAGCTGAAAGAGATGGATATAGGGTCCTAATTTCATCATTCTTCAAGCTAACAAACATTCGCATATTTCCATATTACTTGGAAAAAAGCACGGCAACATTGCTCAATATTAACTCATTATTATGACTTATGGTATTTCATCATTATCATGAGATAATTTATTTTATTTCTGACAGTGACATTATAAGCTTATATCGTCATAGTTACGATATCTATAATGAGGGTCATAACTCCCTTGGGATATTAAGGTTCAAAAACTCCCTCTTACCTTTTACAGTTGAAAATGATACAAGAAATGCTTATAAACGTTTATATGTAATGAAAACTAAGACATATTTTCCTTATTCACGTCATTACAAAATTAATAAATGTACAATTTTCAAATGTTCCCTGAAAAATACTTCCGCCGCTAGAAACAATTTCTTCTTTTTTATGGGTGGTGCTGTTGCTGTTCACTACAGTCGGGGTGCCTGCCTCTTCTGATGGCAAAGTAGACAGCATACGCGCCGTTTTATTTCTCAATTCAATACTGTTCTCCAGATACCCCTCTGCCACCGTGAAACTTCTCCAACCTCCGTGTCTTTTTAAGTTTGTCATAGTTGCTCCTGCATTGGCTAGGGCAGTAGCAGAAGTGCGACGAAGGCAATGTCCCGTATAGGTTAGTGGGTTTGGCAATCCTAAATACATTGCGATTTTGCTGGGAATTTTGCCAAACATATTCTTTCCAATTGGCTGAGTTGTACATTTATTTTGTCGGAAGCTCAAAAAAAAATCGTTTTGTACCTTCAGGACGCAAGGACATATAAAGTCTCAATAAAGGCAAAGCAGAGAACTCTTTTTCATCCACAACTGTAAATTTCTTCGATACACCAGTTTTACTTTCCGGTACGTTCACTACCATAACAGTATCCCGGTCCTCTATATCTGCTATACTCATATTTAGAAATTCCTGAGTTCTGCATCCTCCAAAATAACCCATAATTAGAACAACCTATAACAAATAAAACGAAATAAACAAACGAAAAAGAAAATTATGAGAAAAAAATTACCTTATGCAATAAATGAATTTCATTAGGGGCGTCCTTTAGAAATTTGATGACATCTTTAGGAGATAAGACAGCAGACTTTTTCGGCTTATACCGCTTACTTTTCAAAAAAGCCTCTAGTTCGTTGAACTTGGTGATATCTCTTTTCTCATATATGGTCACCATCGATTTGAGCATTGACCATTTAGTCCATAACGAATTTGGGCTAAACGTTTCTGACTGCAACGAATAAATTCAATTATTACCAAATCTACCAGAAAATACTGAAAATACTTTACCAGTTCTTGAAAATATGCCAGAAAGACAGTTTCGTTGGCATCTTTTGACATAACATTTCTCTGTGTCAGCCACTTCAGATATATGTTGTATTCTTTTTGATATAGGGCTTCACTTTTCGATGGAAGTAATGATTGTCTTGCTTTTTCAGCTTTTTTTATAATATCCCCCATTATATCAGAAAAAGATCGTCGATTTGTGGTAAAAAATAAACACGTTTTTAACGGAAAAACATTGATTGATGAAGAAAGTTTGCTTATAAACATGTAACATAGCGACAACCTAGCAACAACCAACAATGCTACAATCAACGCTACCTAATTCAAATATACCAGAAAGGTTATGAATTTAAACATTTATTGCGTTCTAAATATGGACATATTGTTATGAAAATCGGTCAAAAATAAAATTATCTATGTACCACGGGAATTATAGAGCCTTAATAACCTCTGGCAATTGCTGTCCCTCGGGCCAGAGGCCCTCGGGACACAAACTTTGCCATCGGTAATTAAGGCCCTCATAATTCCCTTAATACATAAATAACTATAATTATATAATGAGTTAGCTATCTCATAATAATGAGAAACCTAACTCATTATACTGAGTTATAGGTATCTCATTAGTTTGAGATATTTTCTCATTATATTGAGATGGCTAACTCATTATAATGAGATAAAAAAATATCTGCAGTGTCCCTTCCGAACTTTCGTAACTTCAGACTACAAATATAGGTACAAAAAAAAACTTACGTGTGGAGAACAAGTGGTCCCACCAATCCGTCTTGCAAAGATACGCCTTAAGGTCGTCAGCTGTCCTTCCCACAATGACTACAGGAGGCGCAACTAGCGAGCGAATTATCAATAATGCTGTGAAAATTGTTAGTATCACGCCGAGTCTTTTCAGCAGATTCGTATCGGTGATCTTAACGGCCTTGGCAGAACGAACTCGGAAGATGACAGAGATCCTGAAAAATAGAAACAAAGAACATAAAAAGTACTCTCTGCGGATAAGTGAAATATATGTAGCCAAGATACTATATATTTTTTTTTGAAGATCAATGTCATTATTTCATCGAGTAAAGGTTGGACTTCATTACACATTTGGTCAATATTTCATGGAAAGTTTTTCGAAATATGGTAGTTTTATGAAGTGGAATATAAATATATTAACATCATTGCTATCTATTTTTCAATTGTTATGATTGTTTATGAATTATTCAGGGTTATAAAAAGTATATGAAATGCATCGCGAAAATCAAAACAACTAAGAGCCAGTTTATCGATTCCTCTGTAGTGGAGTTGGAAGCAAATGTTTATGAGGATATAGAATTTCAAAGGAGTATGCCTTCTGAAACGAAGATCTGTCTCCAGGAGCAAACCCCTATATTCTTCACATTCTCAACAAATGACAATGATAATTCATCCTAGATTTGGATTCCAATAACAGATTTGACGTGTTTGTATTTTCCAAAAATAGGAACATTCGATCTCATCGCCATGATTTTCAAGGAATGTAGAGTAGACAACCTTGCTAGCTGGTTCAAACCTTCAATAATTTCTCCTCTGTTGCATCATTCAATCATCAGGAATAAATGAGTGATACATATTTGTATCATCAGCATGAAAATGAGATTCACAAGTTTTTATACTCGATGAAAGATCACTGTTGAATATTACACTGGACAACAATGGACCCAATTTGCATGTAATGGGTCAGTGATCCGAAATACTCTATGCATTCCTAGCATCCCCATTAATATTACATCTATATTTGAAAGCAATATTGTATCGAATAAGCTATTAGATGTGACCTGGTTGTTTACTGCCAGTTGTCTCAGGGATTGTTTGTAGTCTCGAGTCAGCTTAGACTCATAAGTGTATGACTTCAGGGCCCCTATTCTTGGATCATAGGCAATAAACGATAGAGAAGTCAGAATGAATTGTATTATTTATTTCGTCAAGACCTGTTTTCTATTCCCTGGAATTCAAGAATACGGGACCAGAGCTTCAAATGCTGCTTTGGTTATATATCTAATATAATATAGATTTTCACCCTCCATCAGGTGCCTCTTTCGAGGAATTCCAGGGCAAATATCTTTATAGCATGTATACTTCTGCTTGAAATATGGTTGGGGTGTTACCAAGGAGTTTTGAGAGCCTGAAATCTACATTCCTTTTCAGTTGAGGTCCGTTCTCTGTACAGATTTGGTGGTTGTTCATAATTACTTCAAACTGCATTTCGAAGTCGTATACCTGATTGGCATGATATTTGTTGGCTTACACATGGATAGAAATGTTTTTCAAAGTCCTCGAATGTCCATTTCGAATTGCTGCTTCAGAGTTTACTGTCTGGCTCAGTCTGAAGGCACTGATTGCTGCTTCTTTTATTTCTCATAGGTGCAATATTGCCCCTGTGATTCCCAGACAAGCTAGCCGCTGCACTTTCTAGAGCTTGACTTGTGCCAAAATTTCTGCATTTTTGGCCAACATATCAAACCATAGGTTCCATGGGTTCATTTTTAGTTTCAGATCACCCAACCTAGGTAGATAATTATTGTTTGATTTCTAGGATTTACAGATGGCATGCAGCACACACAGTTACCAGTGTTTCAATATCTATCTTCTTACGTAATATCAAAAGTTGCAACTTTAATCTTGTCCCGCATAGTGGAATTTCTATTTTGAACACTTTAATGTACATATAAAGAGTCTCTGTTGTTCTCGATTTTCGAAATAAAAATTAAGATTCTCTGAAAATGGCAGGTGATAACGCAAACTATTTCATGAACATGAGCACTGTGCAAAATTTCGTTGTGTTGTGACAGTTGGTGTAAAGAACTTGAAAAGAAAAATCGTATGACCCTAAATACAAAAGCCTTCTCAGAGGAATGTCGGAATAAGAACTACATTTGACATATTGTCGCTTCTAAGTGAAATTATATGAATCTGACAGAAGTGGAAAATAGATACGAATGCCACGGCACAGAGAGAGCAGTGTTGTGATTTCGCGTGTGATTAGTCGTTCTGGTTACTACATACCTATTGTGCTATTATCTTTCATCTATAAAGTGATGAGGAAAGTTAACACTGAATTCGTAAACAATAAATCAATCAAATCACGTCTTAGGAAGAAAGAAACATTTTGCGATCTACATTCACAGTGTGAATCGTTGCATGAACTATGAGCAGAAATAATTCAATGTTCTGCGAGGTATTTTCCAGGAAAGTAGTTGATTTCTGCTCGTAGTCTACCAGACATTCAATTATAAACTATTTTTGATATTTCAATTGGATAGATTATTTTTCCTTTAAATTTTTTGTGCAATTCATGGCTTTTCATTCTTCATCCATATGCTAGTTTTCCATGTAAGGAAAGTTTAGATTGTTGTCCAGATGGACTCCAAGGAATTAACAAGTCTGATATGCTTGCCCAATGACAATTTCAATGATAATGGAACTTCTGGTAAATTAAGTTCAAATGATAATAGACTGGTTGTATTTTTTAACGAGAACAAGTTGGAGTTCAACAACATTTTAACCGTGGGGATATCAGTGGCGATTCTCCACTGTAGTTCATTCATATGAGTTTCATGTCACAAGATGGTCGTGTCATCTGCAAATATATAGTAAAACTACCATCAATCTTGAAACTAACCGCATATAGTTGAAATAAAGTGAGAACAGTATAGGTCTCAGAACAGAGCCCTGAGGCACACCATGTTCAACCAATCTAGTTTCTGAGCTAGTATTTATTTTCACAAATTGAGTACGCTCACTTAGATAATATTCAATCCAACTAAGGATCTAATTCCTGACACCATAACGTTGAAGACTGCGCAAGAGTATTCCATGATATACACAATCGAAAACCTTAGACAGATCACAAAATACAGATAAGTGTATATCAAAAGCAAATTATTCAATCTTCGTCATGTAATACATACATTCAAATACAAGTGTTTTATAGATAGCACGTTTTTTTGAGATTGTGGTATTTTTGGTGAATGCGCCAACCCGTCTCCTTTTCAAATCAAATTTTATTTGATGGTTCATCAAACGGCATATTTCCAGTTGTGTGTGAAAATTTGAATTGGATTTATGTTAAAAACCTTGTTTATTCTGTTCAAATCGAATTCAAAGGATGGTGAAACACTGTGAAATGTTTAAGCGACGATTTAAAAGTGGTGACCAGAACACAAAATTCAACTGGTGAGTTACTCAGTGTCGTATCATTGGTTGTATGAACATTATTCACCCACCCTAATATGCAAAACAATTTCTGGCGATTTGAAAACATTTTCGGGTTTCCCCGAGATGACATGTGATAAAATTGTTGGCCCAAGTGGTAAGAAAATGCTCAGAATAGTAGATAAGCCTTCATTTGGTGGAATTGAAAGGTAAATAAATATGGACTTAGCAACAATTCTCGAGTGGGGATATAATAACCTGGTAGAATGCAATGCAAACAAAACACAAGCATGTCTTTTCTCTAGAAAAACCGATCTCACTGTGCCCAATATAATTCAGTCAGGAGTAACCGTACCATTGAAGTCATTCATTTCGATGCTTGGCGTTACTATCAGCAATAACCTTTTTTGGGAAAATCACGTGAGGTCCATTGCCAAAAGTGCATCCCAAAAACTTGGATTTCTGTTTCGAGCCAAGAGCTATTTCACTCCCAGTCAGCTGCTTATGATCTATAAGGCACAGATCCGACCTGTCCTGGAATACTGTTCCCATATTTGGAGTGCGGCACCTAAACATATCCTGAAACTATTGGATTCTGTCCAAAAAACGGCAATTCGTCCCGTCGTTGATGTCTCGCTTACAAACTCGCTCACTTCTCTGGAAAACCGTAAAAAAGTTGTCGATTTATCTCTATTTCATAGATATTTTCATGGGCGAAGCTCTTCTGAAATATCAACAATCGTTTCTCCATTAGCAGCAGTCTCTTCGAGATTAACCCGTCAAGTTCAGTCTGAACACCTCTTCGTGGTCACTTTAGAGACCCTTTCCAAAGACTCGTTCATCCAACGAACATCGAGACTCTGGAACTCATTGCCTAGGGAGGTGTTCCCCGAGGCATATACCATCTCCAGAAATTTAAGAAGAACACCAACTCCTACCTTCTTTCCCTTGGTTCTCACGATGTTCTCTGAATATTATACGGAATATCCCGTTTCGTGAGAACCAGAACATAAAAAAAAATTTCATGAAATTAATGGGGATTACCCCCGGGATTACCTCTAAGAAATCTGAAGTATGATTAGGTCTAGGAACTTTGAAACAACCAAGCTTTTAATAAATGAAAACTTTCCTGAAATAAATGAGTAGTTCCATGAAATGAATGGAGATTACCTCTAATAAATCTGAAGTATGAATTGGTCTAGGAACTTTGAAACAACGAATCTTGATTTTTGATGGATCTATTCAAACTTCAGATTTATTGTTCTGTTTCGGCGCTGTTGAGTCATCGCAATGGATTTCACATATAAAAATTATTGTTTCCTTGTAAACAATTTTTTTTCGATCCGATGTATATACTGCTGTATAAGTATAACGTTTCATTAAACATTCAATGATGAGGCATTTCGAATGAAAATGAAACAAACCACATAAATCCCTGGTTTCACGTTTTCAGTGAAGTACACTTTAATTGGTGAGTATACTGAAATTGCATTTTCCATCAGTATACAGTATTTGAGTGATGTAAGTAAATATGCCGAGCGAAATTTCTGTTATAAATCTTTTCAACTAATCGAGTTGGCGAACAGTTGGAAGGAGTTGATGACGATGATGATCGTCGTTTTGAGTTGAACTGAGTTGAACCCCAATCGGTTTATATGATAATATAGCCGAGCGAGCCCCAATGTAAAATTAACAGTTTCATAATTAGTTTAGTTTGCAAGTATTCGCCGTGTTGCAGTTTACTGAGAGCTATAAAAACAATGGAACTCTGGTAATCTTGAGTATGAGAATTTGGATGAAGAAAGAAAATTACTCCAATTTTTCTAGTAGTACGGGGTGGAGAGACCGATTACATTTTCATTTACTCATTCAGATTTCTTTTCTCTTTTGTATTCATTTCATTCGTATTGTATTTCATATGTAATGTTATTTTTTTCACCTTCAACCGTATTGTCTACTTTTATTACCTACTGTGCTCACCTTTTTACCATTTTTATTCTTTTCAAATCAAATTGGCTGAAGCATTACTATTATTTGACATGTACCATCTTTTTCCTCGTGACAATAATAGTATAATAAGCACGACAACGTGTCTTATATACATTTTTTCTATTTTGCGTTAATTTGAAGTAGTTGATTGAAGAAAATTGATAAATAACAGAAACATCTTCGATTGGTAACAATGTTGACATTGAAATATTTTTAGTCTGAACACAAGCGTAAAGACTAGTTTACTGTGGAGTGATTTTGATTTTTGCGATAGCATTGGTGAAAAATGCAATGTTGTTATTGTTTTTTTTTGACAATTTGAATCAAGTCACACTCTGAATTGAAATTTACCGATAAAACATTGCGTTTCACACTGCTAGTATAACCAAATTCAAAATCGCTCAGAAGTAAGCTGGGCCTAACTCTTCTGACTCATTTGACAGTTCGATTAAATAGAGGTTATTTCGATACGCATTTGCGTTTCATAATGACTTCATTATAGAATCAAAATAGAAAAACCATATTATTCATTAATATTATAAGTACTGGAATCGCCTGATATATTATTGCATGATCGGGCCAGATAGGCTAAAACTTTTTCATCCCAGAACGAGTGAATTCTTTTATTTCGGATCGGATTAGTGGGTTCAGAAGAGAAATCATCACCTTCAAATCCAGAACACAACAATTTGGAAGAGAAGGAAATTAATGAAAGGAAAATAAATCGTTTTTCGTCCACCCGATAAAGAGTCGGTTAAACTGCCTGAAAGTTATGTCACTGAGAGTGAACATAGTTTTCTGACAGAACTGAAACTTTCAGTGAATGGAGTTGAATTCTTGTCCCGCAAAGTTGAATTAGACCCTTTCATGTATAAAGAGTTTGTGATGGATCTATTCGTTATTAAATGTTAGCATTTTATATCAATGTAGTAGAAGGAAGAATTGGAGTTTTTACTGAAATACTAATGAGATGCACGTCAATATTTTGTCAAACTTGTCAAATTGACTAGGAAAAACTCACCCTATATTAAATATTGAGATATTAGTCGCGTCTCGATATTACTGAAATTACTGATGACAGTCAGCAATTTTGGAACGAATTCAGGTTTAGTAAGCTACTACCAGTATAATTCAGTAATTTTACAACGATCTGAAGCACTGAACAGTTTTAGTTGGGAATTCCGGAACTCGACCATGAAGATGAAGCAAGAGCCAGAAAAACGAAAAAACTTGTTGTCTCTGACACATTGGCTTCCGCGTTTCTCTCTCTAACACATGGTTTGCAAAGGGGCATATTATCAATAAATTTCTTTCGTGATTACACTGGACGAACTGTTATCAGTATGACAGTCAGTCTGGTATAATCAAGAAAGAAATGATAACTCTTGAATCGAGCAGATCTGCTTCAACTTTTCAGCGTAATGTCGAGAAATAACAAAATATATCACCAATAACATGCATCGAAACTAGAATTGAACTGTCAACATTTAGTTTGCTTGACAAAATTGTTGGTGTTTTTTCCAAAGCACTCTTCGCAAAAATGATTTTTGACCAATTTTTATCAACATGTAAGATTTGAACATATCGTATAATATTTAGGCCTCCCAGTACGTCCCTGGGCAAGGGACATCTTCAGTTTCAACCTTTCATGTCTACTACTGTTCGATACTCGATACAACTCCATTAGTTTGCTGTATTTTCCTCCAAAGGCTTTGGACCAAGTGAAAAAAGCAGTCAACTGTACGAGCATCTGGGATAAACTTTGGCTATGCCATTTATTGATGCAAAGTCAAATTCGGAAAGGATATTATTTGTGGTCTCAGCAGAGGTTCCATTGATTTCAGCTTTCCGAACAGTAGCTCATATGTTTTTTGATGCACAATCAGGCATAAATTACTGAAAAAGCTCTTACATTCAGTATATACGTAGGGTTGATTGAATTCGATGCGGATAACTGATATCTCTACAAATAAAGCAATATTTCGTTGCCACTCCTCACAATCTCCTAATTGACAGCTAAGGTCCCCGTCTTCCTTAATCATACAAGTCTCAATGAGACTAAGTTGGCGGTTAAAAAAAAAACACTTTTTCTTAATTAACATCTTCAGTTTTTGTATTAACTTCTCGAAACCATCATCAAATTATTTTTTCAAATACGGAGATGCACCTTTTTCTTCATTTTCTACTATCAATTGTTTGAAAGTGTGTGTGTAATGTTCAGGGTCCGAATCCATGTTATTTCTGAATACTATATCGACTGCAACATCAAGCAGTTGTGGAAATAAAAAGTATACATTCATTTCAATCTCTAAATAAAATAACTTACAGATGGAAATGAGCATGCAATTCAAAAACTTTGCTCCGATTTATTCGCATCTCCCATGGTTTTCAAGATCTCAATCATTTAGCAACTTCAAATGTAGCATCTACGCACCAGTGATGAACTTCTCTCGATAAATCTACATCACTTCCAGTTCCTAGCATGATGATTCTGTTGTTATCATCATTACCAGAGTGTCAGACTAGAAGCATTTCTCCTCTTTTAGTTATCTGGTATTTTTTCTCAATGATCAAGCTTATGTTGATACGCTAATCACAAATGAATGGATAAGTGCTTTTTTTTTTCAATATATTCTTTATTTTATGTAAACATTCATATATACAGCACACTATATACATATACTTATATATATGTGGTACATACAAACACTGAAAGAAAAGACGTCTTAACAAAAAACAGTATTTCCAGATTTACAAATTTACTTCGAAATATTCTTTCGAATCATATGGTTCTAGATTCAACAGGAGTTGTTTTACTTTATTCTTGAATACTTTATGATTCGTTATTGATTTGAGACTGTTTGGTAATTTATTAAACATTCTGGTACACATATATGAAGGATTTTTTTCTGTGAGAGTTAATCTGTGTATTGGGAAGGTAATATTGAGAGTTCGTGTATTGTAGTTGATATTCATGTCATATTCCGTAAAAGCGTCCTTGTTTTTATGTATAAATGTTAAACATTCCAATAAATAGACTGCATAGACTGTTAAAATTTGTTTTTCTTTGAATAGACCTCTACAAGTATGTCTAAATGGCATTTCATATATAGTTCTCAAAACTCTTTTTTGTGCAATGAATATTTTTTCTAGATTATGTTCCATTCCCCAGAACATGATCCCATATCTCATCACTGATTCAAAATTTGCATGATAAAGAATTCTTAACGTTTTTTCATTTATGTATTATGATGTAATCCTCATTGCATAAATAACCTTGTTCAATTTTTGATATACATGATCAGTCTGCAAATTCCATTTCAAAAAATTATCGATATATACTCCTAGAAATTTAGTGTATTCGTTGATTTTCATTTCATCACCTTGCCAATTTATACTTGTCGGTTTCTCTTTTCTACATTTGTCGGTACTGAAGATCATCAGGTTTGTTTTCTTTGCATTTAGCAGTAATTTATTCTTATCAAACCAATTCTTTGCTCTTGAGAAAAATATACTACCCTGTATCATAAGTTCATCACTTTCTTCTGCGCCTGTTAGTGAATTTGTATCATCTGCATAATTTACAACACTTTCTTCTTCTTTCTGAGCAATGCTACATAAATCATTTAAGTAAATTATGAATAAAATCGGCCCTATAACACTCCCCTGTGCAATGCCTGTTGAATTAATCAGTTGTTTTGATCTTTTTGTTACCCCACACCCTTCGTTATGGTTATCCTTTGAGTTCTATATGATTGGTATGATCGAAACCAGTTGTAGGCTTTTCCTCGGATTCCATATGTTTCCAGTTTTCCCAACAGATATTCTTGATTTAAGGAGTCATATGCTTTTGATAAATCCAAGAAAATGGCTAGCGCTAGGTTGTTATTCGCAATCAAATCAAGAATACTCCTGGTAAACTGGAAAATTGCGGTTTGGGTCGACCTACCTTTTAGATATGCGTGAATAGTTTTGAGAAACATGGCAACAAATTGATGGGCCTATAGTTTTCTATTTGTTCAGGATCCCCACTCTTGAAGAGAGGTTTAATAAGTGATTGTTTCAATCGTATCGACGTTCGATTTAATTGCTCCTCCATTGATTCATCTCCAGATGTGTATCATTTTCGTTCGGACCATGATTATGTGCAGTTATTGAGTAGGATGTTAAATGCGAGTTCATGTCATGTCGAAATATTCTTGGATCAATTTCGAATATTCGTAAGATATCCAAATATTGTCCACGACATCCGATGGAGATAGATATCCAATATTCACTACTATTGCATTAGAATTGTCTCTATTCAGAATAAATTCGACACCTCTCTTTCTCCACAACGGACTCAATATCCCCTGGAGCATAAGGCAGCACTGAAGTTTCGTCGATACCGTACGAAGCACTCGTAGATACTGATAGTAAAGCACTCGTAATGCCGCATAGTTGCGGATGGATATAGACCGAAACTGCATACACCGTGCATGCTGAAAGCAGGTGCATCAGCGTTTCCGGCGCCCTACGGCAGACCCTGCATCTTACATCAGGGACCTCTATACCCATGATTTGGCTTTGGTAATGTTACGTATTGAAAACTCCATCCTGGCATGCCATGATGAACTCTTCTGTTTCCGATTTCAGTCCGCCTGACCTCAGAAATGCAAAAGTCAGCTCTTTGGATAAACCCTTATCTTCGATGTTGTTGAAGAAGACATAATGTAGGGGTTTATCCATGTGAAGCTGCAGAGTTTTATCAACTTCTGTAGCTTTGATGCGGGCTTTCCTGCGAGCGTGGTCGAGCTCAGTGACTGAATCACGAGTTCTTCGCTCGGAATCGAAAATCGGAGAGAGCCCATCGGCTACTCGGTGTGCTGCCTTGATGAAGGATGCTCCTACTCCTGCATCTTCATGGCACTTGACCATTCGCAGGAGAGGATCCGAACTCCTGATGACTTCGTAGGCACTATCCAGAACCATTCTGTTATGGAGATTCCAAACTCAAGAGTCCACGGCCTCCCTGATCTCTTGGGAGATATAACCGTGGAACGGACGAAGTTGGATGAAGGCTCCTATTAAGGTGCATCATCTTGCGAGTACTAACGTCAAGTTGGCGCAGCTCAGCTAGTGTCCACTTGAATACTCCAAAGGAGTATAGTAGGATCGGAACAGCAAGCATGTTAGTAGCAGCGACTTTATTCTTTCCAGATAGTTCTGAAGACCAGATCTGTCGAAGTCGCTGCCGATACTTGCTGCGGAGAGCGTCTTTCACCATTTGTGTTTCCTGGATGTGGCTTTCCTCCACACCCAGGTAGGTGTACGTCTCTCCGGCATCCAAATGGTGTAGGATGTTTCCGTCCACTAGCTGCGCGTCCTTGTCGTAGTCCTCGCACCGTCCTCTCTCAAGATGAACCAGTGCACATTTGTCAATCCCGAATTCCATTCCATCCCAGAGATGTTGAAAGTACGAGATTTCGAGACATTGAACATCCACTGCGATATCCTGTTCATACATGAATAGTACTTTTATATAACAGCCAATGTCCGCCACAGGCGTCCATTTTCAGGATGTCCTTGGGATGTCACAAAGAGAACTCTTCCTAAGTTTTTTTGATAGCATTTTCATAGACACAACAGAACATTTCCAAAGCGTTTAGTGTATATTGATTTGCATTGAATAAAACTTTTTTTAAGATCACTTTATATATTCTTTTGCTATTCTTTTGGACATTTGAGAAGAGATCTTCTTTCCTTTGTTTTATTGGGATTTGGATTAGTGTGGTTAAAGAAGAACTATTATTTTCTTGCCGAAGTTTCGAATTAGAATGAATCATCATCAGGACCCATTTTAAAAGAGCCATGATAATTGGTCTATTATAGTTTGAAACTTCGGCGCGAAATTAATAGTTATCTACTTCAATCACACTTACCCAAACTTCAACAAAACAAATGGAAGAACATTTTTAGAGATTACCAAAATGACCAGAAATGGTTAAAAAAAAACACTTATATAATTTATGAACATTTTAAAAATATATGAACTTATATTGACTTGAAATATAAATTCAATAAATTTTATTCCATCTACAGGGTGTCCCCTCTCAATTGGAAAAAACTTCTGGGGCATATTGAGTAACCATAGACAAGCAGTTTGAGATAAGAGACTGATGTCCGGAAGTGCATGGTTTTCAAAATACAGGGTGTCAAAGTTTTTTTCAAAAAACTTTTTTTTATTAATATTTCAAAGACACGTTAACCGATTTTCTTGAAATTTGCTAGTGATGTAAGCTTTAATAAGACGCTCAGTTAGCACTAATTAAATGTTAATTATGACTTCCAGTGGCGCCCCGGGGGACAGTGTCACGAATAAAAATGACAAAAAATGTACGCTGCTGATTTTTTTAAAAATTTTATATATTTTTTTAGAAAGCTCAGTTAAAAATACAACTTTTTTGTCACTTGATATTTTTTCGTATCTCTCTCCGTTTTCGAGAAAAAATTTTTATTAAAAACTTTATTGAAAGGTTCATTATCTGAAAATCTAAAACAAAACAATGTTGTCATGGTAACACACACATGGTAAGAGGCTTTGTTATCTTTGCAGCCTATTCGAGAATTTGCAAGGCAGTTTCCGATCAGAGATGCCGTTGAGGATGAAGTCATGGCACGCATTCAGAATGAGCCCAACACTAGCACTCGTCTGATTGCGTCGCAACTTGATTGCAGCAAAAATACTGTCCATCGAGTATTGAAAATCCACGATCTCTATCCATTTAAACTGCAAAAGGTGCAGCATCTACTGCCTGACGACGCTCCTCGGCGGCTCGAGTTCTGCGAGTGGTTGCTCCGTCAAGCGGATGAAAACGCTGATTTTTTAAGTATAATCTTCACGAGCGATGAAAAAGGATTTTCGCGCGAGGGGACATTCAATCCTCGTAATAACCACGAGTGGAGCGAACAAAATCCCCATGCTACGCACATCAGAGGATATCAGCAGAAGTTTGGTGTTAATGTTTGGGCAGGTATTCTTGGCGACCATTTGATTGGGCCGTACGTTCTACCTGATCACCTCAACGGGAATAACTATCTAGTTTTTTTGCGAGATATTCTGCCCGAGCTGCTGGAAGATGTACCCCTCCAGTTGCGTAGAGAGGCCTGGTTCCAACACGATGGTTGTCCAGCGCATTTTGCGCGCACCGTGAGAGGTTACCTCGACCAAACCTACAACAACAGGTGGATTGGTAGAGGTGGTCCCGTCCCTTAGCCAGCAAGGTCGCCGGACTTGGCCCCCCTGGACTTTTTTCTTTGGGGCGAAATGGAACGGTTGATCTATGCAACTCCTGTGCCGACCATGGAGGACCTAGTTGCTAGAGTTGTGGTGGCAGCGGAATTTATCGCGAACAATCCAGGCGTGTTTGCTCGGGTGCGCGAATCCTGGCTCGACAGGTGCAGAAAATGCATCGAAATGCAAGGTGGACACTTTGAGCATTTGCTCCACTAATTAATAATAAATTATTTGTAAAAGAGCCTCCTTGTTTTTCTTTCTAATAATAATGAACCTTTCAATAAAGTTTTTAATAAAAAAATTTTCTCGAAAACGGAGAGAGATACGAAAAAATATCAAGTGACAAAAAAGTTGTATTTTCAACTGAGCTTTCTAAAAAATATATAAAATTTTAAAAAAAGTCAGCAGCGTACATTATTTGTCATTTTTATTCGTGACACTGTCCCCCGGGGCGCCACTGGAAGTCATAATTAACATTCAATTAGTGCTAACTGAGCGTCTTATTAAAGCTTACATCACTAGCAAATTTCAAGAAAATCGGTTAACGTGTCTTTGAAATTTTAATAAAAAAAAGTTTTTTGAAAAAAACTTTGACACCCTGTATTTTGAAAACCATGCACTTCCGGACATCAGTCTCTTATCTCAAACTGCTTGTCTATGGTTCCTCAATATGCCCCAGAAGTTTTTTCCAATTGAGAGGGGACACCCTGTATTTCGAGCCGTGACGACCTAGAGACGATTCATTCATTAGTTTTTCTGGACGATGAAATATATTGATAAAATTTGGGATCATTACAGTAAACATTAATGGTGCAGCTAGTGCACGAACCAATATTCATTCCTAAACCAGATAACTCAGATTCAGCTCGTGATATCGTAGTTTTGGGAGTTGGAAGTCTATCCATTTTTGATTTGCAAGCAACTGCCGTAGAGGTGACAGCACTTTATCCTGAAATTTCAGTCTGATATTTCATTTGATATTTGAATTTTATTGTTGATAGAATCTTCCACGTATCCTTCGGCCACAGTCGAAGATTTCCATCCTCCATGTTGCTTCAAAACACATCATTGACCCCGAGGTTGAGGTCATTGACTCCGGGTTAGAGGTCATTGACCCCGAGTTTGGGGTCATTAACCCCGAGGTTGGGGTCATTGTCCCCGAGGTCGAGGTCATTGACCCCGAGTTAGAAGTCATTGACCCTGAGGTCGAGAACATTGACCCCGAGTTGGAGGTCATTGACACCGAGTTTGGGGTCATTGGCCCCGAGGTTGAGGTCATTGACCCCGAGGTCGAGGTCATTGACCCAGAGGTTGGGAGTTGGGAGTTGTGGGAGTTGGGAGTTGGGAGAGTTGGGAGTTGGGAGTTGTGGGAGTTGGGAGTTGGGAGTTGTGGAAGTTGAGAGTTGGGAGTTGGGAGTTGGAAGTTGTGGGAGTTGGGAGTTGTGGGAGTTGGGAGTTGTGGGAGTTGGGAGTTGAGAGTTGTGGGAGTTGTGGGAGTTGGGAGTTGTAGGAGTTGTAGGAGTTGGGAGTTGTGGGAGTTGGGAGTTAGGAGTTGGGAGTTGTAGGAGTTGTAGGAGTTGTAGGAGTTGGGAGTTGGGAGTTGGGAGTTGTGGGAGTTGTGGGAGTTGTGGGAGTTGGGAGTTGTGGGAGTTGGGAATTGTGGGAGTTGGGAGTTGGGAGTTGTGGGAGTTGGGAGTTGGGAAATGTGGGAGTTGGAAGTTGGGAGTTGGGAGTTGTGGGAGTTGGGAGTTGTGGGAGTTGGGAGTTGGGAGTTGTGGGAGTTGGGAGTTGGGAGTTGGGAGGTGGGAGTTGTGGGAGTTGGGAGTTGTGGGAGTTGGGAGTTGTGGGAGTTGGGAGTTGGGAGTCGGGAGTTGGGAGTTGGGAGTTGGGAGTTGTGGGAGTTAGGAGGTGGGAGTTGTGGGAGTTGTGGGAGTTGTGGGAGTTGGGAGTTGTGGGAGTTGGGAGTTGTGGGAGTTGGGAGTCGGGAGTTGGGAGTTGGGAGTCGGGAGTTGAGAGTTGTGGGAGTTGGGAGTTGGGAGTTGTGGGAGTTGGGAGTTGTGAGAGTTGTGGGAGTTGGGAGTTGTGGGAGTTGAAAGTTGGGAGTTGGGAGTTGGGAGTTGTGGGAAATGGGAGTTGTGGGAGTTGTTGGAGTTGGGAGTTGTGGGAGTTGGGAGTTGTGGAAGTTGGGAGTTGGGAGTTGTGGGAGTTGGGAGTTGTGAGAGTTGGGAGTTGTGGGAGTTGAAAGTTGGGAGTTGGGAGTTGTGGGAAATGGGAGTTGGGAGTTGTGGGAGTTGTTGGAGTTGGGAGTTGTGGGAGTTGGGAGTTGTGGAAGTTGGGAGTTGGGAGTTGTGGGAGTTGGGAGTTGTGGGAGTTGGGAGTTGGGAGTTGTGGAAGTTGGGAGTTGGGAGTTGTGGGAGTTGGGAGAGTTGGGAGTTGGGAGTTGTGGGAGTTGGAAGTTGTGGGAGTTGGGAGTTGGGAGTTGTGGGAGTTGGGAGTTGGGAGTTGTGGGAGTTGTGAGTTGGGAGTTGTGGGAGTTGGGAGTTGGGAGAGTTGGGAGTTGGGAGTTGGGAGTTAGGAGTTGGGAGTTGATGGAGTTGGGAGTTGGGAGTTGTGGGAGTTGGGAGTTGGGAGTTGTGGGAGTTGGGAGTTGGGAGTTGTGGGAGTTGGGAGTTGGGAGTTGTGGGAGTTGGGAGTTGTGGGAGTTGGGAGTTGGGAGTTGTGGAAGTTGGGAGTTGGGAGTTGTGGGAGTTGGGAGTTGGGAGTTGGAAGTTGTGGGAGTTGGGAGTTGTGGGAGTTGGGAGTTGTGGGAGTAGGGAGTTGGGAGAGTTGGGAGTTGGGAGTTGGGAGTTGTGGGAGTTGGGAGTTGGGAGTTGGGAGTTGGGAGTTGTGGGAGTTGGGAGTTGGGAAATGTGGGAGTTGGGAGTTGGGAGTTGGGAGTTGAGAGTTGAGAGTTGGGAGTTGTGGGAGTTGGGAGTTGGGAGTTGTGGGAGTTGTGGGAGTTGGGAGTTGTGGGAGTTAGGAGTTGTGGGAGTAGGGAGTTGGGAGAGTTGGAAGTTGGGAGTTGGGAGTTGTGGGAGTTGGGAGTTGTGGGAGTTGGGAGTTGGGAGTTGGGAAATGTGGGAGTTGGGAGTTGTGGGAGTTGGGAGTTGGGAGTTGTGGGAGTTGGGAGTTGGGAGTTGTGGAAGTTGGGAGTTGGGATTTGGGAGTTGGGAGTTGTGGGAGTTGTGGGAGTTGGGAGTTGTGGGAATTGGGAGTTGTGGGAGTTGGGAGTTGAAAGTTGGGAGTTGTGGGAGTTGGGAGTTGTGGGAGTTGGGAGTTGGGAGTTGGGAGTTGTGGGAGTTGGGAGTTGGAAAATGTGGGAGTTGGGAGTTGGGAGTTGGGAGTTGAGAGTTGGGAGTTGAGAGTTGTGGGAGTTGGGAGTTGGGAGTTGTGGGAGTTGTGGGAGTTGGGAGTTGTGAGAGTTGGGAGTTGTGGGAGTAGGGAGTTGGGAGAGTTGGAAGTTGGGAGTTGGGAGTTGTGGGAGTTGGGAGTTGGGAGTTGGGAGTTGTGGGAGTTGGGAGTTGGGAAATGTGGGAGTTGGGAGTTGGGAGTTGGGAGTTATGGGAGTTGGGAGTTGGGAATTGTGGGAGTTGGGAGTTGTGGAAGTTGGGAGTTGGGATTTGGGAGTTGGGAGTTGTGGGAGTTGTGGGAGTTGGGAGTTGTGGGAGTTGGGAGTTGTGGGAGTTGGGAGTTGAAAGTTGGGAGTTGTGGGAGTTGGGAGTTGTGGGAGTTGTGGGGGTTGGGACTTGGGAGTTGTAGGAGGTGGGAGTTCTGGGAGTTGGGAATTGGGAGTTGGGAGTTGGGAGTTGTGGGAGTTGGGAGTTGTGGAAGTTGGGAGTTGGGATTTGGGATTTGGGAGTTGGGAGTTGTGGGAGTTGTGGGAGTTGGGAGTTGGGAGTTGGGAGTTGGGAGTTGTGGGAGTTGGGAGTTGGTAGTTGTGGGAGTTGGGAGTTGTGGGAGTTGAGAGAGTTGTGAGTTGGGAGTTGGGAGTTGTGGGAGTTGGGAGTTGGGAGTTGGGAGTTGGGAGTTGGGAGTTGTGGAAGTTGGGAGTTGGGAGTTGGGAGTTGGGATTTGTGGGAGTTGGGAGTTGGGAGTTGGGAGTTGGGAGTTGTGGGAGTTGTGGGAGTTGTGAGAGTTGGGAGTTGTGGGAGTAGGGAGTTGGGAGAGTTGGGAGAGTTGGGAGTTGGGAGTTGGGAGAGTTGGGAGTTGGGAGTTGGGAGTTGTGGGAGTTGGGAGTTGAAAGAGTTGGGAGTTGGGAGTTGGGAGTTGGGAGTTGGGAGTTGTGGGAGTTGTGGGAGTTGTGGGAGTTGTGGGAGTTGGGAGTTGGGAGTTGTGGGAGTTGGGAGTTATGGGAGTTGGGAGTTGGGAGTTGTGGGAGTTGTGGGAGTTGGGAGTTGGGAGTTGTAGGAGGTGGGAGTTGTGGGAGTTGGGAATTGGGAGTTGGGAGTTGTGGGAGTTGGGAGTTATGAGTTGTGGAAGTTGGGAGTTGGGATTTGGGAGTTGGGAGTTGTGGGAGTTGGGAGTTGGGAGTTGTGGGAGTTGGGAGTTGGGAGTTGGGTGTTGGGAGTTGTGGGAGTTGTGGGAGTTGGGAGTTGTGGGAGTTGTGGGAGTTGGGAGTTGTGGGAGTTGGGAGTTGTGGGAGTTGGGAGTTGTGGGAGTTGGGAGTTGGGAGTTGGGAGTTGGGAGTTGGGAGTTGTGGGAGTTCTGGGAGTTGGGAGTTGTGGGAGTTGGGAGTTGTGGGAGTTGGGAGTTGGGAGTTGGGAGTTAGGAGTTGGGAGTTGAGAGTTGGGAGTTGGGAGTTGGGAGTTGGGAGTTGTGGGAGTTGGGAGTTGGGAGTTGTAGGAGTTGGGAGTTGTGGGAGTTGGGAGTTGGGAGTTGGGTGTTGGGAGTTGTGGGAGTTGTGGGAGTTGGGAGTTGGAAGTTGGAAGTTGGGAGTTGTGGGAGTTGGGAGTTGTGGGAGTTGGGAGTTTTGAGAGTTGGGAGTTGGGAGTTGGGAGTTGGGAGTTGTGGGAGTTGGGAGTTGGGAGTTGTGGGAGTTGGGAGTTGGGAGTTGGGTGTTGGGAGTTGTGGGAGTTGTGGGAGTTGGGAGTTGTGGGAGTTGTGGGAGTTGGGAGTTGTGGGAGTTGGGAGTTGTGGGAGTTGGGAGTTGGGAGTTGGGAGTTGGGAGTTGGGAGTTGGGAGTTGTGGGAGTTTTGGGAGTTGGGAGTTGTGGGAGTTGGGAGTTGTGGGAGTTGGGAGTTGGGAGTTGGGAGTTAGGAGTTGGGAGTTGAGAGTTGGGAGTTGGGAGTTGGGAGTTGGGAGTTGGGAGTTGTGGGAGTTGGGAGTTGGGAGTTGTAGGAGTTGGGAGTTGTGGGAGTTGGGAGTTGGGAGTTGTGGGAGTTGGGAGTTGGGAGTTGGGAGTTGGGAGTTGGAAGTTGGAAGTTGGGAGTTGTGGGAGTTGGGAGTTGTGGGAGTTGGGAGTTTTGAGAGTTGGGAGTTGTGGGAGTTGGGAGTTGGGAGTTGGGAGTTGGGAGTTGGGAGTTGTGGGAGTTAAGAGTTGGGAGTTGCGAGTTGGGAGTTGGGAGTTGTAGGAGTTGGGAGTTGTGGGAGGTGGGAGTTGGGAGTTGGGAGTTGGGAGTTGTGGGAGTTGGGAGTTGGGAGTTGGTAGTTGGTAGTTGTGGGAGTTGGGAGTTGGGAGTTGAGAGTTGTGGGAGTTGGGAGTTGTGGGAGTTGGGAGTTGGGAGTTGGGAGTTGTGGGAGTTGGGAGTTGGGAGTTGGGAGTTGAGAGTTGGGAGTTGGGAGTTGGGAGTTGGGAGTTGGGAGTTGGGAGTTGTGGGAGTTGGGAGTTGTGGGAGTTGGGAGTTGGGAGTTGGGAGTTGTGGGAGTTGGGAGTTGTGGGAGTTGTGGGAGTTGGGAGTTGTGGGAGTTGGGAGTTGGGAGTTGTGGGAGTTGGGAGTTGGGAGTTGGGAGTTGTGGGAGTTTTGGGAGTTGGGAGTTGTGGGAGTTGGGAGTTGTGGGAGTTGGGAGTTGGGAGTTGGGAGTTGGGAGTTGGGAGTTGGGAGTTAGGAGTTGGGAGTTGGGAGTTGGGAGTTGGGAGTTGGGAGTTGGGAGTTGGGAGTTGTGGGAGTTGGGAGTTGGGAGTTGGGAGTTGGGAGGAACTTACGTGAATTGAACTGAATACCGGCACAACAAGATGACTTTTATTACATGGACCAAAAATCATACTCCAAACTCATTATAATATAACATGATTATTCTTAATAATCTTTAAAATCCTTGTAGACGACATTGCCATTATAATAAATGCATCTAATTCGTACATTCTTTCATGAAACAAAACTTGCCTTGAGTATAAACATAGCTTGGTACTTATAGGAAATATCGGCCGGAGACATCGAATTTGTTTATACAGGGTGTCCCCTCTCAATTGGAAAAAACTTCTGGGGCATATTGAGGAACCATAGACAAGCAGTTTGAGATAAGAGACTGATGTCCGGAAGTGCATGGTTTTCAAAATACAGGGTGTCAGAGTTTTTTTCAAAAAATTTTTTTTCAATAATATTTCAAAGACACGTTAACCGATTTTCTTGAAATTTGCTAGTGATGTAAGCTTTAATAAGACGCTCAGTTAGCAATAATTAAATGTTAATTATGACTTCCAGTGGCGCCCCGGGGGACAGTGTCTCGAATAAAAATGACAAAAAATGTACGCTGCTGACTTTTTTTAAAAATTTTATATATTTTTTAGAAAGCTCAGTTAAAAATACAACTTTTTTGTCACTAGATATTTTTTCGTATCTCTCTCCGTTTTCGAGAAAAAATTTTTATTAAAAACTTTATTGAAAGGTTCATTATCTGAAAATCTAAAACAAAACAATGTTGTCATGGTAACACATAAACATGTCAAACTTTAGTAAAAGTGTCAGTTTCTAAGTACTTAATTATCTTCAAACGTTACACTAATTGCAAAAATGAATCGGTTTGAATTAGCCGAGCTTGCAGATATGCATATCTTGTATGGGGAAGCGCGGGGTAATTCTTTGTTAGCACAACGGTTGTACGGGCAGCGGTTCCCAAATCGTGAATTGCCAAACCATAAGATTCTTAGCAAAATTCATCAAAATCTACGGGAGACCGGCTCATTCGTGGTAAGTATTGCAGAAATGGCAACTTTCTGTGTTTTTTTTCTTGCGCGTTTCTGTTTTACAGCCAATCTAAGAGGCTTTGTTATCTTTGCAGCCTATTCGAGAATTTGCAAGGCAGTTTCCAATCAGAGATGCCGTTGAGGATGAAGTCATGGCACGCATTCAGAATGAGCCCAACACTAGCACTCGTCTGATTGTGTCGCAACTTGATTGCAGCAAAAATACTGTCCATCGAGTATTGAAAATCCACGATCTCTATCCATTTAAACTGCAAAAGGTGCAGCATCTACTGCCTGACGACGCTCCTCGGCGGCTCGAGTTCTGCGAGTGGTTGCTCCGTCAAGCGGATGAAAACGCTGATTTTTCAAGTATAATCTTCACGAGCGATGAAAAAGGATTTTCGCGCGACGGGACATTCAATCCTCGTAATAACCACGAGTGGAGCGAACAAAATCCCCATGCTACGCACATCAGAGGATATCAGCAGAAGTTTGGTGTTAATGTTTGGGCAGGTATTCTTGGCGACCATTTGATTGGGCCGTACGTTCTACCTGATCACCTCAACGGGAATAACTATCTAGTTTTTTTGCGAGATATTCTGCCCGAGCTGCTGGAAGATGTACCCCTCCAGTTGCGTAGAGAGGCCTGGTTCCAACACGATGGTTGTCCAGCGCATTTTGCGCGCACCGTGAGAGGTTACCTCGACCAAACATACAACAACAGGTGATGGATTGGTAGAGGTGGTCCCGTCCCTTAGCCAGCAAGGTCGCCGGACTTGGCCCCCCTGGACTTTTTTCTTTGGGGCGAAATGGAACGGTTGATCTATGCAACTCCTGTGCCGACCATGGAGGACCTAGTTGCTAGAGTTGTGGTGGCAGCGGAATTTATCGCGAACAATCCAGGCGTGTTTGCTCGGGTGCGCGAATCCTGGCTCGACAGGTGCAGAAAATGCATCGAAATGCATGGTGGACACTTTGAGCATTTGTTCCACTAATTAATAATAAATTATTTGTAAAAAAGCCTCCTTGTTTTTCTTTCTAATAATAATGAACCTTTCAATAAAGTTTTTAATAAAAATTTTTTCTCGAAAACGGAGAGAGATACGAAAAAATATCAAGTGACAAAAAAGTTGTATTTTCAACTGAGCTTTCTAAAAAATATATGAAATTAAAAAAAAAGTCAGCAGCGTACATTTTTTGTCATTTTTATTCGTGACACTGTCCCCCGGGGCGCCACTGGAAGTCATAATCAACATTTAATTAGTGCTAACTGAGCGTCTTATTAAAGCTTACATCACTAGCAAATTTCAAGAAAATCGGTTAACGTGTCTTTGAAATATTAATAAAAAAAAGTTTTTTGAAAAAAACTTTGACACCCTGTATTTTGAAAACCATGCACTTCCGGACATCAGTCTCTTATCTCAAACTGCTTGTCATCAAGGACATATTTTTAGGAAAGAAAGATTTCACATTTAACTTGAATTAATATACTAACCACCAGTAATGTGTTACCTAATCTTGGTTTGATTGAAGACTGTCTTAACAACATATTTACATTTTAGTTTTGACATAACCACACTATAATACTGAATGAGAAGTTATATTTTCACTAATTTCATATCTTCTCCTCTGTTAACACTAACAGCATGTGACTCTTGTACTGATTTGTACAAAAATATACCAGAATACCACTCCACTCTGCACATAAGCTATTCCATATTGACGGTATTTCCTGGATCAGAATCACCAAAGCAAACTGTTCTCTTCACCCCATTGTCTATGCTGTGAGGCTTCTATTTGATCTTTCTTGATGGAAATGTCAGTTTTGTATTGATGTTTGTTCGTGAAATCTTATTTATATCTACCTCCAACTGAAAAAAAGATGAAGTAACTCCGTTTTTTCGACTGATCTACTTATTCACTCACCTGTCCATCAAAATGATCTTCACAAAAATACTTGGTGGTTGTGATAGCTGTATTAACAGCAGAAAACCATCTCATCCTAATGTATTTATTGTTCGGAATGGAAATAACAAAGTTTCTTTTCACAGTTATCGCTATTGTTCGAATTCACAAGAACTTTTTGAATGATTTTTCACAACACAACTGAGAACAATAACTTTAACCTCAATTTTCGTTGACTTGTTGAAGAATTTTTAACTAAGTTCAACTGTATAGGAGCCCTTGGTTTTTCTGAGCTCAACGGATAACGGCAACAGTGGGATGCAAAATAAGAGAGGGCTGAGGGAGTGTCCCTAGAAAACCCCCCTCTTGATGATGACCGGCTCTGTCTGGACTTTCGCATTCTCCGAATATTTTATTATTATTATTATTATTCATATCATTCGATTGTAATAAAAATGTCCCCGTTATCTTTCTTTCTCAATATCTCTGCGATGAAGACACACTGTATTGAACGAGACAGCATTGTGAAGTTTCCTAGTAAGTGTGAATTGAGGATAAATAAACCAGCCATATTATCGAAACTATCGGACATTGGAGAGTCCGGTGTTCGATTTCCCATGAATCGAGGTACTTACGCTATCGCAGTTGAATCTCTGCGGCAATTTCTCGGAATACTTCTGTGGGATTAGACGACGCGACAAAGAGTAGAATTCTATCAGATCTATCAGTTGATGATAGTGTGATGGTTGCTCTTCCAACGTCCATATGGTACCGATAATTTTTCAACGCTGTTGTGAAATCTACACCATCTATTGAATTTCATATAATATCTGGTGGCCTAGTTTCACCCGTGAGATAATCAATTTTTATGGTTACATATCACTGTTAACAATGCAGCATCCAAGGAAATTTGCGGACCAGTCACTTTGCTATATAAATCTTTGTAATACTTTGATTTTCTTTTGGAATATTTTTGACATCTGCTGCTAAAATTACCTCATGAGCCAATGAGGTTGATTTAGTATAGAATTGAAATGACTATGATATGGAAATTATTGAATTTTCTTCATGGCTTCACTTTCTTATGAATAGGAATTTGGTATTCAAGACCCCTATTAATTATTTTTTTATCGCCAACTGCTTTTTCCGCTTCTTCTTCATGACATTTTTTGTCGAATCATTGTTGCTTCTTCATCACTCGTTCTCATGACATATAATACTATATATATGATTTGATGAGCTAGTATTCATAAATGTGATAAGAAGATCTCAATAAATATTTTCTAAAACAATATTTTATACAGATGGACTGAAAAAAGGAAAAGGTAATGTATTTAATTGTTTGATCTCTGTTATTCTGAATAACAGTTCCAAAAGTTATCCCTGCTGCGTCACAGAATAACCCTAGATCAAAAAATGGAATACACCAATTTGTTCATTTTCAATGCATTTGTGTAGGCTTCAAAATTTTTATTTTGTTTTTTTATTTTTTACTTTTCAATATTATATTTTGTATAATCAACTGTGTCAATGATTCCAATTCTGAATTAATGTCGCCCATAATCACAAAACTCGTCTCGTACTCAATTTCGAATTATGATGAAAAGTTAATAATCTCCGACCCTGTAAACCTCCAGACAAATTTTGAATCGAATCGGACTACAATCACAATTATCTCCTGCCATCTTAGAGCCGCAATTTGGAACTACTGAATTTGTTCGAAAAATTCATAATCCGCGAGCTCAAAAACCCACTGGTATCAAGTTTGAATATAATCAGACCATGATCACCAAAATCGTCCGCCATTGTGGAGCCGACATTTTGGATTATCTAATTTTGAAACAAAAAATACTGATACTTGACCCCGAAAACCTTCAATCTCGTCGGCCATATTGAAGCCACCATTTTGTTTATTAATAAAAATTTTATAATCCATTGTCACCGGAATTATGTATCTACATCTGCCAATTATAGGTCACATTTAACCTGAACCTTGTTCGTAAGTAAGTTAACAAGTGGAGCTAATTGAAAAAAGGAATATCAAAAATGGAATTTGATCATCTCTCGAAAAAAACTGAATTTTTGAAATAAATTGAAAGTGTCATGAAGTTACAAGTCAAATTGTAATGCAATATTTTCTGCAACCTGAAGAATTAGGAATTGAGGCAATAATTCTCTGCACTTACGGTACGATCTATATTTCTTTAAGAAATGATTTGAAGTCAAGTATTTTGACCCCAGAAAATAAATCTTGATAAAAATGTGAACAAATTACTTTCCATCGAGATAGTTTATCCAAAAGTTTACCTTTTTTCTTCTCGTTCTTGGTGAATATAATATTTTCTCTACAGCTTCCATTACTGCAGTGGCTCGAAGTTTCAAGCATTTCTGTTCATTTTCATTAATTTTCATCGATTACCATTGGAGAAGTCATATTCAAATAATGATTTTTGTGTTAATCCGCCTGAATGAGATTCGATTCTTCAGTTCTTCAAAAATCGTTTCAGTTGATAACAGTAGATTCTTGTTGTTGAACTGTTGTTTTAATTTTCCCATCCCGAAGTTCAGATTTATGCATATCGGGATTTGTTTCGTGATCTTGTACGGAATATAAATATTATAAGGGAGACATATTTTTAACATTGCGCTCACATGTCGTCTCCGCAGTTCATGAAATAATTCCTTATCTGGCAAACGTGATCTCTTGATATTTCCGACATTGCATGAAAGGAAAGAAACATTATTGTCGCGAATGAAACTAATAAAATAGTAACAGTCGATTCGTTTCTGGTGGTTTCGAAGTCGTTAAGGACTTCTCTAGTGCACAAAGAAGCTTGAAAGAAAAGCAACATAAAATAAATTGCCAATCAAAATCAAAAGTCGTAACGGCCTTCTTAGCAATGAATATACACTACTGCATGAGTACACAAATACTAGAAGAATTAAACGAATTTAGTGAAGTTAAATTAGCTGTAGTAAGTTGTCGAGAAGTTCTTATGATGGAAGGATCAGTTTCTTCTGAATATAATTATGTAAAGATATATCATCTTTCACATAAATTAGTACTTTCTGTATACAGCGTGTCTCACATTTCATGGAACATCTTTAATAACTTCCGTAATTATCGAGGTAGAATGATGAAACTCTTCTAGGACTGATGAACCTACCGGCCTAATGGTGTTGGTCCAAGTGATATACACTGCTTGCCATTGGTGATTTCTATCAGTCCTCATCAGAATTTCATCATTCTACCTCGGTTATTATTACGAAAGTTACGGCAGTGCTTCTATGAGAAACAAAACACATTATATAATAAAAAATGGAGAAGCCATGAATTTCGAAAGTGAAAATAGTCTATCCAATTAGAAATATCAAACATAGTTTGAAAATGAATGTCTGGTAGACTACGAGCAATAAACAACTACTTTTCTGGTAAATACCACGCAGAACATTGAATTATATCTGCTCGTAGTCCATGCAACGATTAACACTGTGAATGCAGATCGCAAATGTTCCTTTCTTCCTGAGACGTGACAAATCCTTTTTCTGGAGTGTTTCTTTCGTTTGCCGCATGATGTCGCCACTTCCAATTGTCTGTTGGAACGCGGCTCAGTCCGGTCAAATAGACGCGACGAAAATGGATTGGGACAGGCAACGCTTCGAGTGGAGATCTTACGGTCTCTACTCGGATAACTACCCTGCACTGATGAGGGCCGATAAGCCCGAAACCGGTCTGTAGGTTGTTGAGCGTGCCTGTCTCGATGTGAATTTGTCACGTTTTAGGAAGAAAGAAACATTTGCGATCTGGATTCACAGTGTGAATCGTTGCATCGACTAAGAGTAGATATAATTTGATGTTCTGCGTGGTATTTACCAGGAAAGTAGTTGTTTTCTGCTCGTAGTCTACCAGACATTCATTTTCAAACTTTGTTTGATTTTTTTAATTGGATAGACTATTTTCACTTTCGAACATTATACAGGGTTATTCACGTCAAACGACACGGAAAATTGTGGCTAAGTCCTTCGATTTTTCGAATGTTTCGGATTTGGGACAGATAGAGGACTATTAGGGGTACATTTTTAAATTATTGTCATGATATACAGGGTATCCCAAAGACATAAAATGTATCAAAGTTGTGTTTTTTTAAATGGAATGCCCTATATATTTTTTCTTTTTCGGATTCTACGATGAAAATAAAGGTAACTCTTATAGATGTTCATCATATTTAAACGTTGAAGTTCTCGAGATATTTTGGATTTTGTGAAAATGTAGTCATCTTTTTGAGGATTCAATTTTCAATGGTTGTTGAACTTTTTTTTAACGAATTCAATTTGGAGATGAGTAATGGATCAACTTTCGTGTCACAAGTATGGAGAATTGACTAATGTATACAGGGTGGTCAAAAATTAACACTGAATTATTGCTACTTTCGAATGGTTATAACTTCATTATTTCAAATGGAACACCCTTCATCACGCAGGACAGATGTAAAATTTTATTCTCTAACTTAAACTAATATACTTCCCTATGGCTAACTCTACACATTTTCATTAAAATACCCCTTTTTCAGATTTCGAACCCACCTTCGTCAATTTCAATATTCATAAGTTACATTAGGTGATTTTATGAATGGAAAAAATCAACGAAACTACCAAAGCTATTTGTAAGTTCAGAGCTAGGATTTCAGGAATATTTTAACATTATTATTCATTACAAAAATTGTTCAAAATATGACCAACAATTCCAATAGGATTAAATAAAATGAAAGGAACTATAAATAAAATGGAAAATCCGAATTCAATTGAACAATAATATTTGAGTTTATATCAAGTGTTCAAAGTGGTGACCGTCTGACTCCAAACACAAACGTATTCGTTTTTCAAAACATTCAGCAACTTTTGCCAATATTTCTGGATTTATGATTGTGAATGCTTCTATGATACGCTCCTTCATATTATCTGGTGTCGTTGGTGGTGTGTTATAAACAGTTCCTTTTATGAATCCCCATAAAAAGAAATCCGGAGAGGTCAATTCTGGAAACCGCTTCTTCCAATCCAACGATTTTGGAAACAAGCATCTAAAAATTCCCGAACGTCACGATGAAAATGTGCGAGAGCTCCATCCATTTGAAGCCACATCCTTGTTCTTATGTCCAACGGAATCTCTTGCAATAGAATCGGAAGTTCATTCATAAGAAATTGTAAGAATAGTGCGCCATCTAAATGTTGTTAGAAGAAATACGGGCCAATTAAATATTGCCCCATGATTCCACCCCACACATTCACTGACCACCTATGCTGATTATTCATCACTCTGAATTGATGTGGATTGGAATCAGAATAATAATGGAAGTTATGCCTGTTGACAGATCCATTATTTTGGAACGTACACTCATCAGAAAACAGAACCAAATCAAAAAAGTTATCGTTTTCTGCAACTTTGTCTAACACCCACACGCAAAACTCAACGCGATTTTCGAAATCGGTTTGAGACTGTTCTTGATGAAGCTGAATTTTATAATCATGGTAATTATGATAAAAGTCAATATGGTAAATACTAAAAATTGACGACGTCGCATTTACTTCTGCTGAAGGTTCATTCATATTCATTCGATCACGTTTGATAAAGAACTATCGCAATAACACTCCACTAAAAGCCTTGACGAAATCCTGTAACGAATGGAGGAAAGTGCATCAAAATCGGATCACCTTTTCATGAGCTGTGGAAATACTGGCATTCATTCAACCAACCCAACGTACACATTGAACTGAAAATGCCCTTGTTTATGTTGGAGGTTAATGACGATGATTGTGAAACGAAAAAAGTGATGTGATAGACCTGATACCCTATCTTGATCACTCAACTTCATTCGCGTCTATCAATAACAGGGATTTGTGATCGTACCCTGGATCGTAACATAACTTGCGTTCACAAAATATATATAGTTCCAGCATAAATTAATACTCCCTATATCTTTGGTTCCTGTTTGATGCTATGAGGATAGCAAGTACAGCCATATCCTATACTCACCTACTTGTTACGAATACTTTTCTTCGTTTACGTTATAATTCTTCACTGAATCACCTAATTATTGATCTTCAAACCAGTTTGAATTTTGTTAAGATATTCTTCTGAGATAGTCAATTGAAGGCTCGCATGTTCAGGAAGCACGAATTTTGTTAATGATAATTTGCATATGCGAAAAAATACATTCCAATAACTTATAACGTACCAGAACTGTCAACTCAGGCAAACTAGTAATAATATTGCAGGTGATAGAGATGATTCTTATCATAAATTAAGTATAGCAATCAGTGGATTGTATTTTATCATCATCGAAAAAGGGGAAATAACCCTTACCTCTCGCTTCATTTATAACAATTGAACACATTGATACATGATGCAATCATTCTCGGGTATGTTGACTATAATGAATGATATAAAATTGATGTTTTATTTGAACAACCCTGCTCATACTCGTAATATAATCATGAACTACTGTAGAGAAAGGATCATTTTGCAGAGTTGTTGAAATTGATTGAGTAGCTGTCAAGTGGAGTCGGCTAGCTGTGACCATAATTCAATACAGTCTAGCTAGACCTAGTTGATGATTCGGAGAGAAAAATATATGCAAGCCTATAGGTCACTTTGTGACCCCATTTTGACCTCAATCTGAGGGCAGATTTTATATCTCAAAATCTAAAAAAAATTTATATACTTTTTCATGACGCGAAGTATTTGAACTCTTCCATCTCTCAACAGTATATTTTTTATTCATGGAACATTTGTTGAGTTTTGGTACACGCAGCAAATGTATTATCAGTCATTACAATTTCTGATGATACCTTCATCCCACAGAAATAACATCAACTCGTCATCAAAACCAGACCAATGAAACCGCGGATTCAGAACAAGAAACCAACAACCCACATAGGATCGAAACTTCAAGGGACCGTACACTGTTCCTATATTTCTCAGCAAGGATTGAAAGATAGAGAAGGCTTGAGGCATAGTTGATATCAAAACACAAAACGTGGTGAAATTCTTCTACTGGTACTAACCTCCATGTTTTTAACATAAGTGCTCCATAGGTTAGAGAGAAACCAATCTCACGCAGCCATACTCTCGTCGTACACGTATACACTGTAGGCTTAGGATACATCACTATTATCTGAAATGTGAAAGAAAATAGATGAGTCGAGGACCTCGCCTTGAAACAAGTGCAATAATGCATTTTGACTAATTGATACCCATGAGAGATCACATTATACAGACTTTTTCATGCAATTGTGGAGTGAACCAATCAGGAATAATTCTAGTCAAGTTCGGACTATCGATAATCCAAACTTCACTCTTGACTCTGATTGGACTATCAAGTTCGGTGTTTACAGATTTGTGTAGGTATGTGACCGTTATACGTCAAATATAAATGATCACTCTGTGAACGCATTTAAACATGATCAAAACATATTTGAGATGAATTCAGGTACCTTAGTTATGTTAATACTAGTTTGATTATATATGCATTGCATTTTATGTCAATGTTTTCTATTTATCTAATTTTATCAATATCTCTGATCAACTGCTTGAGTTGTTTGCTGATTTTTCCCGAATTTTGCCGAATTTAAGATTAATTACCTTTCATATTGTTTGTGAAATAGTCACATGAAATTCCACTTATGATTAAATTTATCTCATAAAGCTGTCTCATAACCCAAATTAGTTGTTCGTTATGAAATAAATCGGCAGCCTTATCGCGAAAATTCAATCACTTGTGGTATTACTAATGATTGAATCCTCAGTTGACTCTCGAATGTATATCGGGAGATTTCGAAAACTTTTATCACAATTTCATTTCAGCGGGATGTACCTTTCTTGTTATGCCATATCACAACCAACTACCAATAAAAGACTAGCTCAATGAATATGCTCAAGGGTCTATTCTCTTTCGAGCACTTCTCCAAAAATATTCAGCTCTCTGTCTAGTCGTTTGTATAATCTAATACTATAATGTTCTGGATACTACCCTGTTGATGTTTTACTGATGGACCTGTCAAGAGGATAGCGTCATGAGATTTGATATAGCCGTTGATTGATATATTGCTATCAATCAACGATGTAGCTGACTGAAAAGTATGCAGTTGCTGGCTCGTTCAAAATGTATAATCTCCCGAGTGAATATGATTTTTTTATTATTTGAGTTCTCTCCCCATTGGAACGATATTATATACAGGGCATTCCATTTCTCAGTTGAAAGAATAATAAGATGAATGTTTTTGTCATCGTATTGTCTGATTTGTCCAGATTCATGAAACAATGATAATTAACGCCATTCAGGGTGTTACTTCTCCTGTGGGCAATACCCAACTTCGATTTTTTCAATAGACAGTAAAAAAAAAACTTGAGTGTAATTTCAATCAAATGGATTTCAGAGCAAACTCCGCCGAGTACAACACCTGAATATGAAAGTTGTGTTTTTCAATATACATTTCACAATTGAGTGTTAAGTGGTGTTAATTCCGATCTTAGTAGTGAAAAATGACACGAATGATGTGGTGAATTAGAACGATTCAGGAACATAAAATCATAAGAAACATCAAATGGTTGATATTTAATATTCTCAATGTTGCTATCATTGACGTTTGCATAAAAAGCACATATCATATAAAATAAACACCGAGTTACACCGTGTTATATCACGATGGAAACGAGGCGATGAATCATCTATTTTGATGGCAATAATCATTCGTCAAGTATTGCATCCTGAAAACACCAGATTTGATATAAATTAATAAAATGGTATAGTATGAATTTCATGCGCTCATCTGATATTCGATCTAAGAACCTTAGAACTTTTGCCAATAGGTGGCACTGACGTCCTTCCTACCGTACCTGATTTCAATATTGGGTATGATATATTAGATGATTTTTATATAGATCAGTGTCAATTGGCCTAGGCCCTAGGGCTATACTGATCAGGATAAATGAGCCGAAACAGTACGTCATCATCCGAATTGTCCCTAGATTCTTCAGAGTCTAGTTCATCATGAAATATATTTCAATAGAAAATCCAACTTAGTAAAAACACCGGAGGTGGTGAAGAAAAGCACTAATTCGCATTAACACACTCATAATGTGGTGTTCTTTCACACCAGTAAAAGAGGTGGATAGATAGACTGGTGAATTCACTTCCTATCCTGTGACTAGTCCCAAATCTCTTGATTTCGCCTACTTTGATAAAACTTGTCTAACGAGACATGGCGTGGGTGAATCTCGCTAAGTGAAGCCGCGATTTCAACCAAATTTACAGGTTACTGCAGGTGTCAATATGAAAGTATAAATATTTGATTCTGAATGACTTCTACTCGTTTTTAACAATTCCATGGAGCCATTTTCCAATGAGTCTGATTCGAATATGTATCGAACATGATTGAAACAAAATTCTTCAAATATCTTATCGCCATCTATTGCTGTACATGAGAACCCCACGTAATGAGCTGAAATTCAATTGTTTCAAATCAAGGATTTGTCTGCTGAAACAATTGAAGAGTAGCGCCACCAGGTCTTATTTCCATCATTCCAGTAAAGTATTCGCAATATTCGCATGTACCTGCTCAGTGTTTGAACGCACCGGAGAGAATTTCGTTGTGTCGAATCGCACTTTCGGAAATGCATAAACAACACCACCAAAGTGTTCAATCTGCCAAATTGCGCACTAACACTAGTGTTACTCACAACAACCAAAATAATTAATATCTAATTAATAAAATGTGAGTGAAATAACCACCATCGCGGCTCACGCAAATATATAACCTTGACCAACTTTCTTTCAAGAGGCTTATAAGGGCAGTAAGACAAAAATAAGAAGAACCTTTATTCCTCTTGATCTAAGAGATTCAAGTATTTAGAATTTGAAGATTTGATTTCCATTTGAAAGATACTTGATGTTAGTAGAGTGAAAGTACTGGAAGTTCAACATTTTATGCTTAGCAACTGAATGTATATAGTTATTACTTCAAAGGTGATGGCTCCAGAAAAAGTCTAGAAAAATGTGCTAACCAATTGCCCCAGGGTCAGATTGAGGCCATATGAAGAAACAACAAAATATTTATTATTTGTAGCTGTTGACCTATCAGGTTTATTCAATTTTCAAGTGTATAGTTTCAATATCAATATCAGAAATGGATTGAATTTTATATGTAGGAATGTAATTGTATCAGTTTCTTGTTGAACATAATGAATACGATGTTATTTATTCTTAAATTGGCAGGAATACTTCGGTCGTTAGCCTTTCGATATAAAGATATATTTGTTATTTTATGTCCAGTAAAGTTTATTTTATTTTATCATCCTTAAATGGGTTAGTTCTTTTTGAAATGATTGTCATAAAACTTATAACAATGCTATAGTATAAGGTACCTCATTTTCAAATCCCAGGATTAAAAAAATCGACTCGCAGAAAAAGGAGACTTTTTGTATATTTTTCAAATCGAATCACGACCCCTTCGATGTTTGCGCACAATTTCCGAACACCCTGTACACTGGATATTTGCCGTAACAAAATGAAATAAAATTTCGTATACACAAATTTCGAGTTGATGATGAATATTTCATTGAGTATAAATGATGTTCAATACAAGAATCACCCCAAAAAATGAAAACGGAACACAATAAAATCTTCTTTACGGTTCGCTTCGAAAAAACAGCTAGCTAATTATGATTGGATGTTTTGTGAGGCCATTGAATACGACTGTTCAGAGAGGTGGAACTATTCTGGATTGAAGAGGAAGTTTTCTCATTTCGTCAACGAAAATTAAATAATGGGTTTGTTGCGAACATTCGCATTCCTCATACTATAAAAGAACTTTTGTTGGCTAGAGTTATTCATTTCATCTGCATAGCGATGTCAGAATAATTTGGAATGATAACCGCTGAAAACATTTTTAATTCGCTGAAAAGTAATGTTTTCGATGAATGTAAATGCCAGACAGGTTGATGACTCAATTATTGTTCTTCATGCCATTGTTTTTTGCGACTGAAAGCTCTAAGCCAAAATAAAAACTATTTAGAACCAATTGGCTGCATGAAGCTTTTTGAAAGTTGCCTCGATGGAACTGTTCATTTTACAAAATCAATTCTCGAGTTAACGGAAGAGTTCCAAAATATTCTTGTCCGAAGGGATGTTAACATTTAATTTCGCTCACATTTTCTACCATTTCAATCCAATCTCAATTCACCTTTGTTCTGTCTATGAGAGTAACTGAATCCTCAAATTAGAATAATTGCACAACTCATAGCTTGCATTAAACAGCACCTGAAATAATCGTGTAGACAAAATATACATACATTCTCCATACCATCGAAATATGCTCTATTCGTAGTTAACTTTGCTTTTGGGCCAAAATTTCGAAAATCTGTTTTTCGAAAGCCCATTTTATAAATTTAATGGATTGACCGTTTGTATTCCTTTCTTGTGAATAAATAATAATACTTCAGTGGTATTTATGTCGACTAAGGCTTCATTTGAAAATTACTTTGAAATATACAGGATGTTCCAAAAAATCGTGGCATATCAAAGATATATTTTTTTTTCTTGAGGCGCATTATTTATTTACCACCATCAACTGCTATTAATTCAAACAAATACATGGTGATAAAGTAGAGATTTGGAGATTGGAGACTGTGGCTTGAATATACACTAACATACATATGATATACACTAAATGGAAATATCACTCAAAAACCACAAAATATTTGAGAAAAAACAATATTTTGTGGTTTTTGTGTTATATTTCCATTTGGTGTACAAATACATGGTGGTTCTGAATTATGTTGAAAACAGCTAACTTGGGAGAATCTAAAAATGGCAGCAGAGAGGTATTTTCTCATTATACTTATAATATTAGATATCTCTGAAATAAATACCAAGTAATGAACATAAAAGTGAATCAGATGAGTGGATGATACATAGCTATGAGATTGAGTATGCAGAATAAGGAAATGCAAAACAAATAATATCAACATTGTATAAATGAATATGGAAAAAATTAGTCAGCCTTATGAATGATATTGAATTTATTATGTATTGAAGACATCAAAAAATAGTTTGTATGATATTGCTCATGATCTGTGAAAATATTCTGAACCCTTTCCAGTTCATTTATATAAATATTATCCAAGGTTCCATATAACAGAACCATAACTCAAAACACTATCGAAGTTAGGACATATATACTGTTATTTTAAATTCGCTTCAAGTTCTTGTTATGAAACATTTTGTAAGCTTTTTCAGAGATCTGAAATATATGCACATCAAATTGCAGTTTAGTATCGAATATAAAGTATTCCTTTATTTCGATAACAATTTCAAAGGGTCGAGAATATATTTGATAGGTGCAATTCAGATTGGTCCTCCGTGTCTTCATGAAATGTTTCAAATATAGACTATTTACCTAACAATAACCATGAAACTTATGAAAGTTTTCAAAAATCATAGCAGAGCGCTTCCGACTAGTCATCACCAGTGCCTGATGATAATTTAGCAGGTTGCCATTTACATCGAGTGAGCTTCTGTATCAAAACTGCGTGATCGATTTCATCAAAAGTCTTGGTGAAGTCGCTGTGAATAGTATCAACTTTGTGCTTGTCGTTGAGGCTGTGCTATATAATATTCTGTATTATAATGACAAATTCAAGGGTATATTTTCAGTTATGGTTGTATTTAGAACCGCACTAGTTATTGGAACAATGGATGAATTATACTTGAATTGCCGTGCCTGCGAATATGAAAATAAACACCAGGAGAAGTGAAATGCCAGAATTACATTCACCACCCGAGTCATCATCAAATAAACGCACATATAGCAGTTTGAAGTTGAGAAATTATATAAATTTCTAGCTGAACTGTGCGAACGGTTAGCTTGTATAGTCAGGGCAAAATATCGTCGTTATATACAATAAACAATGGTTCTACTACCATCAAGTATGATTTCAAATGGACATCATCTAAAGCAGAATTAAAGTTCAACAAACCCTTCCTCTCATGCCACTTCCCGTAGATAGAATCTGTTGGTGTGCCTAAGGATTGGATGACAGATGAAAATACAATCGAAATTTGATATTTACTGACACTCGGAATACTATGAAAATGCTAAGTTATACAGTTTCTTCAGAAAAATTCAATTACCAATCATTCAAAACTCCTAAATTCAGATTCTGAACAGAAATGTGAAAGAGTAATTAAATTTATGGTTTCATAGATCATTTCCCACGTACTTGAATTTTTTTCATATTAAGTTGAATTCATTGAATTCTCACAGGAATATGAACATTTTCAATTTGAAGTACCTGATGTTTGAATGAACATAATAATTATCAAAATAACTCAAATGTAGTTATGTTTTACCAGAATAGTTGTGCAACCAAATAATAATTATAATGATGTAACATTCTCAAGATACCTTTCAGACTTCATATAAGGATGAGAATTTAATTTAATGAAAAAATAATTATTGAATATCATCAAGATTATGCTGTTCAGCGGGGTCTAAGGAAACGAATAGGATTGTGTGTCACAAAATTAGAAGCTGGAGTATTCGAGCTTCTTTTATAACTTAGTTTCTTTTGTGCGCCGAAGAAAAAAACTTCTTGTTTACCACGTAGTTCCTGATTCGAAACCGTAGTTTTTAGTAGGTCAGCTTGACGAAAATGTGAACCTTCCAGAATTTTGTTTGTGGAACAAAATCACTGGCGTTCTTTCCGAAGAACTCTTCGCAAAATATTTTTTTCCTAATTTTAATCAGCATTTAAGATTCGAACATATTGTGTGATACATCATTGTTTTCTTTGAAAAAAAAGATACACTTGAAAAGTGCAAAAATACAAAATGGCACCCATTAGAAAAATCTAAATTGAGTGTTATAACTCTGGCATCAAGAACGACATGAAAAATACGATAATATATTCAACTCTCTCATAGAAAAGTGCCTCAGATCATGTCGATCATGGAAAATTATAATTTTTGATATAATTCTGATTATTTTCATTGAAATGAGAATTTCACATCTAACATTTGCGTCCAATCAAAATCCTATATTTTGTATCGTTACCATAGCAACTAGAACGGTTTCTTAAAAATATTGTCTCCTTGGAGAAAGGAGCATGGTATTACACTAGACATTTTTTGACGTTTATAGGTCTAATAACATTCACATTTAACTACGCTGATATCAAGTAGGTAGGTACTACTTCGAGTTTCTTGTAAGAGGAAATATTTCTACCAACTTTAGTGGATGAAGTTAGTGAAGAAAAATGGTTGAACTACCAGCAGCTACCTTATTATTATTTTGCATAACTAAAGTCGGTATTTTGTAATTTATTTAGCGTTGTCTTAACTTGGTGTAAAATTTTTTCACCGAATACCTACCACTGTGGCTTGCATAATTGAAAACAGAAAATTCTTAATCGAACACGAATAGATTTAAGAACTTCAAGATTCTGCTGTTTAACAAAGGAACACACTGAAATTTTCATTCCATCAGTATTTTATCCGTGTTCTCCTGAATCCCACTGAAACATGAGTTGAGAGAAATTTCTGATCGAACCAAATGTGGATGATGCAATGGGAAACTTCAGAGCTATCAGAATGCCAAATTATACTTTACCGTGCTATATATGAGAAATGCTCCCAGCGCAATGACACGCAACAAAACAGGACTAGCAGCACGTACCACCTGCAAAGAGAAAAACGTAGGTATTTATTATTCAGTTTGCACAATCTTCTCGCAACAGTTCAAGGGTCAAGCGGGGCATTTTCTATCAAGGATGTGTGATATGATTTTCATTCACCGGTTTTTGTGTAGGTCCACACGATCATATGATTCGTCATCTGACATCTCCTCGTATAGTCAGTGACAACAATAGACCAGAAGGGTGATTTTGGAAAAAGTAAAAATCATGTTTTTTTAGGAAATTGATATGTGAGGATTTATGAACTTCTACCCTGGGGAATATAGAGGACCGATGTGTAAACAGGAAGGAATAGGGCGAAGAATAAAAAAACTGGATAAGTGGATATTTGCGTATGGAATTGACAATGGCATAGGGTGCCCGCACTGGAAGATATTATTTATTTATTTATTTTATTTATTTAATTAACGGATTCACCACTAACAAGTAATTACAATAATTATAACATTACAGTGTACTATTCTAAGATTCAAAGCATACATTTCTTATTGAGTTCTTAAACATACATAAAGAGTTAACAAAAGGGTCGATATTATATTTATTACACCATCTTAAACCTCTAGAAACAGGTGAGTTGTAGCCATAATTTGTGCTATGATTTTTTATTAAAAATAATGGAGGGTTCCTAGTTCTATGAAAAGTAACAAAAAGGTTAATCTGATTCAGAAGAAATGGACAGTCAATTTCTCCAGATAAGATTTTATAAACTAATAACAAATCAGAGTGAAAACGACGTGTTGTGATATCAGTTAGGTTTAGAGTATTTAAAATAAAATGATGATTAAATTGGAGATACGTACCCATTTTGAATGAAATATATTTCATAAATCAGGTTTCCACATTTTCAATTTTTACAGTGTCACATTTATAATAAGGAGACCATACTACAGAGGCGTATTCCAAAAGGAACAGTACAATGTTTTGAGGGTGTTACATGAGAATTGTTTGCCGTTTCTCATCAGAAACCCCAACATTCTACTACTCTTTGCCGAGACATTATTTATGTGACTTTTGAATGATAATTGCTGGTCAATTGTAACCCCAAGGTCTTTTATTTCGTTGACTCTATCAATAACCATACCATTGATGTTATACTCATAGTTAAGAAGCTGTTTCGATCATGTTGAAGATGGTAACCAATATCGTTCACAAACAGGTTGAATAACAATGGACCACAGTGTGAGCCCTGTGGTACACCAGAGGCAACAGGAATTGTGTTTGAAATATAATTGTTTATTCTGACACATTGGTAACGATGAGTTAGAAAACTTTCAATCCAATTCAAGATGTCAGTCCTAAGTATCGAATGGCTAACTCTATCAAATGCCTTGGAGAAATCCGTATAGACAGAATCTATCTGGATACCTTTCTCCAAGGCATTCAATAAATATTGCTTGTACGAGAGTAAATTTGTTGAACTTGATTTTCCCAAGCTGAAACCGTGTTGTTCTGGAGTTATTATATTTTTACATGTCCATGTAAGCTCACAAGTAACTAATTTATCCATTAATTTAGATATAGAAGATTGAATACTTATTCCTCTGTAGTTTGAAATATTATGGATAACATGCCAGAATTTGCAGATAATACATCAATGAATATTCGGCACTTGTGCAACGGATTGGCGGTTAGCTCTGGACAATTGGATGAAACTGATTATGGAATTCTTGTGTGAAATGAAGGTATAGCGAAAATGAGATAGATATATAATGTGTATCGACGATATATAACCCCTATGATAGGGCTGACGACTGTGATAATTGTTTGGGACTCTCTGTGGAAACCTGCCTAGTACAGACCGCGCTAACAACCAGCTATACACAGTAAAAAAACTTGGGTGTTATTTCAATCAAAAGGATTTCATTTCTTTCTCTTTCTTTCCAGAGATAATGTCTGAATGGGCTGAAAACTATAGAACAAGCATCAAAATATTACATTTGTCAAATTTCCTATGAAACTGAATCAGAAGGTTGTTTCACCGTTGGCCCCTGTCCACCAATAAAACCAAGGGAAAAATTTGGGAACACCTTTCACCACAACATTTTTCTTTTGCAAAATAATATCCATCTCCTCCATGTTGGCAAGTCTTTCCAAGGTTGTTGAAAAGGAAAGAAGAACACGCCTTATTGAAGGTACCTCCTATTGGTGTTCATCAATTGTTTATAGCTATTCTCATCAAATTAAATTACAAACAATTCAATAATTTTCTTAAAACTACTTGCTTTTTCAATAAATGTCGAGCTAATATCTCGTATGAGAGGACAATCTTGCTGTATAGACAAAATTTCAATTCAATTCATGAAAATTTAGCAGTCATAATCAACAGTATACATAACAAATATTTCTACTCGAATTCATAACAAATATTCCTATTTCTCTACTTTCCCTAAAAAAACTGAAGGACCCTTATGAAAAAAAAATCGAAGATCCATTCGATGTTATTCTAGTCCCTTGATTATTCAAAAATAATTATATTTTCATGTAGGTAATAATTTGAAATTGAATTCGTCCATGTTTACATGCTGAGCGTATATAAACATTCTTTGCGCCATTCTAATGTCCCCATCGTCTATCGGCAGATAATTTTTCGTTTACGTAAACATTTTGTTAGAAAATATTAGGAATATACCATGGAGCACCCTATATATTCAGATTCCATTGAGAACCACCACTAACTTTCACAAGAATGTCCTATATTAAGAGGTTATTCAGACAGCTGCTTCATGGATTTTTAATATTAACAATGTATGATGAACTATTTATCAAATTCGAGTCCTGTGTATTCACTGTATCAGAAGATATTTCATATTGATTTTGACTTTGAATTCGATACTTCATCTGATAAACGGTGTGAGATAGCTTTTGACTGCATGAGAGAAAAACCTTTAATGTTCGTGAAACATGCAAGGCAGTTAAAAATGATGGGAGAAGATATAGGTATATTGAAATTTCAGCAATATACCTAACATGCTAGGTTTTGTCGATGGTAATTGATAGATATTGAGGACCTCATGGGAACACTCACGTCTGACATCGTTACACGAGGCACTGTGAGGATTGCCTTCATGGGGACAATATAAAAGCTTGAGTTTTGGTCGCATCGAATTAACCAGATTATCAGATATCCATTTCAAAATTCTAGCAAGATCTTTTCTACCTTGTATTGAAAATTTCTTCGGTGTTGTGACTCAAATGTACGATAATTAATTCACACGTAAGCCCTCTACCACATTACCATAAAACGCCAGTATTTTTTCATTTCCTTCACATCTTCTGTCCTATCATTCCACCGTTCTACGGTCGGATATAATCCGCACGTTTCTATTTTCGCTTTTTTAACGATATTACTCTGGAAAATAAGAGATAATCATCCTTACCCTTTTCTCTGGTTTGGATGAACAACACACGAACTGTTCAACTATCTGATGAGGGCTGTTTTTTTTCTGGTGGTGGTGATTCGAGTTCGCTCATCACGAGGGGTTGATTCAATTTTCTATATCAATGCGATACGAAATTGGATTGTGAAGTTTCGGAAACTTCAGAACAGGTTTGAGAAATTTCTAGCAGAAACCATAAAGCTCAATTCGTTGTTAATCATGAATCAGTTTGATTACAATAATTTTTCTACCTTTCTGTTTCCTATCTCTATCGTAGCATTTAAGATCAAGAAATTTTTATATGAAATCTTTATTAAGAATTATCAACATCATAAACGTACCAAAATCTCAGTTACCTACTTATAATACAATGGTTAGGTTGTAGCAATGTCCTCGACTATTATAAATCGCATAATAATCTCGTTATATTAAAGTTAAGTTTCAATAGCACAAATTGATTGAATATTATATGTAGGTAAGCATTTGTATCTGAGTTTCTTGTTGAACATGATGAATACTTTGTTGTTTATTTTGTATGAGCTATTACTTTCTGAAATTATAAAGACTATCATATTATAATACTTAATAATAATAAACGTCTTTATTTTTTTTAATGATTATACAATCATATGGCAGAGCGAAGTTCAGCGATCATGGCTACTCTTACACCTAACCCTGCACATTGATAATACATATGATAGATAAATTCAACATATACTTTGATACTAAATCACTAAATTAAGATAACTTGCGATTATTTTATCATGATATATTGAAGATAGTTATAATTTCAAATAGCATTTTGTTCGAGCAATGAATGTAATTTGAGTCGTTTTTTGAAAAAATAAATAACATTGATCTTGAAAGAGGAATCGAGTGAATTGTACAATTTCACAGCATTATAGGAAAACGATTTCTGGTACAATGCTGTCGATTGGCGCGGTATATCCATGCAATAATTTGTTCACTCTTACATTCACATTATGTTGTTAGTTACGGAATATAAATTTTTTTCTCAAATAGATTGGAATTGAGATAATCAGCGAACGATGAACAAAAATAAGACAATGATATTTCCACAAATAATCAATATTCAGCCATCTGAGTGCACGAAAACAATGACTGATATGATCAAATTTTCTGAGACCATAGATGAAACGACAACAGGTATTTTGTATTCTCTTCAATCTGGTCTTAGTTAACATGTCTAGAAAAGGATAAAAAATTATAAGACAATAGGTACTGAAGTATTGGCAAGAGGATGGTTTCGCACAATTTTTTCCTCAAAGAAAAATTCAAAATACCTTTACTTGCAAATGAGAGTTTCAGAGACAGATATGATTTTTTCACTAGATTATTTACTTGGCTCGTAAACTTGAAGTAAATATCCATTATCAATCCAAGATTCTTAGCCTCGGTAACCAGTGGTTTGAGAACATTGTCAATATGTAGGATAATTTCGGGTCTAAGTCTTTCGTATATATTCTTAGCGCAAAATAGCATAGTTAAAGATTCCTTAGGATTCAATTTCAGAGCATGTTTTCTACAATAATTATTCAGAAGTTCCTAATCGCTGTTCATCCTTTGAACTACAACAGCAATATTTTCCTCATTAAAACTGCATTTTATTTGCGTGTCATCAGCATAAGATTGCATTTCTGAAAACTCGATGTTTCTGTTTATATCGGCAGTGTATACAAGAAAAAGTAGTGGCCCCAAAATGGAACCCTGTGGTACCTCTGAACTAACATGACCTGCAAAAGATATGCCTTTATTTGTACGAACTTGCTGTGTTCGATCGGCAATCCTGTTTGGTGTGATGGAATGATATTATTTTGTGAAACATGATTCTGTAATTGATTATTTACGAATTTTTCCAATATTTTGCTTAATACTGGAAGTAAAGGTAAGTCACAACAATCTGATGGATTATAGTTCTCAGCTAAAGGGTTTATAATTGCATTCCTCCACCTATACTTCACTGGGTGCATCATCTTCAAATCATATGAGTTGAAAATCAACTAGAAATGATACTTAGCAACTTCTAAATGTGTCATTAAGAGGAACGTGAACATCAAGAGCTTACTTCAGAACAGAAATGGACGAATTTCGGGTCAGTTACAGAAAAGAATAATCAAAATATGGATCTACTGAGTGACTTCCGAATGTTGGGAATGATAAACTTCATTTGACAATAAAAAATATTCAATCTGCAAAAATCAGACAAGTTTGTAACCATAAATGGGCAAAAACAAGACAAATTGGCAGTCCACTTTTATCACTACTTCAAAGTTGAAAAGAATCTTTCCGACTCGCAACGTGAGCTGGTTAACTTCTAGGTGTACTGTGTAGGCTTTGCTACTGACTGGGAGTGGGCGAATTTATCGATATATCGATAATTTTCGAGAAAATAAATTATCGACTTATCGATAATATCGGTAAATTCTCATTATCGATATTTCCAAATCGTTAGCACCCACCCCTAATTTTCTCAATCCTGTATCAAAAGTTTTTTCATTTCCACGTACTCAATACAAGAAATTATTAGAATTTTTGATCTAAATAGCATGTGGAAGATTGAAAATAATATGGATTTATCAATGACTTTAGTGATTAGGTTGAAAAAATTATCGAAAATATCGATAAATTCTGATTATCGATAATCGATATTTCCAAATCATTATCACCCACTGTAGTGTATTGGATTACATAATGAAAAAAGATATTCGCATTCACTGAGTCACGTTGAAGATAGCATTGATGAATGTGGAGTTGATATCAGACCGTGACAAAGTGAGGGTGGACAAATAGGAAATAGTTGTTTCATTTAACCCTTTACATCGAATGTAGGAGGGACACAATAAATAGACACCACACCCACCCCTACTACTGACTATACATACGCTACCTCAGGAACAGCACTGGTCATTTGAAAGCACCATCACATTTTGATGGAGTGCGATGCTGCATTGTGGATTCAATTTGCAAAGATATGACTGAGCTGGGTTATTAAGGAAGTATCAACGTATTATGACTATAATTTTAAACTCAATACGTGTATAGAATCGAATTGTTAACAATCTAATGGGGTATCTGAACTTCCGCGTTGGATACCGATGAAATTATATCGTAATCATTGCTTTCCGAATCTATACTCTTCGAAAACTTATCCTACAATCTACAATCCACCTATTATTATAGTAGATAAATACAATTAACGTTCATTGCACAAAATTGGGTTAATTTTTTTGCATTTAAAATTTTATCTTATAAAATCATAGCATATCTTTCGAAAACATTCGACTTTCAACTCAAATAAGTGATTGTGCAGAATGTGATGAATAAGAATTAGTATAATTCAATTATAATTCATATAGTTCTCGACAATACTTCTCACGAGACTGTTCAGATCCTTCATTAACATGGAAATTGACAGAACTATGGTCACAAGAACTGCTGGAATAAGAGCTGGAAAAAATAATAATGAGACCAAAAGACGTCCACATGAAGGGGTACCATCACTTTTGATGAATATTGTCAAGTATGAGGAACAAGTTGTATAACCACTATTCCCAGAGACATTTAAAAACCTTCATTCACCTTATTCCAGATTCAATCATTCAGTATACTGTTAGCGACAGTATTCTAAGAACACCCCGTATTGAGATGGAAACCTGTAACGGGGTGATGAATCACCTGAGTCATCGTTGGAGTCACTTTGGTGCGAAGATGAGAACAGTGAACGTTGGGAGAGTGCAGGCGAATGTATTGCTTTTTGGTGCAATTGTGTGAATTCTGTTCTAAATTGAATTATCAAACTAGTGAACTAATAATACATATTTTCAATTCCATATTCAGAGTTCAAAGACAGTAAAATTTTTTCGATTGCAGGATATATCTGGTTACATTCACCTTTAGAATCTATAGAGTCGACAAAATTATATTGAATAATAATTCATCTGTACGGATCTCCAGGCCTGTTGTGAACATAATGCAAGCTAAGCATCGTTTTCAATATAAATAGCGTAAAAAGTGAGACATCAATCAATTTAATGTTCCACTTGGAATTGCTCGGATTGTTCTACACCCTGAAAATCCCGACCATAGGAATGATGGTTACCTGCCCTCTAAGGACATTGCTGGTGACCTTATTGTGAGTACGAACTGTCCTCAATTTTTTATGTTCATTGTATTTCACCATTTATGCTGCCGTTTGGCAGGACTTGCCTCTTGTTCAATTGATTCAAAATAAATGTTCGAGTCAGATTAAAACCTTGTTTTTTTTTGGGAAAAGTAAAGTTGGATGGAAACTCTTGAAAAAACTCTCTCGTAAAAGCCAAGCGAGACTGTATTGCGACAATATTATAATGATAATAAAAATAATTCTATATCTTCAAGTGAATGAATGAGTCGATAGATACCTACTCAATCACATGATTATGGCAGAGGAAAAAAGGCGAGGTGTCATAGCCAGGGGAAAATTCATAGAAGAAGTAACCCTCCTACCAACTACTTGCTAATCAGGGGAGTTACTTAACGAGAACTCTACAGTGGTGCTTTCTCCCAGAAGAACAAAGCTGCACCAGTTGAAGCCGATCGGCCCCGATAGAGTGGACCTAGAATAGGAGTAAGTTGTCAAATATCCCGGGCTCAACTTGGACCCCTTACCATACTGCGATGAATGAGTTACACACTCCCAGCCAAAGGTGTTACGGCAGAACCACACCAGCTAAAATGAAGAGTCGAGTTTTTAATGGAGTACAGAAATTAGCATTGCTCTGCAAAACAGGAACAACCAGATCTACCCCCACCGCGACAACAATAGCTCAACCCTCTAGCTCAGGAAATCCAACTTCTTGATATTTTTTTTGTATGTTGGAAGTTGGGAATTGTCTTTCGAGCCCTAGGGCATGTTCCCAAATGAGGACAGTGTCTTCCAAATCAGCTACATCATCGTCATCACTTACATATTCAATGTCTGATATGCCTTCTTATTCGCAATTGTTCCTTGTCAGTGAGAGGTCTCTTGGCAATTCTTTATGTACTATATGAGATAATAAGGTAAATAAAGGGCAACGTTTATTTTGGTATTCCCTTGGCATTGACTCACAATGTCCACAAAACAGTACAATACGGTAGGAAAATCGTAGAGTCCAAAACACTATTGATACACTTATTGTCCACCAAAATCCAATTGCTTTCCTACACAACAAGTTTTATTCGACAGGTAACACTATTCGAATGTCACTAAGAAAAAACACATAACAGCTCTAAATGGTCAAATACGTAGAGTTCTGGAAATGTTGATTTCAGATGACCTTACATGTGTCCCTTCGAAATATACTTTTTTAATCAGAGTACGATAGGAGATTGCAGTGAAAACAGAGTTTTTAATAGCAACCATGTCCGACAGCCAATCAGCAATCAAAGTGTCGTGCTTATCATATATCAACTAACAACTCGTAGATGATTTGGGACTGCCTACAGAAACTGAAGGAGTTAGAAAGCAGCAATGGGCTGGTGGTCGAGTGCGTTGAATTGCAGGCTTATGACCGAGATATCAATCATTCGGACTCTCAACGAAAACCAGCCGAGTAGTGCTTCGGATGACACTTTATAGCTATAAGGTCCCCATCTACCTAACTCATACAAGTCTCAACGAGACTTCGAGGATGATGGCTTTGCAACTAACAAACTTTCAAACACTTTAAATCCTCTTCTCGGTACTTACAACGGAACGTTGGAGTAGAGGATAATAAACAAGTAAATGCATTGGCACGAAAAGGAGCTAGCGTCAACACCAATGATTCTACCAGAACTAGCTAGTCTGCGATTTTGGTAAAGCATTTAAGGAAGAGTAACTCAAGAAAGAGGGAGAAGCTTTGTGAAGTACACAGTGATGTTACGGCTATCCAAGAATTTCTACAAATGTACCTACCAGCTGACATAGGAAGGAATACCACTCGCTTTGAATCCTCCTGAAGGAGGTGGGATTTCAGGGGATGCAGTAAACAAAGATTTTCTTTGGAAAGCAGAGCATAAAAGATCCATTGAGGTTAAAGTAACATTCAGCTGACGGCTGCTGTAAAATGACATTATTTTATATTTCAACTTTGTCACGCTGGAGTAGCTTACGATCAGAACTCTCATGTATTGGGATAAAACTACTCAACTATTGTTATGAGCTTCGATATGATTTCTTGATGTGTGGTTTTTGTACTCACCTTGACACTTGCATATTTCCACGTGAAGAACACAACGATGGGTAAACAGCAGATTATAATGCATGATAGGATCAGAATGACGGTACGCATTACCCAGTTTAGGGATACCACACATGGTCTCTCGTCCTCACATGATTCGCAGCCTTCTGGACACGCCAAACATTCGAACATGCCTTCATTGTCGTATTGGCTACTTTCACCCTGAAAAAAAAATTAAATTTGTGTGCTACTTATAGTGCTGCGATGGAATATCAATGGACGTGCAATGTATCATCAATGAGCTTGTTCAAGCAATACATGGTGACTATCATCCCATTCGAATTATTAAAAAAATAGTAATTCAGACCAACTTGCATACAATCATCTCGATGAGGAATCGAATAACCAAAAAAGTCAGATAGCGTTCCTAACTTCATGAACATTATGGTAATTGGAAGAAATAAACTTGTACTCAACATAATCCAGTAATTGGACTTATGAGACACGAATAGTCTGCTGAATAAAAAAAAAACAGAGAATAAATAGGGCGTTGGAATAAGTAATTTCTGAGGAGAAAGATTGGGATGGAATAGTCAGAGGTTACCTGGCTTCACATTGCCTTCGATCACTATTACCAGCATAATTTTCAATGGATAACCCTTCTTGGAAATAATGATTTATTTCTATAGTATCGTTGAATGGAAGGAGATAGGTGAGCAGCCGGACATTCTTCGTACTTATACCATATCAACTCTTCGGACTCTCTACGGTAACATGCCGAATAGTGCTTCGGATAACACTTATAAAGCTAAGGTCTCCGCTTTTCTAACTCATACAAGTCCTATATTTACGAAGGATGTTTTGCAACCAAGATGGCGGTGACAAACACTTCAATCACTTTTAACTTACCAGAAACTCTTCATTTTCACACTTTTCTGGGAAGATTCTGATAATTATGAGAACTAACAGGGATATCATCTAGCTGTTTGAACTATCGGCTGATCAGCACTTCAGTGGTTATTATATATACTCGACTGTTTCGTTTACGCATAGATTTACTGTATATCTTACTGATAATACCTCGATCAGAAAACATTGTCTAGTGGTATGATATTCATCACTTATGATGAGTATGCCATACCAGTTTTGGTATTTCTTTTAGTATCATAAGGATGTCAGTAAATTCTGGTAGTTTATACAGGGTACTCAGAACATTGCAAGGTAAATATCAACATAATTGACCACTTTTTTACCCACCATTCAGGGATTGAATATGAAAAACAGAAACTAAACAGTATAGTATGAAACTATATTAATTCAATTGGAAAGTTACACACCCTTTATGATCTGATAAAAAACATTATCAAGAATGGTGAGAATGTTTTATAAATATTATAGATATGTCTAAATGCTATTATAATTGAGAGGCATATTTCAAATATGAGGTACAAAGGAAGATGGTTATGGAAAAGAGTTCCAGTAGGATTCAGCATTCCTCATACAGATAATCGTCAATAATTAGATTACATTAATTTTTTTTTATTCGAAGTCGATTGCAGTCAATTTGACTACGAGTCAACAGCTTTTCTTTCATCATCTTTCCCACAAGTAAGCACCCAGGAACTTTTCAATTCACGGCGTTTGATGCGATTTCAATCACTCCTCCGAGCCATGACCATTTAATCAAGAGCTCTGGTCACGGGCAAGGGCTGAAGTAAACAGTTAACCTCAATTTATATTACTTCCTCGGTTTGTAGTGGCCTAGTCGCCATAGGCGTGTTATAAGGGGTGAGCCGCGACCAACTTCACTTGACAAGCCAGGAACATACTCACTTGGCAACTTTGCAGTTGTGCTGATTTATTTGGGTAGACCATTTCGTTTTTGCGTGTTCATGTTATACAGTGAGTCGTTAATGTCGGAGTGAATTCGCTGAAGTCTTTACTGGATCAGAAGAGGAATATTGCTCTGACTGGCCGATTTGAATATTATTTACCCCGCGATTCCAGGCATCAGGCATACTATAGAATAACGGCGCGTTCACATGACAGCTTTCGCCTACCGCGAAAACTTGAATGAAACATTGATACGCAATAATTTATAATAAAGACGGTGATTTTGAGCTGAAAAGTGAAAACCATGGAAATCGGAGCTTTTTTTTGAGCTAAAGTCGGAATGTAATCGACTTTTTGGCGAATGACCTTGATGCGCGCTCACAAAGATCGGCCAATAGAATCACAATCATAAGCCAAAACGCGAAAAGCCAGCATGTGAACCGCCGTTAAGAGGTCAGACTTTCCGAACTTATCTCTAGCAGAATAACTTTTTCTATCGATCGGCATAAATGTAGTGAGGTTTTTCAGATACCTTTCCTGTCCCAATATCCTTTCTCTGCACGATGTTTCATCAACATCAACTACCTATAGGTTTTCTATTCGTGCAGTCATAAGATGGAAATAAATAATACAATACGTTCAATATCATGATGGTATGCATGGCACAAAATGAAATTGACGATGAAAGGAAAGTACATTGTTGTGATTTCATTTCCTACTATCATTTTCGATATGTTGTTGTATCACTCTTGTAGGTAATTCACCGTTCGATGTACAAGGTGTTTTGAAATTTATTTCGAGAATCGAGACAGACAGATATGCATAAACGTTTCATCTATATCAAAAACACATAGGGGTTCAATTCTTGCATGGGGAAAGTCGAAATGTTTTCGAATCCAAGATTCTTAAAAGTATTGAAAATAAACCGCATTTCTTTGACCCTCTTTTCCTAACTCAGTAGCTTATAGTTCAAAGACAATTTTGATAGTGAAACGTGTTTTGGTGAAGACATTATTGCAATGTTACCAAACTTGAGTCCTACCGGGTATCCCATCTGAGAATCTAAAGTTTCCGGTGAATCCAGATTTTGAATGAAAGTAAGTCACTTGTCAGAAATTCAGTTTTTTGTTTTAAACAGATCCACTCGTTCCATTATCTCAGAAAAAATATTATAGGGGCACCCGGTATACACAAGTATAGAATACATATTTTATGCAATATAGCACTTTATTGAATTTTTTCCGTTGGCTTTTCCTCAATGCAAAATTATTTTTGTTTATTTGTTCAGCCTACCAAAGTATCCTCCCGTTATATGTACCTATTTCGTGATATGCATTTCCATACAATCATGTGTTCAACTCGTCCAATAAGGATTTTAACGGAACGGCGGCCATATCTATTTGCATAATAAAGTCGGCTGTGGATATTATCATTGCTCAACAGTTTTGAGACCTGAAACTTCTAAACAGCAATAGGTAGGCAAACAATAAATAATTGTTTATTTTCGCTTCTTGAGTTGCTAGTTTATATACACAATGTAACAGTAACAGTTCATGCGCAGCCAATATCTATGATTTGGGAAAATCGTGATGCAAATATAGATCAAAAACGAAGGACAAAAATGAGACTATTTTTATTTATAATTTCATCCTAGTGTTCCATGACTGGCTTTGGTTTTACACTTCAAACTCTTTGCTACACCTATTGCCTGAATTGATTTTGCGATAGTTTCCTCAGACAAGTCAAGAAATAAAGAAGAGGATGATAATGCCACAAGATAGGTGAAATTTTTGACATCTTCGATAGGTTGATTGTTGAAGAAGAACCTGGATTGATTGTTATCATGATATTTAAATACATTTTCTCGAGAGTATTATTTCAACGCGTTCAATTTTTTAGTAAAATTTATGTGTGAATCGCTTAAAATGACGATGTCATCTGCGATTTCTCACACTAGACTCCAAGTGTGATGGGTCGATGAAATCATCCCTTCAACGGGAATCTGAAAATGCTATAAAATACAGGGTTTTCAATTCAAAATACATATTTTTGACGCGTATTTTTTTGTAACTCGAAATAATTTTGAATATTGCATACAAATATCCTACATCTATAGTCAACCGGAAAAAAATCCGTGATATTCCATGGTTTTCCATAGAAACTCCGTGTCATATCAGCTTTCGTTTTTTGTATTTGGTATTTATTTCGCATTGCTACCTGACTTAATCTTTATGTATTTCAACAACGTTTATTTATTCTTCATTCTTTAATGATTGTTTCATTAATTTTTGTAGCTTTACAACGTGAAATTTGGGTATTTCCATCATCACATCATCTGAATTATCTTGAGATATCAATTTTTACCGACTTCCTGAACTCATTTCAGACCAGGGATGGAGGTATTTTCACTTAGCTTAATTTTTTTTTCTCGTCTTCGACTCGGGAAAATTTAAATATTATTCAAGTCTGTGCGTTGGAGAGATATCAGGAGATCAACCTGCTTTCTCATTAGTCTAGACGCCAGGCAAGCATACAATTGGTTAGGTGACCGTATGGCTGTGTATAAACAGTGAAATAAAATACAACTTTGACGAGATTGAATGTTCAAGTCTTATTTCTATTATATTTACCGTAAGTTCCGTTAACCAAGATGTTCCAATTTTAATAATCGTAAAGGACACGAATTTGATTCTCATCAACACTTGACAGTTTTCCTAGTCAGCCGCTACCGGTCAACTAGCCACCAAATCCGTATCGGCTATTTTGAAATATTATCGTAAATTGTGAATCCACAATTCAGTTCATTATTATTAACCGATACCGTCTGGATACATTCAATAATCGTGAAAAAACCAATGAGGTAAAGTTGGTAGAAATATATTTACACTGAATGCGCACCAGTTTCACCAATAAAAAACGCTATTTGTATTTGAAGTAAGGTAAATATGAATGTCATTCAACCTATAAACATAAAAAATTCCAGTCTAAAACCACAGATTAGAAAACCTTATCTCTAATCTGTGCTAATACCATATGCTTCTTCCCCAAAGGAAGAAAGGAAAATTCCGGAAATCGTTCTAGTTACTATGGTAACCATACAAAATATAGGCTTTTGAATGGTTGAAAATATTAGGTGTGAAATTTTCTACGATATATATATTTGATCATTGATAGGTATATATTCGTAGGACGTCCACTTTATGTTAACTGGTATCAGAAGAAAATCCAATGAATATCCAAATTTACCTATGTCCCTTCACTGGATGTTTCACGAACGATTAGAGAGGTTCAATAAATGTTTTTAAAATCTATAACGATCGTTCACTGGACGTACATCGGATGTATACTTGCTGTGAAGGTAGTAGTTGAAAAGTAATCAGCCTGTATATTCGAATACTCGCTTGTTCCGTAGAATGATAATCTGATCAAATTATTTGTTGATGCATAATATGCTGGATATGCAATCTATCATGAAATGGGGTTTGCGATGATTAATGTGATTAATCGGCATATTATGTTGAAAATGGTAGCTCCAGAGTGAACTTTTTGAGGAAGGGATGAGTGATTCAAGTTTATAGTATTTGGTACTTATGATCCGAAGATTTTGTACAATATCCATCTATAGTAGATACTGGGAGAAAAATAGTTAAAACGAAATTATTTGAACTTGAATTGGATTAAGGCTCACGATCTGAATGCTGCAATGAAGCGTTTTTTTTGTACGCTAGTTACTGCAATTTCCAGGTATGATTAAGATATTATTGTAGTATTTATGTCCAGGCGCTACAATATTATCCTGACTACTTCGATTATGCATTATGGTCATATAAATAGTTCCAAAATCCATGCTGCTATAGAAAATAGTCTCCATAAGATTGTCCTATTCATAAAAATCATGTGAATACGGTAATTTTTCTCGAAGTTTATATTAAGGAACTTTTTTTCTCAAGTTTTTGCATAAACGGCACTTTTTATGCGACTCCGCACACGACATTCTTTATTTCGTAATTTAGATGAGGAACAATGTCAAAACTGGCATTTTTTTATTTTTTTTTTTTAAATGCCCGAAGTCTATGAATACCCCGGCCAGTAGATCTTGAGGGGAGTTCATCGATAGTGTTGTCGAACGTCAGCCGAACTCTTTGATTCTGTGATCTGAGCTTGCCGTGTAGAAGTGAAAACCCGTATTATTAATTTCCAGATCTCATTCCAGAATTATCATTAATTTTTCATTAAACCTGTGCCTGTTGTGACCAGAAAAACATTTTGATTTATAATCCGCGAACCAGTTTCCTGTAGTCGTGATAGCCATGTTTGATTGTATTCCCGTTTTTCGCCGATTAGTTGGTGTGTTGCAGTTTTACCTGTAAAACCCCCTGTATAATAAAAGTGTTCCTGACTAGAGGATTAGCTGTACACCACCCAGAATAACCGTAAGCGAAAACCCTAAGTTGTACTGTCGGTTTTTCCAGGAAATTCTCCTTTTCTAAGGAACACCCTGTCAATCCAGAAACTCTCACTATTCAAATTCAACATACCAGAATAATTACCTGGAAAGAAAACCGGAACTGCTGACATTTCAAACATGATACTATACAAAAAAATATTTTCAAATACCATTGATGACAATAGGAAAATGTATCAAAGTTCATTGTTCATTTTTAGGAATATATTTTTAGAACAACTCCTTTGCATTATGGAGAATGAACTTCATTGTTATACAGGGTGTCCCGGAACTATGATGCCGAATTGGAATGGAATATTCCTCTAGAAAAACACAGGACTTTCCTGATATCTTTTTCTCGCTCGTTGCAAGGTATGAAGGATTGAACGTTTTTTCATCCATAAATTGCGCAGTTTTGGGAAATTTCCATTCAATTTGAAGAAATGTTCGTGTCAGAACTGAAGAAAGTCTTTCAATCGATTAAAAGTCAGAATATTGTGGAATATGATGATCTCTCAATGAATATCATCAAAATCATTTATTTATTGAGCTTTGACAGTTCTTTCAATGCGAATATGGCTCATTCACTAAATTAACGAAAGCAAGCGCGATAATTCCTATTTACAGAGGAGATGATACTCAAGATCCGACCTCAGCTGAAGAAATTGAGAAAACTCGTAAAAACTCGCCTGTTAAAGTTCCTCGAAGCAAACTAATTAATCAGCAATGAACAATTTGGATTCAGAAATAACAAGAGCACGTCTGGTGCTATGTACCTATAACAGCTACAATTTAGGAAAGAACGTGGTGCCAGTTTTTTGTCTGATGACAAAAACTTTTATTTGATTGTGTCAATCACAAATTATCACTTCAGAAACTCTTTCATCATAGTATCAGAAACGTGAAGTGAAAGGAATCATATCTGACAGGTGAAAACCAACTAGCCAAAACTGACCATATACATCTAGATTGAACATTTCTTGGGGAGTACCTCAAGGTTCAGTATTAGGTCCATATATTTTTCTACAGTGCATAATTCATCTATCTATCTCTGATATATCTGACTCCTTTCCTTTATTTGCTGACGACACTTCACCATTCTATGGCTGAAGATTTCAATTCGCTTCCTACTAATGTTCTACATAAAATCAAGTCGTATGGTGCGAGGCAAATGTTATGTTTGGATTTCAATTGAACAAAATTACCCACATCCAAACGTCTTCTTGAAACAAACATACTAATTCAAAGTTATACAAATCACATAGATATGTCGTCAGAGGATGTTTTGCCCCCAGATATATAGCTAGAGAGTTAGGTTATGCTTAGGCAAAAATGTTCATTTTGTTGTGATAGAGTCAGACTTGAGATATGCATCCAGTTCTGGGATTGATATTATATAAACAAACTATTTGAGACTGTATTTTGTTGTAGAAGCGAGCGATGCGATATCCATATCATGCCAAGTAAATATTCTTGAGAACCTCGCTTGTTCAAAACACGAAATACCGACATAAACTCCATTTAAAGTGATTACAAGCTACATGTCTCATTCACAAGAACAAATCTTTATACAGGAATAACTACCGCACCGCACGTGATGTAATGAATCTATCACTAATTATTCCTAAATCTACACTGATTAGACTCGATAATTTTCAACAGAGCGAAATGTATAATTACTCACCTGTAGAGCTGAGTACCATCTTGAATTATTTATTTGAATAGAACACCCCATAACTTTAATTGTTTTAGAAAAGTAACTTTTGGAAAGTGAAATTTCGGTTTGAAATGAACTATGGATTTTGGTTACTTTCGATAAGACACTTTGCTACCTTAGTTTAGTTTGACAATAAACAAGATGTTTTCGCGACAATGAATCATTCCAATCCAAACATGATTGAAAGCATTATTCGTGCTTTTGGTTGGGTTTGAAATGACCGAAATGTCGTTCTCCAAATGATTACATTAAGAAGTGAAGTGAATGACACTAACAACAATTATGAGCAGATTTCGAAAACAAAGGGTGTTCTATTCAAAAAATAACGATCAGCCGCCATTTCAGAATCATTAGCTGTTTAGGTTTCAATCTCCCATTCAACCCCTTCGAATTTCTTTGCGATATACCAGGTGGTTCAAACATTAGTGGGGGAAACGGACTTTATACGGGCCCTGTATGTATATTGTAAGGGACTGTGCTGCTCTTCTGAGAATACCGGAATACTGTGTTGGTGGCCGAGTGCGCTGAGGCGCTGGTCTATGGCTCAGAGGGTACGCGGTTCGAATCCCGGCGGCTATCAGAAATATTTATTTATTTCTATAGTATCGTTTCAGCGGGAGGAAAAAGGTGACCAACCGAACATTCTTGGTACCTAGATATCAATTCTTCTGACTCTCTACGGTAACCAGCCGAGTAGTGCTTCGGATGACACCTAAAAAGCTAAGGTCCCCGTCTTTCTTACTCATACAAGTCCTAGACTTACGAGGGTTGCTTTGCAACTAAGTTGGCGGTTAAAAACACTTTTCAAACACTTTTCTAACACTTTCATTATCTCGGCGGGTCGCGTCTGTCTGTGATTTATAGCCTCGCGATAAAATCGGTCGCCGACTTACTATAATTAGCGAATGATTTATTGCCGGTAATTCTCAGAAGTTCCTGTAATTTCTGGAGAATGAGTGATTCTACTAGAAGGGATGTTTCGTGTCTATATAAAGGACCGCTATATCGTGGACAGTCAGTTTTAGTTTGAAAAGAGTTCAGTTTAGAAAGGAAGCTATAGTATTGTGAACATTGAGCGAATATCGTAGTGATTTAATTAAGAGTTGTATTTCGAGTGTTTAGTGAAATCAATTGTTCAGTTTTGTACTGAGTGTTTTGAATCAACAAACCCAAGTAGAAATATCGTAACAATATTTATTTACAACTGTCAAGTATATCATCCATTGCGCACTCGATTTTCAGCCAGTTAATGGAAGTCATTACTGTGATGAATCGAGTATGGTAATGACAGTACGATGGAGTGATATTGAAACATTCAAATCATCATAGTTCAAATCGGTCATGCACAAATCAGAAAAACTGAAATTTTTTTTTTCATTCTGATTCTATGATGAAGTAATTATGAAACGCAAATGAGTATCGAACTAGCCTCAGGAGAGTTAGGCCTAGCTTACTTCTGAGCGTGAGACTGCCATTCGAAGATATGGATTTCGTACGATGTATGACCTTTTAGAAAAGCCGGGATTTTTCATGGATATGCGCAATAAGTGATAAACTGAAATCATTCAATTTGGCTGTTCTACAGTGTATACATATGGAGACTCTCATTCAGCACAATATGGAATCGGATTACTTACACAGAAAGATATCTTTATGAGTGAACGCTTAGACGAAATTGGTATCATTAACTCAAGGAAGATCTGCACATCCACCCCAGTCACTATTCAGCATGCCAATGCTCATAGATATTTTCATGGTATTACCATTCGAGCTATCGAAATTGTTTTTCGCATTCGCGTTTCTCTCTTTCTTTTTTTGTGCCTCGAGGTTTTAGGTGCAGCCAAACCATTATATCGCTGAAATCTTTTATATCCATAACTCTGTCCTGCTATATATTCTCATCCAATTTCGAATGGTGAAGGCCTGAGGTGGGCTGAATCTGTTCAAGATACAGAGTGTCCCATACGTTCAAACCACAAAACAGACAAGTAGGTACCGGAAGGTGCTAAGAAGTCAAATGAACATTTTCCAGAAATATATATTCAAGTGAAAAAAAATCGCCCAATAAAACCCCATAGTTTCATCATGCATTTTCTTCTATAGTGTTCATTCAAAAAGAAGAGTAAAAAATATGCATGATTATGAACGATTTGATTGATTTATCGTTCACGAATTCAGATTTCTCCAGATATTATATGAGCTCAGTGTTAACTGCTTTCCTCATCCCTTCACAGATGAAAGATAATAGCGCAATAGGTCTGTAATAACCAGAACGACTAATCACACGCGAAATCACAATATGCTTTCTTTCCGTGGCATTCGTATCCATTTTCCACTTCTGTCAGATACATATAATTTCACTTAGAAGCGACAATATGTCAAATGTAGTTCTTATTCCGACATTCCTTTGAGAAGGCTTTTGTATTTAGGGTCATACGATTTTTCTTTTCAAGTTCTTCACAACAACTGTCACAACACATGACGAAATTTTGCGCAGTGCTCATGTTCATGCAATAGTTCGCGTTATTACCTGCCATTTTCAGAGAATGTTGATTTTTATTTCAAAAATTGAGAACAACAGGGACTCTTCATATGTACATTAAAGTGTTCAAAGTGGAAATTCCACTATGTGTGACAAGATTGAAGTTGCAACTTTTGATATTACGTAAAAAGAGAGATATCGAAACACTGGGAACTGTGTGTGTTGCATGTCATGTATAAATCCTAGAAATAACAATGCCATGTACCTAGGTTGGGTGGTCTGAAACTTAAAATGACCTGAAATGATGATAAAACCCATGGTCACCTATATGCTTTGATATGATGACCAAAAATGCAGAAATTTTGGCACAAGTCAAGCTGTAGAAAGAGCAGCGGCTAACTTGTCTGGGAATCACAGCGGCAATATTGCACCTATGAGAAATAAAAGAAGCAGCAATCAGTGCCTTCAGACTTAGACAATAAGCTCTGAAGCAGCAATTCGAAATGGACATTCGAGGATTTTGAAAAACATTTCCCTAATATCCATCATTTCTAAGCCAACAAATATCATGCCAATCAGGTAAACGACTCCGAAATGATTATGAACAATTACCAAATATGTACAGGTAATGGAGCTCAACTGAAAAGGAATGTAGATTTCAGGCTCTCAAAACTCCTTCAACTTTCAAGTAGAAGAACATGCTATAAAGATATTTTTTGCCCTTATGATCAGAAGAAATAAAAAATGAAAGCAGAAATCTTATTTATCTTGAGTAACTGAAAATTGAACGGTTTGAAAATCTTCTAACCGTTGATAAGAAGGCCTCTTCCAGGAACTTAAGCCTCTTGCAGAAGAGTGCTGGGCATTAGCAAAGCAAATGTTCTGCAGTTTCAGCGAAGTTCTCGCAGTAGCGGCAACTACCACTCTCTGTTTTACCCATCTTTTTGAGGTTATATCTCAGAGGGCAGTTTACACTGAGGAGTCCTGTTAACAGTTTCCACTAACTTGTAATGAATTCAGTCGAGTAGTGTATATTGGCCGGTATTGGATCCTCCCAATTACGGGTACTTGCTTTTCAATTGCGCAATAATTGTAATTACTCATTTTGCAGTAATTGGGAGGATCCAGTACCGACCAAGGGATTATCTCAACAGTAATCACCTAGTGAATGATGACTTGTAGAAAGACTGATTACTTGATTTTCATGGAATGTAATAGTTGTTTAAATGTTTTTCACCATTTCTTCATGCAATTATATATGTGGGAATATCCATGCGTATGTTATTTTTTGGAATGAAATTGGAGATATCATATCATCTGATTTACTTACATACATCTATTCTGCTCGAGTCGGTGTGCCCAACTGGTAAGGTACTGAGGTTTCTCAGATATGCTTCAGAGAGGGGGTGTTGGTTATCAGCGCGTTTGCGCATGGTAGAGCGCGAGGGTATCTCTAACCCCCTCTCCTTCTGAATTAATATATAAAGCTCGTGCTACTTTTGCTTGGAATTATATTTCTCCACATTTCGTAGCGTTGACGTCTCACTCCGATATCAGAAGCCAACATAAACAAATTCTTCATAATCGGAAAAGGTAAAATAATTTATCAATTCATTATCCAACTTTATTATACTCAAAATGTCTATTGGCAAATTAGATCTGGATGAAATCAATAGTATGATGAATCAATCTCCACAAGAATTTCAAACAATGCGATTATCGTCATTGACTGTGAACAAAGCATATAGCATTGAAAAGATTACTGCATTATCTACGAGATATGGGAGATCCATTGTAGTTTTATTATCTGATGAGGATGTTAAATTCAAATCATGGCTGCCTAAACGGGTGGCTGATCGATTGACTGATGAAATTATAAGTGAACTGAATTCTCCAAATAGCCATTTCACTTTGAGATATTTAGGAGAGAGCGCGCCTTCTTATGATGGAGCAAAAACTCGATCTTTGATTGAATTCGATTATCTACTTTAATTATTTGTGTGAGTATGAATATTCTTGATTCAATCATTATATCTAACAATATTTTTCCTTCCAGCAGTATCCAGATCTACACCAACATGTGGATGCAATACTCGCAACAAGAATGGCCAGAAGCACAGGACTTGAAAACAGCAATCGAGCGATTGCGATGCGAGTTCAACGATCTGAGTTTTGATGCTTTACATTCCACCAATTATGATATGAATATTTGTTTCGACAATGATGCGGTTCGAAAATGCATACAGCTTCATGAAAAGTATGAAGAGGGTTCCGGTATATGTAATAAATTCATATATGGAAGTTTGAACTTGGTACAATTTTGCGAGCAACTAGTCGATATTGACTTACATGATTTCCTATTCCAGTTGGTACCCTACTTACCAAAGGAAATCTGTGAAGCATATCACTTGAATGATGATGAAGAATCTAATCAATAAACTGTGTTGAACAATATGAATATCGTGAATAAAAAAATTCAACTGATTTCAACTGTTTTATTTCAATATTAAAACATATATGTTTGAACATAGATCTAGGTGAATAACAATAATGAATAATTAGTTTGATTACTCTTTATAAAATAATTCCATATAGTTTTTGTTTGATATTCACTATATAGATCCAATTTGAACAGTGCCATCTAGCGCGCTATAGGTCAGACACGCATCGTGAATAATCAAAGCGTATACTCTAGTATTTCCTGGAAACTTAGTCTTGCGAGTTTCAAATTCAACTTTGATATCTACTGTAGAAGCCTTCATAGCATCAGGTTGGTGGCAGCAGTCGATTATAAATAAAGGATTGTCGCGGAATTCCCCAAATGCCATCATTGGTTCACTCATATCTTTATCATAATAGTTCCGTTGGAATTGTTCATAAGCATAGTATGCTGGTGAATATAGCTTCTTATCGAAATCGAGATTCCACCTTTCATATGGATACACTTCTGAGTTGAGATATAGTCGAATATTATTGATGTCGGCATGTTTGAATTGTGTCGAATCGGTAGATCTGTCGTTGAAATTATTTGTGTGTTGAAATCCAATAATAATATAGCGGGGGCGTTCAAGACTATTTGTTGTCTTTATAGCCCAAATATCTGACGCAGTTTCTCGTAATGAAGGTAGTTCATAAAGATCCCACATTCTATAAGCCATCTTAACTTTAGCGTTTGCATTACTCTTATTGATTCGACTGAGTAATTTGAGCTTTTGTCTATCCTCTGGCATGATGTGCTTAATTTTCCATTCGATCTTATTTATTTTCAAGTCAGCATCAACCTCGCCAATGTATGAGTTTTTGAATGATCGAGCAATGATGAGTATGAGCTCTTGTTTAACATTCAGAATTCCCTTGGTGTAATCCTCAGCAAAACCCATCAACTATTTGAGGGGTAATTTTCCACTGAAAATATGACTAGTGATATCCAAAATATCCTGTTTCTCTTGGTTGAGACCCCATCCCACAGTTTGCAATGACTTGTTGTGCGTTTGTCCATAAGATACCATAGTTTTCATAGCAGTAGTTATTCCAGGCTTTCGAATTACAACTACTTGCTCACCTCCCATTTCGTAACGAATTTCATCGAAGAGAAATGCTAGTGCATTATTTGATAAATAGCAAACTTTGTTCGGGTCTGTAGGGGTAAATTTACCTTCGATGTATATATAACTTTCTGCTATATCCAATATTAGGTCTTGAAAATTGATAGGAATTCTGATCTCATCTGAATTCTTATAATATGGTGAGCCATACGGTTTGTAGGTATGTTCGTGAAGGCTTATTAATGAATGATCCATAGTTGGTTCATCGAAAACATCCAATTTATCACTTGAGGTTTGTGCCACCATATTTTTCAGGGTTTTTTCGCAATTTCAGTCCAACGATCGACTCAAGAAAATTTTTATCCTCGGCTGATAGCTTATATCTTGACTGTTCGGAACAATAACGTGAAGTGAGCTTGTAATTGCGCGCACTCTTTTTTATATGCGTTCGGGGATCTCTCGAAATTTTCTGGGGTCGTTTGAACGAGAATCCCATCTTGATTGTTTAAGATAATTTCTTCAGTTCTAGTTTCACTATGATTTTTTCTCCTCGAAAATCAATCAAAGCTCCGTTATCATCCAAAATACTCAGAGTAATGTTGTCGATGAACTGACGCCCCTCTGGTCTGACCGGCATGTAAATAATATTTCGAGGCTCCTTAGATAATTTGTATCCTGGTTCTACATCTATGTCGAATTCGAATAGGGTATGCGCCTCCCCACCATTGAAATATGCTCCAGATATTATATTGCAATCGATACGTATGATTCTTACTCTCATTATATCCACAGGTAATGCGGATTCATGTCGTATATTTGGGTCCAATCGATGTGCTTCAAATCCTAGAAGTGGAGCAATGGAATTCTCGTGTGATAAATCAATCTCAAATGTGGAATGGATCACACATTTCAGAGTATTATTGTTGGCTTGCAATAAAAATACATCATTCATATCATCAGTTGCTTTATTCATTTGTGTTTTCATAATATTTTGTATCGTTTTATTAATCTCATCTATCTCATATACGCCAGGTGGAATTTTCACAGGAATTGTTGAAGCATTATCCGTCGTTTTATAGCCGATTACATTATTCTTCTCATCCACATTGAGGATAGAATTGTAAGAGTAAAATCCATGTAAGCCTAATCCATAACTATTGTGTACATCGAGTTCGATTGGCGGGTAAAAATTTGCGCTCAAGACGCTCGTTTGTCCAGTTAGTGTGAATGTTCGCGACATGACTGCAACTATCATACTGATCACAATATTATATCTTCACACCATTTATTGCTGTTTGCAGCATGAAGAAATGCACCGCTTCTTCCCGGTTATGGTAGGTTTGTAATCAATCTCATTATTCGCACCAACGTTGACATCGCCCATGTTACAGTAGCAGCAGAATATTTTTCTAGGTGTGGGACCGTCGTTTATATCATAACTAGCTCCTTCAGTGTTTCCATCATAATGCTTATCACAATATTGATATTTCAAAATGTCCAAATCATTTTGTAGATATTCGGGCAGCTTATCCCACACCATTACAATCTCATGTGGGGCGCATGCGATCATCACTTCCTTTGGCATATCTGCAAGCTCTTCTTTGGACATTTTCAACAAAGTCCCCAATTTAGAGTAAGCTTTCAGTGAATGACTCATTTTTTTGATGCTGTCACGATCCATAATGTGTGAGATATTATGTCTATCTGCTGGAGAGAAACTTCAAGCACAAATGCCCACACCAGAATGTGTTATATTTTTGTTGACGTTCGTAATTATACAATAGCTTGGTTGTCGTTGGGCCGCTATGAAAGTAGCGAATTAATTCTTCAGGAGGTGGTAAGTCTCCATAGCTATCGAAGTATTTAATCACCCTACCACGTTTTTTATATGCAACCCAGTGAGTACCGGGACCGCTTATTGTATCTAGATTGATGATGGCAGACTCGTTGAGATGTGGCCCAGTACTGGGTAGGTTATCGCGCATGAATACGCCTCGAAAATATGCCAAATTTGTCTGTTGTGCAAAATTCTCAATATCAATATTGCTCAAAGGTCTTCGGGGTAGGGTGTCTATTAGTTTTTTGAATCATTCGGTCTTAAAAAGATGCCCATTCCTTTTCTATAGGGCTTCAAATAAACCCCTTTTCCATTTTTACCAATTGCAATAGCTTCCATATTCCTATTGTGGCGATTTGCTTCAATAAGTTGTTCCCTACTCGATTTAGCAGTCTGAACAGCTTTCGCTATACCTGCAGCTGCTCCTGCGATACTTCCCAAAGCAGATAATCCTGCAAATATCGGTATGAGGGGTAAAATTCCTCCAATTTTGGGGATTGGAATTATGCGAGGTGTTCGAATATTCTTCTTACCTCCAGCAACTCTCAGATATTTTTTTGCAGCTGTTAGAGCGATACTCGACACTTTCTTCATATTTTTGTCGAGCTTCTGATCCCCACCTGCCAGACGCAAAGCTCCTCTGACTTTCTTAACTATTCCCGAACCGAAAGCAATTTTTTTAGTCTTCCCAACTCTATTCTTAGATCTACTAAGTCTACGACAGCCCATACCAAATCGTCTCTTTCCTTTCATTATATTAGTCACCAACCAAGCTGCAGCTTTTTCTCTAATGCTTGCTTCTTTTGATTTCACTCTTTCCCACGCAGCAAGCTCTAGTTGCTCATCTGCTTTATGTCTATTCGTTAAGTTACTGCTATTCTGAGAGTAAGCAATGTCGTGCTTTTTACATGCAATATCCAATTGATTGATTCCTGGATCACCTCTTGCTAACCGCTTCTGTAATTTGGTTCCAGGACCGCAATACTGATAACCTCCAGATAAATGTAACTCAAATGGGAGTTTATTGATGAGAGTATTAACTAAACCTCTACCGCTTTTACTAGTTTTAGATGTGGTTTTACGTCTGCATCGCTCGACTTTCATAATATAAATGAGTTGTTTTCACTTATTCATCTTTATATATCATTCGAAGCTCGAACCATGCACATAGTGAAACAAAAAGAAAACTTCGTTGTGGACAATTGGGATCGCAAAATTGGGTATGGAAATGGGAAAGAAAATACTCCACGCCATGGGCATTTATTACCTTCCTCTATTCGGGGTCTTATTGTCGGTCCTTCAAATTGTGGTAAAACAAATGTGATGATATCATTGCTGACTCACCCATATGGGCTTCGCTTTGCGAATGTATATTTATACTCCAAGTCGTTGAATCAACCAAAGTATGTGTATCTTCAGGATGTATTACAACCAATAAAGGAGCTGGGATTTCATACTTTCAGTAATAATGCAGAGGTTATGGATCCGTCGGAAGCTAAGCCAGATTCCATATTCATTTTTGATGATGTTATCACTGAAAATCAAGATTTGATCAGATCGTATTTCAGTATGGGTCGCCATAAGCATGTAGACTGCTTTTATCTAGCACAGACGTACTCTAGAATCCCAAAGCAGCTCATTCGTGACAACTCTAACTTCATCATCATGTTCAAACAGGATGCAACAAATCTACAACACATTTTTTCCGATCACGTATCGCCTGATGTTACATTTAAAGAATTTCAAGATATGTGTGGAGAATGTTGGAGAGATAATCATGGTTTCCTGACGGTTGACAAAGACAGCGAGATATGCAATGGTCGTTATAGAAAAGGATTCGATAGTTTCATATATCCACGAGACCCTCATGCAGATAATCAATTGACCCTTGGACGTTGTGGTGACTACATAAACTGAATAAACAGAAGCTAATAGGGGTTTCTGAAAAGATCAAAATGGGTGAGAATATGGAGAAGGATATTAATTTGAAACGCCAACTGATTGAAGCAACAGATGCAGTGAGACAAAAGTTCAATGCGATCAAGAGCGTTCGTAACGAGAATCAAGTTTCTCTTGAGAAGATATATGAACCTATAACGAAACCCCTGAAGGTAATATCCGATGCAACGGTGGCGAACCCAAAGATTGAAACTTCACACGCTTCAATGAATATGAAAGCACCAACTTTGGATACCACACCCATCACCCCTTTATCAGCAAGTACGCCGAAGAATGATAGTAGCAGAAATAACGAATTTTTTTCACCTAAATGGGAGAGTAATGCTGCATCCAACCCTTCTGAATTATATCCCATGGATACACCCCCTTCGTCGACGATGTCTTCATCAGATGATACAATCACACGCATAGAAGTGGAGCGGGATGAAATTGCGAATAGACACATACATAAAATGAAAACTGGAAACTTGCGTTATGATACTGTTTATGGGGTATATGAAGATTCCTCTACAAAACAACTGAAGGTTGGTAATGCCGAAGTCAGTTTTCCAAGCGGACACATTGCATTTCACATCGGGAAAAAAATAAAACAATTCCCAGCCAATGCGCAATTATATGATATGATATTTCTCAAGCAACCGCCTAAAGAAATAGGATCTGAGAACCATAAAATATTTGCAACCATAATGGAAATGACTCGAGCGCCATACAAGAATTTCGATTTGAGACAAGGGTTGAATACTGCCAATACTAAAAAATTTCGTGAATTGATCGAACCGTCAGTTGGTGCCCCTTACGAAATGAGAAAGAGAGGCGGAATGGTGAATCAGAAGTTTCCTACACAGAAATACTTCACCACCCTGAAAAAGGAGTATGTTTATTGGAATAAACCTAGAGAACTGATTAATCGATTGAGATTATTATGGAGTTCAAGAATGTCTGGACATACTGGTCATGATAACGAAATAATGTCGATAATAGAAGAATTGCGTGAAGAACGTATTGTGTATTAGATATCTGGAACATATTTCGAATATATCTTATGATGAATATTGTTGAGATCGTCAGTTGCGCTCGATTTCGATGGAGAGTCGGTCAAAGAGTGATTAATTCAAGCAACAATAATGGATAATGTGAAGAGACAAATCGCAAACGAACTCCACACACCTGCTCGCCGTAACTTTAGGAGAAGAAGAACAATTATCAAAGGATTTGCTGACTTATGGCAAATTGATCTTGCCGAAATGCAACCATATGCTGAAGAAAACGATGGATATAGATATATTTTGTTTGTGATCGATTGCTACACTAAATATCTGTGGGCTGAACCGATCAAAAATAAAACGGGTAAGGAAGTCACTGAAGCAATGAGGAAAATATTGGAAGGTGTACAATACTCACCAAAGCATATTCAAAGCGACGCTGGCAAAGAATTTTATAATCGATGGTTCAATGAATTGATGATCAAATATAAAATGAATCACTATTCCACATATAGTACGAAAAAAGCTGCAATAGTTGAGCGAGTCATCAGAACATTGAAGAATTGGATATACAAAGAATTCACAGCTCTAGGTAAATACAAGTGGTTAGAAATATTACCCCAACAAATCCATAGATATAATCATAAAAAACATCGCACAATTGGAATGAGGCCTGTAGATGTTTCTCCAACAACGTTCTTGAAAGCTTATAGTAATCCGAAAACGGCTCCGAAACCAAAATTCCGAGAAGGTGAAATCGTGCGAATAAGCAAGTACAAAGGTGTTTTTGAAAAGGGATTCGCAGCGAATTTCTCAACAGAACTTTTCAAAATTTCTGAAGTGAAGAGAACTGACCCCACAACCTACTTGCTCGAAGATATGGAAAAAAATCCGATCAAAGGATGTTTCTATGAAAAGGAACTACTGAAAACAAGAAATCCAAATATATACTTGGTTGAGAAGATTTTAAAACGAAAAGAAGGAAGACGATTCGTCAAATGGTTGGGATTCTCGAATAAACATAACTCCTGGATCAATGCATCAGATGTTGTTTAATGTATTGCCTCAATGAATAATAAAACATGTTATACTAATATGTTTTATTTATTTTAACAATTTGTTAGCAAGCTTATTCATGAGCGCTACTGGAAGCGCTGGATTGTTCTCCAGCTCCGAATGGATCAACTATACTTCTTGTCGTATATGGGTTCCGCACAACAACTCCAGAATTCTTCCTCAGAGTTTGTTTTTCGAAATTCAGGCACCAACATGTTCTGAAGTGGTGTTGAGCGTTCAAGAAGAAATGTCCCACATTCTCACATAGAAATAAATCAGAAGTGCATGAACTACACATTCCATTGAAACAATCATTTCTATAAGTATTGCACGATATACAACGCTGCTTCAATGGGCAATCATATTTCATACAATTCTTGCATACATTCCTACAAATTCCGAAATTCGAAGTTTTCAATTTCTTCAAGTCAAATTTGGAACATTTCGCCCCACAATCATCTTCCATAGTTGGTCGTAGTATTTCTCGAGGCGGCCGATTCTCATGTATGCATATCGGGCATAATCCAGTACATGGATTAATCTCTTTTGTGTTGTATGCACTATTGCAGTTGTAGCACATGATTGTGTCATCAATTCTCACTGGAAAAGTCATCACTTTCGGTTTGGAATCCCACGATTTTGGAAATGGCATCTTTGACTATGTATTCTGTTCGCCAACCATGCGGAATTGATACTAACACTCGGAGCACACTCACCTCCTCTATTTATAACTACTGAAATTTTGGCTCATAACGTCACACTCCTCCTCATCTCCAGAAATATATAAAAGGAGAGGAGGGTTGTATGTGTGTCATCATTCACAACACAAATTTAGAAGAGTGAACATCATAGTCACAATGGAAAGAATCTTCAATAATATGGGAGAAATTGCTCAAATGGACTTAAATAATATAGCTGTAAGTAGTCTGCCAAAATTATTGTTCATCAGATATAATCATATACTTATTTCTTATTTCAGATCATAGAGGATGAAGGGGTGGAAGAAGAAGGAGCAGTGATTGAAATCGAAGAAGATGAAGATGAAGGATTGGGAGATGACGTTCCCATTGTAGAAGACGAACTGCTAGCCATGCGTCGTCTCTTCAATGTGGAAGTCATAAGAAATCGCCCGAATCAGCTCTACTGTATCTCTATGAGCTTCGTGGTGGTTGAAACAACCGCTGGTGATAAGCATTTGTGCTTCAATTGCTTCACCTTATATACTCACAGGTCTCTGGGAGGATCGTACACCCACGTTGATGCGCACTACACGGCGAATTTCGATGGAATTCCAGTGACACAGCGCTGTGCGGTTTGTAGTGATCGCCTGTATTTGACGAAGTTGGTGGAAGTGTGCATTATATGCAATAACGCCCCTCCATTGAGAGCCAGCATCGTCGATGGTGATCTTGTCATCGATTGATTGTTATAATTTAATGTTAATATTAGAAAAATAAAATTGTTGATATAGTCCGATATATTATTTATACCTAGCTAGTATACCTCGAGCAGCTGTAGATGTAAGATGTATAGCACTATAGATAAATTTGGTCGCAAAAAGAGGAAATCGATTAGTTTTCCACATGGGCGTCCAGGAATTGGATTCAAACTTGATAGTTTCGGAAATTATGATTTACAGGGTAAGCGACTAGTGAATGTGAGTTATCCTAAAAGTGGTGGGGATATTATAACATTGGATTTCCACAATCTACAAAAGTCTGAAATGCTAGAGGCGCTCAAAGAGATGGAGAAGCACGTCAAAGATTATCCGAAGGTTCTCACGATGTCACCAGAACTAAATGATTCAATTGTGGCGGTGAATCTCACATCTAAAAGAATAGATGAAGCGATATCGAGCTACGATGCCAAGATGATGGAATGCGTTAATAGAATATCGAAATTAGAAGGCATGATGCGATTTATAACTTCCCAAATGAATTAGTAGGTCTCTATCTACACGTGATTTTATTGTACATTGTAAGGAAAAATAATAAACAATGTCGAATTCATGACTTCATTATTCAATGTAGAAGATAACAAAGCGCACATAAAAATGCTACATATCAGAATGTGCGCATGCGCCATATCCTTATACATAACCAATACATATTTGCTCTGTTGATCCTTCAGATGGGTAATTATTTGTGGATGATTAATCAATCAACTGCGCATCCAAAAAATCATAAATAAAGTACTGCGCACACGCTAACTATCGAAGGAATAAACTTATCACAAGTTTGATGGAAAATATGTTCAAGGTACTCGAAACAGTACACAATTTTCCATACTGCGCATAACTTTTTTCACTGCGCATTCCAAAACACCCTGAAATGGTCGATTTTGAAAACGGTAAGGCCCACGCCTGCGCACAACTTTTCAATCTCATTAACTTGTTAATGGGATTCAAACGTATGATTTGAGCCCTGATGGTAACCCAATGTACTGCGCATAAGTTTTCCTCAAGACAAACTCAGAATGCTCATTTTGGTCGATCTCGAGAACCGTTTGACTTAGGTCTGCGCAGTTGATTCTAGGCACCAAAAATACTTATCAGTATTTTTGGCGCCTATGAAAATTTTTGAAAAATTTTTTTATATTTCTCCACCTCCAACCGGCTCTCTTTCAGCTCCTGGTCCGATTCGCTGAGTGCTGTCTTACATGCCTCCACGTTCTCTTTATTTTTTCTGGACCGCTCTTCCTGTTCGAGAATCTTGGATGCTTTCTCCCGCTTCAGAGCCTCCATTTCCTTGGCTAGCTCATCCATGCGAGCCGAAATGCGGGATCGCCATTCGCGCTGCTGTTGTTCTTCTTTCTCTTCTTCCTTCCTCACCAGCCTCTGTTTCTCGACTAACCTCTTGGCTTCCACTTTAGCTTTTTTCAACCGGAGAATTGCAGCTGCCAACTTCTTATCATAATCATCAAACGCTACGAAGACATTCCTCTCCTGTGTGAGAGGGATATCTTCGTCGATATCTGGCGCGACGTATTTTCTTGGGGCAGGTGTTGGGGCTACTCGGGTTGGCGTTGGGGCTGCTCGGGTTGGCGTTGGCGTTGGAGCTGATCGGGCCGGTATTGGAGCTGATGGGGTCGGTGCTGGAACGGCAGTCGATGTCGAGGCGATGGGCACCATCCACGGCGTTATAGAAACGCCCGTTTTGCGCCGACTATACGGTGTGTAAGCCGGCTCCCTCCCTTTCGGTTTCCTCTTCAATTCGGAGGATTTTTTGAAACCAGTCGACTGCTCAGGCATCGGTGTGACAGTAAATGGCCGCCGGACAGTGACGTCCGAAACAACCGTAACTGACGGCTGTTTATCAGCTCGCTTCCCTCTACTGGACGGCTTCCTTGTTTTCTTCAGCCCTACTCCGAGAGCTGTTCGAGTAACTGACATCGGCGATATCACCGTCGGTGTTGATAGAAACTCCTTGGCCTCAAGAAGTTCCTTCTCCTCCGGACTCGCCTCCACTTCAGTTATAGCTGCTATATCTGGCATCGATATAGCAGGATTCGGGGAAACAGCCGTATCCATAGCTGTCGGTATCGGGACCGTGTCGAATCCGATATCCGATTCGAACTCAATCCCCAACTCACTAATCAAGTCGTAATAGGTTGCCATTTTTGTTTTTTTTGGTGGTAGCACTTTGAATAAAGAAATACTTCAAGACTCAGAGAGCGTGGTAGCTTGAACTAAGAAATAGTCAAGACTGAATCGCTGTTCCTCGCTGAAGTGGTGAGGAAGCTTCACTCTCCCACTCCTCAATCGAACGCTGACCGCGCATACGTCTACTGTTGTCTCTCTCACACTTCAAACATTGCGGCTATATAACACGCTTTCACAACCATCTGTTGGGTGAGAGATGCGAGCATCTTTCTACCTGCTCGCTGGCAAAAGACCCATTCGTTCTGTTATACACAACATTCCGATGTTATTCTCAAAGAATGCTTTGCCATTTCTATATCCACATTCCAACAGCAGACGCATAGGGTACAGTTTCACATAAAGTCATATTTCAAGAATTTTGTGACAAACATTCGAGGGAAAATCAAGATACACTATAGTGACGAAATATTTTATTTCATATGTATTTTATGATGCATAATAACAATATACAACTATGTACAGAAGGAATATTCTACATTTCTCCCTCAAGACCTTTTATCAAATCATCGAGATTTCCATTTCCATAATGATTGTTATGTAATTCGTGTTCTACCTTATGCTGAATAATTTCCTTATGACCCCACGGCAGAGTCTTAGTTGTATTAGGTATTACAAATCTCTTATCATCGTGTGAAGATAGGGCAATTTTGTTTCTCAATATGGTATAAATATCATGCAGTTCACTAACAAAAGTATTCATTTTTCTAAAAATGAGGCCACCCCTCTCAACGATTTTTCTATAGTCCTCCGAATGAATTTGTTTCTCGATCACAGATTTTTTTATACCCTTTGCTTTCTTCACTTCATTTTTCAACGATTGTACGTAATACGCTTTCGCCCCAGTCCCGTAAAATTTCATAATAGGATCGCTAGGAAATTCATCTTTCATTCTTCCAAGAACTGACTTTCCTATGGATATTCCAAGACAATTACCCTCCTTGTAATTGGAAGTATCGAAACTATCTGGATTATTTTTCATGAAATCATAAAAATTTTCTGTTTCTACTTTGAGAATGAGAGAATCGGTATCTGTGTATAATAAGGACGCATTTCGCCCGAACTCCTTCTTTATACAACCATAGAAGAAATCGTATATCACAGTTTTGGATAATTCCAAAATGCAGAATCCTAAATACATCGGTTTGTCATAATTGATTTTTACTTTACCCATATGAATTGCTACGAAATTTTCGTTGAATCTCGAAACAGTTTTGAAATTTGGTCGCGCTATATAAGCGCTGGCACCTAAGGTTCTGCGAATATTTTCCCAATGAGTCAAAAGTTTTATATCACACCTCTTATCTACATTCTCCATCGTTTTACCATACACCGAATTTACCATACCCTTATAATGTCTATTCTCAAATTTACTAGTTGCCTTATTTCTCATTTCGGTATTTAGATCTATGTATTTCTTGAGCCATGGAGACTGATTGAACTTCAGTATTCTATGAATTTCCACCAAATTCACATAATGAACGATGTATTTCTTCTTATTATTCAAATTTGGTATCAGCTTTGGTATTTTGGATTTCGATTCTGGTGGAATGATCGACTCTACCAGATATGGAAGGTCTGAGTGGAGATTATGCAAGCTCTCTGGATAATGTATATCGACTTCTAGCACATATCCCACTGCATCATTACTTGAGGTACTCATGACGTCGAATTTCCCTATTTCGGTGGGAGACAACCATTCAAAACCATCAGTTGGTAGTGTTTGGCTCATACTATGTCCGTAAAGATTCGTTGCATCCAAATACATAATGAATGAGGATGGTGCTTGTCGGTCGAAGTTTGGTAATAAAATGTTATTTGCAATATGCTTTCGTTCACTACATTGACTAATGTCACCACGAATTCCTTTTTTGAAAAAATTCAACATGTCTATGTCAGTCAACAATTCCAACTTCACTTTAGTATATCGTAACATAGCATCCCAGGAAAGACCAGGAGAAGTGTAATAATGCGCGGGATCCAACTTATATTTATCCAAAGAAATATTGCGGAAATTCTCGAAAACGTCACACAGAAGAAGTACATCCGACTTCAGATAAATATCAGAATAATCGCCCAAGGTGCAGCAGTTGAATGAATTCCACACTAACTTTGCTCTACCATATTCTTCATCAGATATATGACGCTCATTCAAACTATCATAAAATTCCATTTGCGATGGCAAATCTTCGTTATCTAATCTAACCAAATTATTAACAAAACTATATGGAAATACACCTTTTTTCCTCATCAAATTGAATTTTTCATCATCTGGAAAATATTTTCTTGTTACTGGGAACTGATCATCTTTCAAACTCTCACCCAAATTCTGCAATGAATCAGCCATAAATCTGAAGCTATCTATGAACCTCAATTTTAAAAATATATTCTTCAATTGCCCATCTCTATCGATATAATTATCGACATGTAAATGCCTTGTGAATGATACATATTTTTCTTTCGTTTGAGGAATTACTTCGACTTTATCTCCCTTATCGAAAAGTTCTTTGATGAAAAGATGACAATCATACCCACTCAAATTATGGAAAACGATAGGAATAAAATATGGAATCTTGAAATTAAGGTTACAAATCGAATGTGCGGCACCATATCTTTTTTTTCCAGTTAAATGGCAATGATCTCTAACTTTGATATCACCATCCACAAATGGAACTTCACAAATACCGCAAGCAGATGCATTATCGAATTCAAACTGTTCCGCCTTAGTCAATTTATGCATCGGTACAATGCGTTTCAAGTGTTCATTTTAAACTTTAGTTAAATCATCTTCAATCTTAGAAACAAATAATTCCGCAGCATTTTTTCCTCTATATGTCACGAACTTTGTTAATGAATCATCAAAAGAGCATTTAATCAAATACGCAAAAGAATAGGGTTCATGTTTATATGTCTTATGAGTAAATGAAGCATCTGGATCCATTTGACACGAATCCATAGGTTTCAGAATCGATTCAAAATCCGCATATACTATGAATGGAACCTGCAATTGCTTCTCAAAATTCTCAAATTTTAAAATATTTTCTGGCTCAGTCTTACCGAATTTATCGAGTTTCAAATTTGTTGTAGGTAAAACGCTGTAAACGTGATTACAATCATGCGATCTATGCCTCAATAAAGATATCTCATTCTCAAAGTACAACAAACAACCATCGCAAAAGTAATACTTGTGTTCATGTGATGAAATCTGACTCGAAACTAATCTGGATAAATCTTTTATCCAACAATAATGATTATTTCCTTTATCGTCGGTCAAGAACAATAAATTCACATGATTACCAAGCCTATTACGTGAATAATGAAGAGGACCGACAATCTCATATTTCAATTTATCCGACTCATAAAATTTCTCGAGACCGTAGACATTGATAGAACAATCATTCATAATCTCAAACATAGGTATATCTCGCAAACTCATTGGAAAACTTATACCTGCCAGGTTGAGCACTGTCGCAAAATGTGGATATGACGACACTCTTTGAACATTGCTAGCTGCGGGATATAAAGCAGACGTGACTGCCCAAGCGAAACAACATAAGTCTTGATTTACCACATTGATGACTGCCTTCTTATTCTCGATGAACTTCGGCAGCTTTATATAGGAACACCCTTTCAATGGGCTATACCTGTTGACGTTAACTTCCAAGAATAATATTTTTTCCAAAGCCCAACCTACAAAACGATCAAATTCATTATTCGAGACCATTATAATAATTTAAAAATAAACTCACCAGAATCTCGCTCTTCAAACTCAGTAGTTTGACTTATCATGACATCTTTGAAGATATTCATCATATGTTCCAAATTACTTGATCGGGCTATAATCTGATTCGGAGTATTGAATGATTTTATTTCTACAATATCTCGAGTTTGATGGATATAGCGGCCAAATACCTCCATATTGGCTTTGAAAGTTACATGCATGCCCAAAACATTTTCGAGTAACGCAATAACTTTCTGTGATATGTTGCTGAAGAATAATTTATAATCCAGAGTTTCATTGTCGGAATTAACTCTATAGCTGATGATTCTGCACTTGAAGGCGCTATGGATTACTTTCACGCCGCTCGATAACTCGACACATGAGCTCGTTCTATGTTTTAACGTTCTTCTATGAGAGCTCATATCGCCTTTGGGCACCATTATGTTACAGCAATGGCATACCTCTTCCAACGATGTTGACGATGGTGGATTTATCTTAAGCTTCTTTGGAGGATGTGTTGAAACACCGGCAGTATTTGGGCACGATGTTCTTTCATGTCGACGCAAATTATCGATGCGAGAAAACTTTTTATCACAACTACTGCACGCGAACATGGCTTCGTAACAGTTCATATATTCACAACTGAAGTTTTAGAAATAATGCATCGAGTAGCTATGCGTCCGAATTTATATTCTCGGAAAGAGGAGGGGGCTAGGAACTCCCCACTACATCCGTACACAGCATAGCTGGCAATCAATGTGACTGTTTATATTCGCACCAGTCGGGTATGGCGACTCGACGTGGCAAGAAGTGTTGTTCAACTTAGTTATGGTATAATACGGTAATAATTCGATGTAATTCCTATAGTTTGTGTAAGTTGCTACAATTACAAACACCAGGATATACTTTCGGAGCATCAAACCACAGTCGTTCCTTAGAGAAATCATTATCAAGTAATTACTGTTGAAATAACCCATTGGTTGGTACTGGATCTTCCCAATTACTGCACAATGAGCGATTACAATTATTGCGCAATTGAAAAGCAAGTACCCGTAATTGGGAGGATCCAATACCGGCCAATATACACTACTCAGTCGATAGACCTTTCCATCTCTATATTGCCCGTAACACCACCAAAACTAAATATTTGAGGAACATATCGAATTTTATAATGGAACCGACATAACTTATTTATGATAGGAAGTGGAAGTGATATTTTATTTAATGAGATGGAAAGTTCCTTCAAAACCTCGGCTGAAAACATATTGCTCTCTGCCCTGGCACAAGCTTCACCAAAATAAATTCTGTTACAACCACCAATGTGACTGGCCAAGGAGTTTCTTGACATAATAATTGTAGTTTCATTAATTGTACGTTTAATTGAATAAAAACTTCATTTTGAAATATGTTTTTATATTTTCTCATACAAATAAATCACTGTTAGCACCAGTGCTTTGAGTGATTTACTTTTAACACCAGTGTCATAATATGACATTTCAGACACTGACAGCTTGCGTTAAAAATTATACTTTTACTGAAGTTTGTAGAAAAAAGTTATTTATTTTGGAATCATTAGAGATAAAAATCTCAGGTGTTATGAACAAATTAACAATGTCCTGAGGAAAACAAAACTTCTCAGAACATTACTCATCAGTATATTCTGCAGAATCAACTTTTTTTCTTGTGATTTTGAGAATTATACTATATAAATCCAGGAATTCCGTATCGTAGTGTTCTCGTGATTTTGAGTCAAAGAAATCAGATATTCGAAAACTACATGAACAAACTATATCACTCACTACATCAACTTTTAGATGATTTGAGTACGGACATGTCGGGTAGAACATACCGAAGATGCTTTCCTTTTCCAGTTTCCTTGTCGATTTCCTGAAATACCGTTTTGTTTTGGAAAAATCTGCTCAAATAGTCAACCATGTATAGTGAAGATTGTATGCCTTCAAGTGAGAAGTGGTGGGGTATTTGTAATATCTTCAAATTGCCAGTTCAATGCTCATTCACTCAACCAAAACATTAGAACTACGAAGACGAAATCTATCAATTCATCCTTCATTGCTTTGTGAAGATTGACCAGAAAATAATTCAATGATCATAACTGCGATACTAAATACAAAAGAGATTAACCGACTTAAAAGGGTCTTGCTGAAAAAAAACATCAAAATAATGACCATATCCTCCTTAACTCAATCACACCGTCCAATAACAGAAACATGAGACTCCACGACTTATCGTTCACCAAATAACTGACAAGAAAGTGATAACTACTATAACATATGTTATATCAATTACTTTCCTCATTACTCCTAGTTGGACCAACTCTTAGACAGGTTTTCTTGGATACATGAGAACCAAAGGTCACCTCCCAAAAATACTAGAGGAGAGCGTGATGTGCATCAGTATTTTCTCGAGGACACTTCACACAAGGTTGTTAAGTATCATCTCGCCTTGTATATGGATACCCACTATCACGACGCCCGTAGAAGCAAGATACGGACCTCAAACACGTAATATTGTATAAATGCAAGATTGCTTGAATCTGCATTCTCGAGATAAAATTATTATATGCATCTATTCAGTTTCTGTAATTATGTAGCTCAGTTATAATTCAGGCTTTGACATTGCCGTTTGTAGCTCAACCGAGTTTTTGAAATAAAGTTTTTAAAAACAAATTTTGGAAGCTCCCTACCAAAATTGGCGCAGTCGGTAGGATAGCAAAAAGGCTCTAGTGATCTAGCATCGACATTATCCTAAGCTATTCCGCGAACCGGTAGACTTTGAACAAAATCGTCGGAGTTATTACCAAAAAGTAGTGTAAGGACAAACAAACGAAAACAAGAAACGCGTAGTCGTACGGAAAAGTGAAAAGACCAATACGAAAAAGTGGACTAGAGAAAAAATTGTGCAGTGCACTTGGGTTATACTTCATTGGATTACCATACCAGCACCGATGAAGATCATCTTTACAATCACCATCTCAATGTAAGTGATTGCTCATTTCCCATTTCCCATACGAAAAATCCATTTTCTCCGTTTATCCCTGAATAAATTTCATTGGAAGACAACTTAGCGGAATTACTCGCTAACGCAAGTCTAGTCGAAGAGAACGAAACCCAAAGAAACGAAGAAACCATCATGGCAACAGCTTTCCATACTAGTTTTCTGGAAGCCATTCCCAAATTCGGAGGTGAACCAGCCGAATTAGCCGATTTCATCGAAGCATGTGACCTCATCGTTCTGCAATTTCAAAATCTAACAGACCCAAACGCATTCATTAATAAGTTCCTCATTACATGCGTAAAAAATAAACTTGTTGGACGAGCCAAACTCGTAGCCGGGGCTCGCGAAATTAAATCATGGGCGGAACTTCGTATGCTGCTTAGACATAACTTTGCTGATCAACGAGATAAGAATTCTCTTTTGAGAGATTTGATGTTACTCAAACAAGACCATGCCGAAACCCCACAACAATTCTGCTCAAGGTGTCAGGATATTCGAAGTCTCCTACTTTCTAACTTATCATGTAAAGAAGGAAATGCTCAAATTCGTGCAGTCAAAATTATGATGTTCGATAACCTAACTTTGAAAGCTTTCCTCAGTGGATTGAAAGAACCTCTAGGATCTATAATACGTTCTAGAAACCCACAGACATTGGAAGTAGCACTTTCCCAAGTCATGACAGAAGAAAACATTTATTATGCCCGAAACAAAACAAATAATCTGATCCAGCAACAACAGAGAAAAGACACGAGACCACAACCTTCACATTTTCCACAACAACGATCATCTAACAGCAGACAAACTTTCAGACAGAATTTCAACCCGAATATTCGTCCAATACAAAATTTCCCTCCAAGGCAAATCAGACCATTTGTGCCGCAACAACAAAGACAATTTCCCAGACCATCGTTTCAACAAAATAATTATTGGAATCAATCTCATCAAAGACCGCGGCAAAGAAATGTTTTCCAACCAAATCCATTCAAGACACATCCGAAACCAACCGCAATGGATAGGTCTTCAGGAAATTTTTCGAAAAACACACAACAAAGACCAAAACCAAACTTCGTAGCTGAAGAACTTTTCTACCAAGAAGACGGCTATTACAACGAAGAATACCCATACCCATATTACGAACAAGATTCTCATTATGAATTTGACAATCAATTAACGGATTATTATTACCCAAATGAAGAAAACGAACAACCATCTGAACAACTACCTTTTGAAGCCGAAAATTATGATGACCAAAATTTTCAAATTGGTCCATCGACCAGCAAGAAAACGTAATAGTTATCAACGCCACTATAACTTCTAAATTACCATATATAATATTTCCAGAAACGAATTCAAAATTCATGATTGATACTGGTTCCACAAAAACATTAATCAGTTCAAATATTGCCAATAATTACTATCCACAATATATTCGGAATGACCAATTTCAAATTCAGTCAGCTCACAGTATTAGTAACCATGATTATAGTATCACTATACCGCTTTCAGAAATATTCAATAAACCAGGAATTGCCCAGAAATTTTATGTTTTTGACTTCAACCCCAAATATGACGGATTGATCGGAATTGACCTATTAAAAAAAATTGGAGCATCAATTGATTTAGAGAAAAATGCACTCGTCACTCAAAATACATCGATCCCATTACACATGGAAGAAAACAGTGAAAATCAATCGAAACGACCCCCAAAAGAAAAAACTTCGATATTTCATATAGATCTTCAACCACGAACAAAACATATTGTTCAAATACCCGTAAACAAAGACATCTCTGAAGGAATAAAAAACGTCGACAACTACCATAGTCAACCCAACAGAAGAATCATTAACCTTGGATTTATTTGAACCAATAGAAATTGAAGAAATGAAGTGTTTCGAAATCCATAATTATGAAAAGACATCCTCACAAGAAACTTGTGACAAAAATAAGAACTATTTCCGACAACTACAAACACAAAATTTGAAAAATCTACGTCTCGACCACATGAACAAAGAAGAAAAGTCAGAAATCGCTAACCTTTGTTATGAATATAAAGATATTCTTCACTGCGAAGAAATTCCCTTGACCTTCAACAATCAAATTAAACACAATATAAAATTGACGGGTAATACTCCAATATTCACGAAATCGTATAGATATCCTCAAGTTCATCAACAAGAGGTGAGAAGCCAAATACAATCTATGCTTCAACAAGGTATTATACAACCCTCGACATCACCAGTATGGATCGTTCCTAAGAAAATGGATGCTTCAGGTAAGAAAAAGTGGAGGCTAGTCATTGATTACAGGAAACTAAATCATAAAACCGTAGATGACAAGTATCCACTACCTAACATCAACGATATATTAGACAAATTGGGACGCAGTCAATATTTCACAACGCTGGACTTGGCATCAGGATTCCATCAAGTCGAAATGGAACCACAAGATATAGAAAAAACTGCTTTCAGTACAGAGAACGGCCATTATGAATACAAAAGGATGCCATTTGGCTTGAAAAATGCCCCTGCAACATTCCAGAGGGTATTATATTTTCCACATCCCTGCAAGAACATGTCGAACACTTGAGAGAAGTATTTGATCGTTTACGTCGATCCAATTTTAAAATTCAATTGGACAAAAGTGAATTTCTACAAAAAGACGTAGCATACCTCGGTCATGTTATAACACCAGCAGGAGTTAAACCCAATCCTTCGAAAATAAAAGCAATATTGAATTACCCAATACCGAAAACTCAAAAGGAAATAAAAGCATTTTTAGGCTTACTTGGGTACTATAGACTATTTATTAAAGATTTCGCAAAGCTGACAAAACCCATGACAAAATGTATTAAGAGACTTCATCGAAAGCTTTGAAAATTCGAAGAAAATTCTAACAAATGATCCTATTCTGCAATATCCGAATTTCTCTGCCCCATTTATATTAACGACAGACGCTAGCAATGTAGCATTGGGAGCAGTTTTATCTCAAGGAAAAATTGAAGAAGATAAACCTATTGCTTATGCATCCCGAACATTGAATGAAACAGAACAAAAATATTCAACGATGGAGAAAGAACTTCTTGCTATTGTTTGGGCCACCAAGTATTTTCGTCCGTATTTATATGAAAGAAAATTCACCATCTTCACTGACCACCGACCTCTGAAATGGTTATTTTCTCTTAAAGAACCCAATTCCAAGCTTGTTAGATGGAGGTTACGCCTTGAAGAATACGATTATACCGTGGAATATAAAAAAGGAAAACACAACACCAATGCAGACGCACTGTCTAGAATCCAAATAAATCCATTAGATATTGACGCAAGATCAACAGCAGTCGAAATAGACACTGAACTCGATGAACTACTCAATGAATTGATTAATTATGAAGAAGGAAGAAGTAATCAACTGAATACACCTGTACCAATGGATTCAACAGTTTCCCTACCAACTTTCCAAGAAACACGACCCTGTATAGACGAAGAAATGGAACTAACTATTGTACCACCCCAAATTGAAATAGTTCATGAAGAAGTAGTGGAACAAGAAATAACAGTGGGATCACGACAAGACCCAGATCCTCCTCAAAGCATTTCTATTTTACAAGATGCCATAGATAAAAAAGAAAGACAATTCATTATCACAACCGTATTAAATAACCCTCAAGAACCGAAAATTGTCAAAAAAGGTAAACAAACAATTATTTACGCCCAAATTTCTAAGGAAAACAATGATGATCAAATCTAGGCATTACTAATTCAGTACTGTGAACCAAGAAAGAAATATTTCTGCTATTTTGAAAAAGAAGCAATGTATAAGGATTTTTGTAGAGTATTCTGCAATACATTCAATAGAGACCACCCAGTACTTATAAGATGTACTAACAGAATGATATCTGTAGATGACCCAGAAGATCAACAAAACCTTATAAAAAATTACCACGAAGGAAAGACAAATCATCGAGGAATTAATGAAACATATAAAGAGCTAAATCGAAGATATTTTTGGACACACATGAAAAAATCAATTGAAAGTTTCATCAACTCTTGCCTCGTATGTAAGAAAGCTGAATACGAAAGACACAAACCAACTATTCCTCTGAAAGTCTCCGAAACAGCCACACGACCATTCGAAAAACTAAATGCAGATATATTCACGATTGAAGGAACATCATTTTTCACAATCGTCGATGAATTTTCAAAATTAGGTCAAGCTTATCAAGTAACTAGCAAGAATGCCATCGAAATATCTGACAAACTAATACATTTTTTCCAACATTTCGGAATACCAGTTTCAATTACATTTGATTCCGGCACGGAATTCGATAATGAAACAGTCACATCTCTACTACGTCTTCATAAAGTGAATATTCATTTTATTACTCCTCAATATCCCCGATCAAATGGATTGATAGAAAGATTACATGGAACCCTAACAGAACATTATCGAATTGTGAAACAACATTCTCCAGATACCTCTTCACGATTAATGACGTACGCCATCATCGGATATAATAATTCCATACACTCCGCTACTGGATTCACACCATTAGAACTTGTATATGGCCACACAGCATCAAGAAATCCATACGATATATATTATGATAAACAATATTATCAAAACTATGTCGAAGAAAACCAGAATAAACTCAAATAGACATACGAGAAGGTTAAAGAAAAATTAATGAGAGATAAAGAGCGAATAATCACCAGAAAGAATGACAACCAGATGATACAAAATACCTTCAAGGTAGGAGGTATAGTATTCGAGAAAAATCCCGAAGCAGACAGGAACAAAGCTAAAGATAGATACGTAGGACCATTTACTATCACAGAAATAAATATAGACCACCATACATGTTTAATTTCATCCCCTGATAAACCGCCAAGAAGAATTCATCTCGATAAACTGAGACATCCTCTTGTTACAGAACGATCCAATGGACCATTGGAAGAATCGACCGACCAACAATCAGAAAAATAACAGAAAATCCTGGACTATTACCACAAAAAATGGGAATAGCTCGAAATATAGTAGATTATTGGACATTCATTCGAATTTTTGATGTAAACACCCTGATTCGAGAATATGAACAAATAGAACTGAACGCTGCCGAACTAAATAAAAGCCTGGCGAACAAAGAGCATGGTGCATCGTATGAACGAGAAATGCACAATTACCAAATAATCCTAGAACATCTAATAGAAGAAACAAGGAAAAAACTGTCACAAATATTTTCGAATTCACCGAGAACAAAAAGAGGACTATCAAATGTTTTTGGTAGTATCATTAAGGGTATTACAGGAAATCTGGACGCAGAAGATGGATACCGTAACGAAGAAGCCAACTACTGAGGCAATAGATAAATTTAATTCAACAATCAACAAACTAGTTACCAACCAACTAGTTCTGAAATCAAGAATTATGCAAATCGAAGCCGCTATACGAGATAAAGAAATATCAAACTCGGAAACACTTTCTTTAGTGAATCTACACACGATTTTCATACAGCTGATTGAAGTTCTCAATACAATATTAAGGGTAATCGAAGAACTAGAAACCGCTACAACCTTTGCCAAAATAGCAGTTCTCCACCCATCGATTATTGAACCCGAAGACCTACTTAAAGAGTTGCAATCTATTTACCAGCATCTCAACGACGTCACATTACCGTATAGCCCAGATCGAGAAAATATAATCATTTTCGAGAAAGTTATCAACATAAAAGCATATCAGAAGGATAGAAAAATCGTATTTATTCTAGAAGTTCCCATCGTCGAACCTAAACAATACAACTATTACCACCTATACTCCTTCCCAATTCAAACAGAACAAAATCTATATCATATCATTGTCCCCGAAAATAAATTCCTTTTCCTCAATGAGCATCACTATATATTTTCAAATGAACCATGTGAAGAAGTCATCCCAGGAGAAGCCATGTGTGCACTGCCAGAAGCAAATCCAATAGACGAACTAAAACCATGCGAAGTCAACCTCATCCTCTTCACGAAGAAATACGACAATTGTCAACCACAGCTCATCAAACTCCAGAACAAGAAAATTCAAAAAATCAATTCAAATCAATGGATTGGAATATTTCCCAACGAGACAACAGTGAAATCAATTTGTAACAAAGAAGAACAAAGGTCGACAATCAAAGGAAGCTACATCATCGAAGTACCAGAATCCTGTGAAACTAAGATCGAAACTACAGTTTTACAAACCTACAAAGATCCACGCATAGAAACAAGAATCATCGAGGTGCCACCCCTTGAAGTGAAGATAGAAGAATCCCTCAAAGGAAGAACTCGTGAATTACCACCTATTCAACTCGAATCCATAAACCTAGATGAAATGAAGCCAATCCAGAATAAGATGAACCAAATCGTAGAAAAACTACAAGATGAAGAACAACCCATTTCTTCAAGAATCAGTATATGGACAATCATCCTGTATACTGCCCTTGCCGCCATCGTCGCCTACCTACTTCAGTCGATGTACAAGAAGAAGTTTTGCAAAAAATCATCAAGTATCAACCAGATGGCCCTGACAACCAGTTCGTGCCTATAGAAGAACTTAGGATTAGAAATTCGGAACCAGGCCCTAATTTCTAAACAATGAGGGTAGGTGTTAAGTATCATCTCGCCTTGTATATGGATACCCACTATCACGACGCCCGTAGAAGCAAGATACGGACCTCAAACACGTAATATTGTATAAATGCAAGATTGCTTGAATCTGTATTCTCGAGATAAAATTATTATATGCATCTATTCAGTTTCTGTAATTATGTAGCTCAGTTATAATTCAGGCTCTGACATTGCCGTTTGTAGCTCAACCGAGTTTTTGAAATAAAGTTTTTTAAAAACAAATTTTGGAAGCTCCCTACCAAAATTAGGTTCACTGCCAATTATGAGCCATCGCCAAGGACACAACTCTTTTGAGATTACTCTATCCAAGGTCATTCCACCAACGATTTTAGGAGGAAACCTAGAACCGGCTGAAAAATTCTACTAATATCATCATGATTTTTTTTCAACAGCGTACCAAACGATATGAGTTTCATCCGATATAATATGTAGATGTTGCTGGTGATATTATTGTTCGATATTATAATTTATTCTCAGATGGGTTAGGTTTTCATTTGAAAATGGCTGACAATGTCTCGAGTTGTGAAGTGAATTTCGCCAAAGTTGTAAAATTAATTTCGTCATCACACCAAAGGAAATACCAATACTAGAAATAATCTGCGCTGTGGAGACTACCACCTTATCCATCAACCAGATCCAGGCAGAGGAATTCAGATGGAGAGTGAGAGAGCAACTAGATCGCCAACTAACCTCTACACTCAACATCAGCCGCGAGGAAAAGAAGCCCTCAAACCATCTACGAAGAGACAACACCATTATAATTCTACCAGCAGACAAAGGAAACGCTACCGTTGTTATGGACACAGACAGCGAAAAATCGAAGAGATCCTCAGGAAAGAAAAATACACCATGGTCGCACGTGACCCCACTCCAGCAGTTGAACGAAAAGTCTACCTTACCTTGAAAAGATATCAACTTCATTTTGCAGATAAAGAGAGATCATCGTTGACACCACATCACAGCAAACCGCCTCACCTATATAGACTACCAAAGATACATAAAACACGTCACTCAGACCGATCATCAGCTCAAGGAATTCAGCCACACACAAGCTAGCAAGATTTCTTCTACCGATCATTCAGCTGCTACAAGGAAACTCCATCCTTCGTGAAGAACTCCAGGCACTTCGTTGAGATCCTAGAGAAAATTGATGCTACAAAAAGAGACCAACTCGTCAGCTTTGATGTAGAAAGACTATACCAACGTTCCTGTGGAAGAAGCACTTCAAATGAAACTTCAAAACGACGAACACCTTGAAGATAAAACACTAATACCAGTAGAAGGAATTATGGAAACTTGAACTGCTACTTCCAGATCAAGGAATCTTTTTTCACCCAAGATGGGATTCAATGGAATCTCCGCTCTCACTGGTAATAGCAAGTATTTATATGGAATGGTCCGAAACATTAGCCATCGATCAAGCTCATAAAAAGCCGCGCATCTGGCTGAGATACGTCGATAACACCTTCATAGTGTGGAATCATGGGGATGACGAGCTGGAGATCTTCCTTCAACACCTCAACAACGTGAGACCTCCTATCAAATTCACCATTTAAAAAGAATCCCAGATCGAGTTATCTTTCCAGGACGTGAAAGTGAAGAGGACCGAAAACAAATGGCAAACTTCTGTTTACAGGAAACTAACCCACACAGGACAGTATCTTAACTATGGATCCAATCACCATGGAGCCACGAAAAGAGGAATAGTGAAGACTCTGATTGATCGTGCCTTCAATATCTTCAACAACGAGAAGAGCCTGACTACCGAATTGGACTACATCAAAAAAGTCCTCTTCAAGAAAGGCTATTTGAGTAAACTGGTGAAACAGACGTTTGCCCGCAAGAGACAGGGGATAACCCACAGAGAAGAAGAACCGCAACAGTCAACATTGTGCCTTTCCTACATTAAAGGATTATCAGAAAGAATCAAGAGAATTGGATCTAGATACAAGATCAAGGCCTGCTCCAAATCTGGAAACACCATCCGTAGTCAATTCACCAAAACCATCAGACCACCAAACAAAAACAGTGACTCCAAGAATTGTGTTTATCGAATACCCTGCGAATGTGGCGAATCATACATCTGAGAAACCAAGATACCAATGGAAACCAGAACCGGCGAACACAAGTAATACACCCAACAAGAAGAAACTACCAAGTCAGGAATCGCAGAACATGTGTGGACACACCAACATAACATCAAATGGTCTGAAGCAGAGATCATCTATAGAGAGGAACACTGGTTCAAGAGAAAATTCAAGGAAGCAGCGTACATAATAAATAATAACGCGTTCAGTCAACCAAGGGTCGAGATCCGCAACATATGGAAACCGATGATGAGTCGAATCAACAGGTTACGGCTCACTGAACCGGAAAATCCCGCCCTATCTGACCTATAAATACTCACGTATCCCCGGGCTTTGTCAGTATTCACCTGAAGACGATTCTAGATACACACAATCGAAACGTCGCGACAAACTCGGTTTGAAATCCTTTTTTTTATTTCACTATTTAAATTTTCATTCAAATCTAAGTATATATTTTTTGAACGTTATATATACACTATAACTAACCTATTTTATTTTGTCAGATTATTGATATTCGAATCTTTTGATTTGATAGTCTAGTTCTCTTTTTCAACCTTTTTTGACTACTTTTCTTCATTTATTTTGTTGTTCAGCATGACTCATTTCTTTTCTCACGATTCAAATCATCATACCTTTAGACAATGGAAGTCCGAAACTCTACTCCACATGGGTTAGGTTGTTTCCTTTATATCCATTCATCATAAAGATAATGCAAGTTCTCACCATCCGACATTCCTTATATATCAGATATGAATATTTTCCCTCCTCCAGCAGTCAATATAATAATATTGCCTCATCTATGAAACTATTGAAACTGTGATTCATGGTTGCTGTTTATTCTGTTGTCATTAGCGACCTTACCTGATTACCATAATACTGGCCTCATACAATTAAATATTGACTACTCGCAATTTCCCCACACCCAATTATCCTGAAATATCCTAGCTGGATGCTCAGAGATAAACGTCTCTGTGAGAAGGGTACATTTCAGCAAAATATCCATACTCGATAAGCTGACTCGAAATTAGACAAATATCAACACGTGAACGTACGAAAGGGGCTTATTCGACTACCTCGGATATAAAATTCGTTGTTAACTTTGGATTGGTGGATTACGAATAGTAGTAGAACAAATGGTGATGAGAATATTCTCTGCATCCATTCAGGTTTTCAGCTGGCAAGCTTAAGTACCGTGAATAATAGATATATGTGAGGTAATTAGGAGCTTTCGAATGATATTATGAAAACATTCAATTGCCATTGGCTTAGACCTTCCGGAATCAGTTTGTACGGTTTTTTATCCATATCCATCGAGCACCAATCCAACTGATTGCAGATTTGCAGCAGTGATCGGTTTACTCGTACTATCAATTAGTAATGATCATATCTATGGAAAGGTAGTTGACTGGTTGTGAATAACATATTTTCATGTTATATAAACGGGAGTTATGAAACGTCTCATCTGCCTCCTCTACTAGAGTGTCCAATCTTCAAGGCAGCTCTCGTTATTCCGCACTTTTTCATCGTACGCATCAGCTGAATAAAGTCGTATCACGTTTTTAATAAATTCGTTTTTCAGTAGATTACGCAAAATTGGCCCAGTCTGTAGGATTTGTCCAACGGTGTGAACAATTAGAACTGGTCTGTTTCAACAGTTATAAGGCAGAAAAATTAGTTGATTAGTGACTACAAACTCATGATATTTTGAACTGGAAGCCAAGGACATCATCGGCAAAGCATCAAGGACCCTGGTTGAGAACCAAATCCCCAACACCAGCCTAAATTGGAGGACTACATCGCCAATAATTTAGGAATATATCGTCTCTATTGTTAATTATTGGGATTCTCAAAATTTTTTGGGGTGAATCACAAAGGAATAGAACAAGTAGCGGAATTATAGAAACTAACTTTCGAGCGTTCACATCGAACAATCCTATGGCAATTGAGGAGAGTTGTTGGGAAAACATGAGGTATCAACCCATGCATTATGCGCTGGCTGTACACAGCTGTCGTAAGACCAAAGATCCAGTATGGATCAGCTGTGTGGTGGCCTGGCGCAGAAACCAGCACAATAAGTCGAAAGCTTAGTAAAGTTCAGAGGAGGCAATAACAGGAGTAATAAGGACTACACCTACAGCGGCACTAGAGGTAATGTTGGAACTACCACCGCTTCCAATCTGGATTAAGAAGGAAGCTATGGCGGCCCACCTGATGATGCGCGACTCTGGAAGCTGGGTGATGGAAGGAGGAACGATAGGTCACGCAAGAATTGCGAAGTTGGTGGAGCAGGAGATCCCTATTTCCACCCTCATTGTGAATAATGCGCATGATAGAATAAGATGGAACAAGAAGTTCACTCTAACTATCCCAAGTAGAGAAGAATGGGAAGGTATTACAGTTGAGTTTCGCCCTGGGAGTTTAGCTACGCGCTAGGAAAATACGCTACGGTTTTTCAAGCTGGAGTGTTTGCCATTTTGGCCGTAGCAGAGAAGCAGGAAGTGAAAGAGGGGCCGGAGCAGATAAATTATATCTGCTCGGATAGTCGAGCAGCACTCAGAGCTATCTACCACCCCAGACCGGGCTCAGCACTGGTACAGGAATGTGGTGACGCTCTCGAGAAATTAGTCGAAACAAAAGAAGTTAACCTAGTATGGGTCCCAGGCCATAAAGGGGTGCTCGGAAACGAGACGGCAGACGAACTTGCCAGGGCCGGATCAGGGATGCCGTTTTGGGGACCAGAGCCCGCACTAGGTATAACAAGAAGTCAGATTACGTCTGCCCTCGAGGAATGGGCAGACGAAGCTTTAGGGAATTATTGGAGGAATATCACCGGCTGCAGGCAGACCAAATACTTTGTGGCCGGCCATAGTAAACCGAGGACAGTGTGGCTACTAGGCAGAGATCGTCAAGTACTACGACTCCTCATAGGAGTATTAACAGGGCACAACAGGCTGAACAGGCACCTATCGACAATGGGTATAGAAGATAACCCCACCTGCACGGAAAAAACTGGATAGTAAACAGTATTAGAAATATAATGATCATTAAAATATAATATCATTCCATATAGGACAATTACCTATGGTAATAACACTTAAAGTAATTTTATAATGATATCTTAAAATATTTTCTTATAAAAATAAGTTAATTTCATTATTGAAGATATTATATTATATAATATAATTCATGAATATAGTATCATTAGGTCAATAATACTTGTGCAGTATAATTCATTATATGGAGTTTGTAAAGTGTATTATTTCTCATATTAAATGGCATAATACTGTTATACTTAGCGTTATAATATTTTGTAGTAAACATCATTAGACTTTTATAATAAATATCATTATATTTTATAATACTGTTTTATGATATTTTGGGGCCTATATACACTGCCCTGAAAAATAACTGGCCAAAGAAAATTGGCCCAAATTTCATAGTTGGCTCTGTCATGAAGCGCTAATCTGATTCTCATGTTTTTTACTATAATAATATGTAAGAAAATCATCAAGATCAGTAGTGCAGTTCAAGACAGAACCAAATATGAAATTTGGGCCAATCTTTGATGGCCGATATTTTTTTCACAGCAGTCCTTAATGAATGAAACGAGTTTATATATGTATTCATAAAAAATATATTGCAAAAACTAGAAATATATTTCAACTCAAAGAATGCCTAATGCTATCAACAGAAAACTTTGATTCAGAAACACTAATTAGCCTGTGTATTGACAAATATCTCAAAATTATTTGGAAACTAGTGGTGATTAAAAAAAAGGTGAAAAAGTCTCTTACTCATACAGCAGTAATCAATATTTTTATCACCTATAATAATAGGTGCCACATTATAGTGTTCAGAACAAAATAAATAAACTAAGCTTTAATTCAAAATAGTGTGAAATCATATTATCTAATAAGGGAAAGTTTGGTTTGTCCTGCTCAGATGTGGACGCACCCTGATAAACATTTTCATTTATTTTCTTCTTCAACATTTGTAGATTACATTATTATTCAGTATCGCAGAATACCTCAAAGTAACAAATTTTTCTAAATCATTTATAATCGTATGAAGTAAAGGATACGTATATGGTAAACAATTCAACGTAATCAGGTCATTATCTGACAATGCTTACACTCATACACGCATACACTCTAAATGATGTTTAAACAGTACCTCTTTTATATAGGTATTGCATTTTTCGCAAAACTTGATTCTTTTTCCCACACTTGGGATAATTTCCTTTCTGAGTTCGGGATACTGGGCCAATTTATTGAAAGATTCCAAGTCGATGTCGTGCACTGAAACAATTATTATTTGGGGCAAATACAAAAATGATGGTGAACGTTGAAACAGCGCCGGCGCGGCGGTCAGGCGGTTAGCAATGAAAAATTTAACCAACAATCAACTTCTGGCCGGACCACCGCGGCGGTCATGTCAACACTCAACAGTCGACTGTACCTATAATATAGGTTAGGTTTGGTAATTCTGATACTTACATTCAAATGCTTCTATCAATGTGGAAAGCCCAAAACTTTCCAATATTTCCTTGATTTCCATCACACAAGAATATCACTCTAAACAGAATATTGTTGATTGCTTCATCAACTATCGACTAAAAACAGTGAAAATAGGCAACTTCGTGACTACCTACTGTCCACTTTCGTCGATTAAACTGAACTGAAGTGGAAGTGGAGCATGATTTTTGGTGTGTACGCGGTATAACCCAAGGTAATAAAGTGTATGAAATGAGATTATTATCCATATAATATGGCATTGATAGAAATGAAGCTTCTATTATTCGAGTATTTTAAACTTTATTACCATGGCATTATAAAAAATCACTCAACGTAAATAGGCAGTATACTTCAAAGACGAAAAATCATAAAACGATAATTTTATTATAATTTATAATCAAAATTACTAGCAACTTTTTAAGGTAATCAATCTTATTAACTATTGTTATAAGATTCATTATATATCGCCTTTTTGACCTTTATGAGAAAAATATAATGACTCATATGATATGAGGATGATAAACTGAATAAAAATTGTCATACATGCTATTATATATTTTTTACAATACAACATAATGAAATGATTTTTTTCCGTGTGCCGTAGGTGTGAAGAATACGACGAAACGTCACCTCACTTTCTCGGCGAGTGCGAGGTGTATGGAAGGATGAGATATGAAATCTTCGGAGTTGACAAACTCCAACAAGAGGATTTGATTGAGTTAAAGTGGACGGACACAGCGGCCTTCATCAGAAGGTCTCGGAGGTTCGAAAAGGACAACTAATTTGAAGGAAGCGTAGATATGTGTATGTATAGCAGGTATATCAGGGGTTGGCAAAAAGGGCCCATGGGGGCCTACTTGCCTGGAACCAGCCTCCCCACTACTACTACTACTACTTCACATCGAATAAATTGCGAAATGGCACTCTCGTCATACGGAGTGAACTAGACTGTTTTGAAACTCTTTGTTGACAATTTCAGGGATGATGATAACACGAAGTTGAATTCATGTATATTCTGCAGCAAGCTCTCCTTGGCAAACTAACTGGCTGAGCTTGCATTTGAAAAGACTCTCGTATTGAAATATAAACTTGGACAGAAATTGAGATTGCATCCGATATCTAGTTTTCAAGGTAAAAGAAATCTTGATTGTCTTGGTCAAGACCTAATTGCCTTGAGCCCCTTCAGAAGTGAAACTCCCCACAATTTTGGCATGCTCCAAGATCATCGAAACTTTTTGATCTCCTAAGTGAACCCTGGACAACTATTAGTATAAGCGAAGAGTAATAGAGTAAAAAAGCACTCAAAACCTTTAGAGGACTCTCTAATCAATTGCAAAATCATATAAAATTGGTTATTGAAGAGGGATATTTTCTATATATACAATGCGTCATATCATACAAAGATTCATTCACACCAACAAGCCATAGACAAAATACAAAAAATAAACAACCACCAAATTTCAAAAAATCAGTATGATTCGGAATATCAAGATACAAATGAAGTAACAAATCAACAAACTCAAAATCAGTATGCACAAACAGTCTGGAACGTATTTCGAAATAAGAACCAAACTGAGAAATATGTCACCCTCCTAGTTTTTTTTTCAAATAACATGGCCCTGTATGTCGAATATTAAGAATTTCAATGCATGGTCTGAAAGTGCATAGTATCATTTCAACACCAGATTTTTTTAGCACCAACACTGGGTGATACATGAATTTTAATAACAATAAGGCGAGTGTGGTCATCCATTGGTATCGCAGTAGACTCAAATCTATACTTCAATTGAATTTTATTGCAGAAACTAGTACAATCAAGGAGGATTTTTTTGGGATGAAATTTGACTCTACTACATCTTCGAAACATTAACTAGGTATCTAACACCCCATTAATTTTGAATTTGAATTTATTAATCGTAAATGATTTTTTCATCACATTAAAATATGAGTGCGTCCTTTCCAATTTAGCACAATTCGTGGGAATATTGATGCTTCAATATGCGACATGGTTTTTATTCTATATTCAACAATTTTTTTGGTGCATAATACGTGTATTTTTAGTGGGGTGATAAAATTCGCTAGTGCGAGGAATGACATCCCTACTACAACTTTGTATATCCTCGCCACTTTTCCATTCCCCGGAATTACATTTTACGATCACATTCTCATTGAACGTTCTGTTGAATTCCGTAGATTCAGCTTCATGTTAATGTAGACAATAACTGGAGGTAATCGATTGCACTTTCAGTTATTTCCAGAATGATATAGAGCCAGCAATTCACGAAGCTTCCGTGAAAAGTATATGGAAATCCAAACGAAAAACGAAGAAATGGATGAACACCTATGTTTGCGAATAGACATTCGGAAATGTTTTTACAAAAGTAGTTCGTAGTCTCTAATCTGTGACTATGGTTACAATCATTCCGTTATATCTCATGCAGTCATGAAACTAAACTATTCACTAACAGAAGAAAAAATACCACTAATTAGTTAATTTCAGTACATGAAAATCAAAATTTCTGCCATCATTTGCAATATACAGTGACCAAAGTCCGTTGTCCTCTTAACTCCTTCATTTTATATTTCACAAAAAAATTTCAGTGCAAAACTTGTAGTGTTCAATTCGATCCCATTATTGATTTTTTAAATATGATATACATGATGCCCGTTATTATAGGAGATACGGAAATCGGTCATATCGGGGCAAAGTTACGAATTTTCATACTGAACAATCATCTGAAAGGAAATTTGAAGTGTCATTTTTTGTTTTTGAATCATTGATGGAGAAAAACCGGAATCTATGTTTTTCGGGTATTTTTTCCCAATTTTGATCAGCATGTAGGTAAGATTCGAACATTTTATGTAATACATCATCTTTTACAGAAAATAACAGACCTTTCAGAAAAGCAAAGTGGCACACTGCCGAAATTTACGGCATTATTAAGTCATTTTTGGTCAGCGACGTCACCTAACGAATAGCTGACATTGCTATAACGTAATATTGCCAACATCTCTTTGTCGTCATCAGGGAGAAGTATTTTGAAGGTCATCATATTTCAATAGCACAAGCTGACGTTGCCATCACGTCATATCTTGAACGTCTCTGTGCTGTCATCATGGACGTTATTTTGATGTATTTCGGAGGTCTCCAATACGACTTCTATGCACAATGAAAATAGAGAACCTCTCGTTTGCATAAAATAAGCCTATCTGAAGACTTAAGAAAAACATAATTCTTGTTATTTGTCAGGAACAGTATCAAGCTGAGATGAGCACATAACAATAATAATCCAAAATGTAGTGGGATGAAGGAATACGTATGTGGAAAACCTTCTCTTTGGTGAAACGTTCTCAAGCTGAAGAATTCCCATAAGGAAATAAGTTCGTTTCAGTTCAATTGCTAAGTAAGGAACTACGCTCACTTTCCGTTTTAGAAAGCTTCAACTTATTGATGTTTGAAGGGAACGATAATAGCGCATCTTCGATCTTCTGACCTTCGAACTATAACCTTAAATTGTCGCCATATTTTCATTGACGGTTCCATGGACATTTTTACTGTATTTAAAACTATATTTCTTGTAAACATCCAACATTCCATGAAGGGTACAAAAAAGATAGTCTGATGTGGTGTGGTTAAGTATTACATTAATCGAATGCATGATGTCAAATGCCAATATCATTTCAATGGCGTCATATTGTCTTCACTCCTGGCCTGTTGATAATTGACATTTTGATGTTGTTCAATCAAGTGATCACCATCAAGTAATTTGAGTGATGATTGTGATGTGTGTACGTGAAATGCGTGAGAGTGTGATGTTCTATTCATTTGATTTCTATCAGTGGTTATCGGGATATCGGGTTGGCCATCTAGTATCCAACATTTAACCCAACATGTTTTCCTTCCGAACTATATGTCGTAAGGTATGAGATCATGTCAGAACTAATAGTAATCAGTTTTATAAATTGAAGGGTTCTTCATGGTTCGTCGTATTTTGAAATATAAAGATCGAAATAACGATTCAAGTGTTTCATAACATCACATAGTTTGAATGATATCGCAAAAAATAAGCGATAAATAAAACGACACAAAGACGTCTTTCGGCTGACATTTACCCGTCATTTCTACGTTACAGTCACGTCATCTTTAAAGTCACAGTACAACCAAAAAATGTCGTCATATCGACCTCACAAGAACTAAAAATGTGACGTCATAACGATGATACAAATGACGTCGCAAAGACTTTACACATGACGCCTTGGTTTGTGACATTTACCGGTCATTTTAACGTTACAGTCACGTCGTCTCTAACGTCGCAGTACGTCACAGATGACCAAAAAGTGTTGTCCAAATGACGTCAGTGTGCCGCCTGGGATATGGCGCCCATTAAAAAACAAAGTCGAGTGTTGTATATCTGACATCGAGAACGCCTTCTGAAAAACGATGACAGACTTAGATTATTTTCGAAATAATGCCTAAACGTCTTAGTTTGGAACGTCAAGTTATTTTAGTTTTCGGGTAAACAATTGAAAACGAAAATTACGAATTTCAATTTTCCCCAATAATCCAAAAACCAAAGATGACACCTCAAATTCTCTTGCAACATTGTCCCAATTTAACCGACCATAATCTCTCATAATAACTGCAGGGTCCCGTGGTGGAGCTCTAAAAACAGTATATAGATATATCGATGGAAAGAAAGTTGCGACATCCATGAAGCATAGGTATGAATAAGAAAAAAGTTGTAAGTTTTGATCTTGTTTCGTGTGTGGAATGCCAACAGGCTTGCACGATGCTCCATGAACATCGAAGATTTTCTTTGGATTAGTCGAAAGATGTAAAAACAAATTACACTGGAAGTTGACAACATTGATAGATGGTACAAGATTCCTTGGATCCCCTTCAAATCGTCATTCACAACAAGAACTTGTTGTGTTCGAATATGGCAGTTGCTGAAAACATCTGGGCATCGTGTAGTAAGTAGATTCTGAAGGCAAAACCATGCAGAACCAGGTGCAGACATCGCTCTTATAGAAAACTTATCGACTGGCAGATCTGGGATGCAAGCCAAATAGTTCCAATTATGTGATACATATTGTGGAAGGTGATCCGGTCATATTAGTATTCGAATGTCATATAAAAGCCACTGACAAGATACTGTTGCTTTCTAAATATTTCAGGACATGTACTGGAATATCATCTGGGCTAGAAGCCTTCCTCGTGTCCATGGTGTATCTTCTCTTCTTATCGAGAATAAAGTTGATGAATTAAATGAAAGCAAATATATCAGCGTTTTCCTCTATATCAAGAGCTGTAGAAATCTTACTTTCAAATGGTAATATACGGACGAATATGTCAGCTTGGACAATTGGATAACTTCCTTCTCATTATTTCAGCATAGCCTTCTTTCTGGTAATGTTGCAGATGTTTGGCAATTCACCGGAGTAAAAATCCTGTTCCTCTGTTTTCGAATAATATTTTGATGGGGTGTGAGGAGACTATAACATAAAGATCTCATTTTTCTGTTCATAGATTTTCCATGTGATGTGATCAGGTCTGTGGAAGGGTTCTTTCTCAAAGCCAGTCATCCTCAAATGATCGTGATTTTGAGAGAGCCCTCTACATACATTCATGACGCCTAAAACTGATTGCTGGAGCCACATCTACTATAGGAATATGATTTTTCGCAACTCGAATCAAGGAGAGTATCCCTGTTGCTCTTCAATGTGTTTCAGTCCACGTCATTGATGTATTTTGGGAATGTAGGATGTCATCGATTAGAACGAAAAAACTCAAAATATGTTTCATTGTCTAGATAGGCATTATTTGTTTCATATTTTGAAAAGGCCCATGATTAGATATAAATTGGGATGTATATGTTCGTGACTGTTCGATAAAGAAATTAGTCGAAAACAGTCGATGAAACACCGATTGCATCATTATCATGTCAAGCTTCAAGACGTAGGTAACTGAAGTTGTTGATACATAAATGTGATGGTATTACATGGTATAATAAAAGGCCACCCACTTACATGAAATTCGCAATAACTTAGGTACAAAAAAATCTGTGTCGAAACTTGAAAGACAGAAAAGACAAATGAAAAATGATATTACTTAAAAAATAATCGAAAAAAGAAATGAAAATGCATATTCGTATATAATATCAGAAGATATGTTGAAGAGGTCATATAAATAATACCAAAAAATCAATGGACAGAAGAAAAGATGAATGAAACAATGAATAAAAAAGTGACACCAGCTCAAAAAATCTATTTCAAAGTTTTATCTTGGGATATTCTCGTGGTGGAAATTCAACAATACGTGACAATACCATACTTCTTTCTTTAGAGTATCCAAGAAAATTAACATACCACAATAGTTTGTATTGAAATTTTGCCATTGTTTTATATGATTCTCATGCCTTCATCCAGAATATATCCGTGTGTTCTCACAAATGAGAACTCCACCAAATACGTGAACCTGACCATCAATTCATCCTTCCATCCTCAATTTCGAATTGAATCCCTTAACTGCCGAGCAGAAGTAGGTTTGGGCAGTAATCTGTCGATGCCAGGCAACTTCGGGAGTTATAGTCCCATACATCACTTATATATTTATCAACTTATTGAAAAGTTCACTCTATGTCAGCTGACTATGTCTGCATCAACTAAGCCTGAAAAATAACATAAGAAGATAAAATGTTAGGCGAAGTTTTCTTGTGATTTTATAAATTTCACTGACTGACTGATGGTTGATGCAGCTTAAGAGAAAACAGGATGGATTTCAGAAAGATTCCAGGTCGATTGTATTAATATATTCTGAGAATATAACAACTGAATAAACCTTTATGACATCACACCGATAGTTTTATCGATATCCATTCTTGCTCCTCACAACTCATGATGTTCATAATATCACTATCATTCCAATTGCCAAAATTTCCAACACAACCCTTGCAAGTGAATTCAGACCTGTAAACACATTACCACCTATAGAAAAATTTTTGGAAACTGTAGTTTATAATCAAATACTGGATCACATTGATCATAATGATATTTTGATTAGTAATCAACAGCATTCTTGTGAGACAGCATTGCAGCTTTCTATAACTAAGTTCAAAAATGACATAGATGATGGTAAATATGTTGTAGCAGTTTTCTTGGATCTCAGAAGAGCCTTCGAGACCATTGACCGAAATATACTATTGAACAAATTGTGTCAATACGGGATTAGGGGCAAAGTACTGAAATGGTTTGAAAGTTACTTGCATGGTAGAAAACAGAGAGTCAGAGTTAGGGATGCAACTTCAAGAGAAATTTGCAACAACCTTGGGGTACCTCAGGGAAGTGTACTAGGACCACTCCTCTTCATAATATATCTGAATGATATTGACCTTTTTGTGAATTGTGAGTTCATAAATTTATTTGCTGATGACACACTATTAGCTTGTAGTGATTCATGTCTTAACACTGCTCTACAAAAGATGAATGATGTGCTAATGAATGTCAGTGAATATTTGATGATTAATAAGCTGAAACTCAATGTCGCAAAAACCAAGGCGATGATCGTGACAACTAAATACAAATATAGGCAGATGAATGTTAATGACATTGATATAAGGATTGATAACGAGCAAATTGAAATCGTAACAACTGTCAAGTATTTGGGCTTCCAACTGGATAATTTACTTACTTTCGATGCATACTTTATATATATTACTAAAAAAATTTCGAAAAAACTGTACTTTTTTTCAAGAATTGCGAAGCATTTATCTATGGATACAAGAATCATTGTGTACCGGTCAATTCTACTACCTCATTTTGACTACTGTGCAACTTTCAATAATGTTAAATACATTGCATTGGCTATCAGTCTCGAAACGACTCTACTTCCTATAACAATGATATTTATTTATAAAATAGTACATAATGAAGCACCTTCTTACTTTCGTGATTATGTTGATTTCAAACACGAGATTCACAATCATTTCACCCGTAATTTGAACAACATTAATGTGACAAGAGTAAAATTATCAAATACGAGAACAATAACTTACCACATAATGTTAAATCTAGTGGATCTTGTGAAAACTTCAGACAGAAATTGTTGATACATATAAGGGAACTAAATTAGGACTAATTTTTATTTGTAATGTTATTCTTATTATCCAGTTTACTGTTCAATCTTATAGGATTAATAATTCTTATACTATTCTTTGGTTACGCTGTATTGTATATTATATATTATAATATATTTATATTTATTTGTAATAATGTTATTCTTTTTCTTACTACTTCAGATTAATAACCAACTTAACAGATAATTTATATAGGATGAATCCGTACATTGGGATACATTATTTTTATTGTCATTTATATATATACCTATATTAGAGCTTTGTATATTAGGGAAACCTACTTAATAAATATTTATTCTTCTTCTTCTTCTCATAATTATTATTATGTGTTCTCAATGTAGGGATGTGATTTGTATATCTTAGGGGGTCATCCAAAATGAGATTTTCACTAAACTCTTCGAAGGGTAAAGGACTTCCTTCGATTTGTGTTTTACCTTTGGAATTTACTCTTTTCCTTGCATACCAAATAACGAACCTTCTGATTTAGTAGGGTTAATTGTATAACAATATTTCCGGGAAGTAGTAGAAAGGAAACCCATCCATAGGTCTGTAGTAGCGTGACAACACTTCTAGAATTTCTCCCATTTTGGAAAAATTCATGTTTATGGCTTCAATTTCGAAATATACAGGAAGTCCCAAGAATTATGGTACGTAAATCAAAGTTATATTTTTACTTTTGCTTCTCAATGGTCCAAATTGGGTGGGTTGAGAGATACGGGAGAATAAATATTTGGCAAAAGCAATTGATAAAGAATGTGGAATCACTTTTTTATGGCCGGGAGATACAAACATACTCAAAATTCAATTCAAAAACGCCTTTTATCTCCAATAATATCAATCAAATCAAGGGAAATAGATGAAAGCGAGGTGAATAAATCCGGAAGATATCTTAATAATCAGAAAAAAAGTGTTTTGAACCAAATTTCAAATTTATTGGAATCTTCGGTTGCTGAATCGGTCTCTGAATCGGTTTCTGATGATTTTGATGAGGATTCCAAGAACAATTCAGCTTTGTTGTTCATCTCTGAGCAAGTTTAATTACATGTGTCTTGAAAACAAACATATCGTTAATCAAATAATACCTCAATTTTAGCCTCCAGAATTCACACAATAAGTTCACAAGCTTTCAAATTTTCAATGTATTTTGATGTACAGTCAAATCAATCTGTAGTTCCATATCAACAGATTGTACATTTGAAGAAAGACAAATGTCTTTAACTCATTCAGAAAATGTATTTTCAATTAGTTTTCGATCACCCTAACTGTTTTTTGAGGGCCCTGTATAGGTTGTTGTGAAGATCAGGTACCTCTGATGAATTTAAACCGCTACAAATTTTGCCAATATATTCAATTCGATATATAGGTAGGTATTTGTATTTTATTCTGGTTTTTGCTTTGAAACTTTGTTTTTCCATAAAAAAATTGGATGGGATGCGAAGAAGGGCTCAGTTGACGACTGGCATCCTCTTTTAACTAGAAATTCTTCAAGAAATCATCAAAATCGGCTCAAAAAATAATCTAAAACTAAAATTGAAATACGCGGTCGCCTTTGGCACCATAAAGCGCTTGATCGTATCGAGTGTCTGTCCGCCTAACTTGCGTGACGTCACCGCGGAGCGTTCAGGCCTTGTATATCTCGTAGGTAACGATGATGTACGGAATTGCACCGTTGCATATCTTCAAGACATTTACCCGAATTTGGCACAAAGGGCTTCTAGGGTGAAACTTATATCTTATTATTTTCCACCACAACTGTGTCCTTCACTGCGAAGCTTTCTTTCGAATAGGTCATTTCGTGGAGTTGTTGGTTGTTGGTGCCTCATTTGATAAAATGACTATCAACGCAGGTGTTCCACAAGGATCTGTTTTGGCACGAACTGATGTGTTCCTGCTACACATCATCGATTTATTGAAAGTGACTTACTGCCCCGTCCACAACACTGCGGATCATAGTACAGTTCATAACGCCTTCTCCTAATTCTTTTCAACCCATGAAGCCAGAGATACGAAACAGATACGATGATGTGAATGAAGATGTGAAATTGTATGCAACCAAGAATTCGAGTTCACCCATTTGGAGTTCATGTCTCAAACATACGTTGACATAGACTCCATAGACTCCTGGATTATATCCTGGAGTGGATTGTTCGTCTGGTTGGTGATGCTGCACTAAAGAACTCATTACCTCTCTAGAACATCACAGAAAAGTATCCGATCTCTACCTTTCCTATAGGTATTTTCGTGGCCAATTTTCATCTGGAATCACTTATATCATTTTACCTCTACCTCAATTAGAAGGTTAGCACGAATGAGTATTTCACGAAACTTTTGAGAATATGCACTGTTCCTATATGTACACCAATTCTCCATTGATTTTTACTAGTGCCTCATGCATCAATCTATAAATTATCATAATCACCATGTGAAGAATAATGTTGCATTTGAAGCAGAAACTTATCATGATAAAATGTGCTATTGGTTATCTGGAACATATATTTGAGACCAATAGATTTATATGATAAAATCATACATTCTTGTTCCATCATATCGCTAACATTCTTGGGAGTATATCTTTGGAATTTCCACAGTCTTTGAAGTTTTTTATGTAGATTATGGCTTTTGAATCTTTTATTGACTCTTCCAGATTTCGAGCGATCAACAAAGAAGTTCTTTAGTTATTTTCTTCTTTAGGGCAAAGTGCATTTTCGTATTTAAAAACAATTAATGTTTCTTTACTATTTGACTAAGTAACATAAAACAGATCTGAAGAGTCAGGAACTTAGCTTTCAAGACACTGATGAACTTTCTACGAATTCTGGGATTCCTGGGTCTCAAATATTGTATGTATGTTTGGTATAGGGGTCTTGTACACTGCGACCTATATAGATCTATTGTGCCCCTTCTGCTGCTTAGCCGTTCGGGATGTCTCAACGACTAAAGCAGTCCCTCCAGTTCTATGATGGCTTTCAGAAAGTTCAGTATATCGGATGGCTTCAAGTTAGGTAGATCTCCCTCTTCTATTTGATTTTGCAAGGAGATGCATTCTGAGAGAATGTGGATAGAGGTTTCATCCTCTTCCTCGCAGAATCTGCATTCTTCTTCTTCCACTAATCCGAGTTTCTTAAGGTGTCCTTTCAACCGGCTGTGCGCTGTTAGGATTCCTGTTAGTATTCTGAGCTTGTTTTTGCTCATGCAAATGCAGTCATTTGATCTCTTCTGGTTATAGTTTCCCAGTAGTATCTTGGCCTGCCTCATTTCTTGTGATTCTATCCAGTGCTGGGATCTTTTGTTGTGTACTTCTTTTTCAAGTTCATGGAATATTCTACTGGTACTTATTTCGCAGGAGGGTTCAGGTCCCAGAAATGGTGTTTCAGCCCCTTTTTTCGCGAGTATATCTGCTATTTCATGACCCTCCACTCCAGTGTGTCCTGGAACCCATAGGAGGGTAACCGTATTATTCTTGCCTAGTTCATTTAGTTCTTCTAGACACTCCCAAACCATTCTGGAGTTGATTACATGGGAGTTCAGAGCATTCATGGCTGCTTGGCTGTCTGACATGATGATAATCTCTTGTCGACGAAGATTTCTTTCCATGTTGAACTAGACGCATTTTCCGATGGCGTAAATTTCCGCTTGGAAGATACTCGGAAATTTGCCCAGACTTTCTGAGTATTTGGTTCCAGGCCCATATACTCCTATTCCAGTACCATCTGTTGTTCTGGATCTTTCTGTGTACCATTTAATGGCACTTCTCCTAAGTTTGTCGATGGTTTCTTTATCCCATGCATTCTTGTTACTTAGCTTCGTGTTGAATTCTTTCACGAAGCTAAACTTTTTTGTCATCTCGTCTTGGGGCATGTCCAAGGTTTGATGGTTACCAGGTAGGGGTCTAAATTTGCGTTTGGTGGTTCCCTTCCTGATCATTCTGTATGTTGTCCTTATCGCTATATACTCTCCAATTCTATATGAAGTGAGGTAAGGCTTAGGATTACCTCCATAGCGGCCCTTGGGCACGTTCTCATTGCACCTGTTATGCATACACAGGCTAGTCTTTGGATTTTCGAAAGATTAGCTTTTGTACTAGTTAGCCTAGTTCTGCTGCTCCAGACCACTGCCCCATAAGTGATGATTGGTCTCACTATTGACGTGTACATCCACCGCAGGGTATTTGGGTTACATCCCCAGTTCTTTCCTGCAAAGTTTCTGCACACCATCAGGGCTCTCGTGGCTTTGTTGGTTACTTCCTTTTAGTGCTTGTTCCAGATAAGTTTGTCATCTAGTATAAGTCCTAGATATTTGACCTCTGTCTTCCATTCAATAACTTTTCCATCCAACTCAATGGTTTTGAGGTTAATGTTCCTTTTCCTTGTAAAGGCAACTAGGGTAGCCTTGGTGGGGTTGACGCTGAGTCCCATAGATTGACACCATTCTTTAGTGTAGTCAAGTCCTCTTTGAACTATGTCACAAAGAGTACTTTCGAATTTTCCCCTCGCGATTATGCCTATGTCATCTGCATAGCCTTGACACGATATACCGATCTCGGTCAAACCGCAGATGAGTCGATCTACTGTTAGGCTCCACATAAGGGGGAGGCCACTCCTCTAGTTGTGCAGATGGAGATAGTGTTTTGTTCTATCTTAGTCTCTGCTATTCTGGTAGATAATAATTGCGACCACCATCTAGTTGTCGTGTTGTCTACTCCTCTGTCTTCAAGTGCTCTTCTGACAGCTTTATGTGGTGAGTTGTCAAAAGCCCCTTCTATGTCTAGAAAGGCACATATTACAGTTTCTTTACTTTCAAAAGCATCCTGGATTTCATCTGTTAATTGTACCAATGCGGTTTCCGTAGATTTACCCTTTTGGTTTGCATGCTGTCGGGGTGCAGAGGCGCCCGCTCCAGGATTTCTGATCTGATGTATTTATCAGTTGCTTTCTCCACCGTCTTTAGGACGAACGATGTGAGACTGATTGGTCGTTGTGATTTGGGGTGGGTTGTATCCCTTTTTCCAGCATTAGGAATAAAGGTGACCCTAGCCCTCCTCCATACTTCTAGTATATATCCCAGTTCAAGACTGCTGCGACTAATCCTCACTATGTGTGGTAGGATTTCTTCTTGTCTCAAATATTAGGTTAAGGTCATGCACGAAATATCTGATAGGTCGGGGTGCTTGTGAGGCTGCATAGTTTTTACGCCCCCCTCCTTCACCTCTACAATCTTCATCTTTGTGGGACTGTTATAGCAATATGCGTCTTTTTCGGTGTGAAGTCAAGCTAACAACGAGTGAATAGTTTATGTTGTGCATATTGTGGATTTTCCAAAACAGAAGGATCCGACTCTCACAAGTGTTGCTTTATTACCGTTATCGCCTGATAATTCCATATAATACAATAAAGTTGAAATGAATTAAATGATGGAAATCATTTCCTTCCATGAAGATGTCACATCCGATGGATCATCTCCGGATTATCTTCTCTTCCGGACTATACTGACAACCGAACTGGATCAGCAAGATCCCATACCATATTGTATCGTATTTACATTAAAACAAAACAGATATCCTGTTATTTCAAAGGTTATGTAGTAATTATATAAATCATGGGATTTTCTGGCTGGATTACAAACAAGGATAACATGGGCACATATCACGAAAATTCTACACAATCTGAGCGTCGTTACATTATTAACATTTGTTGCTGAGGATATCAGGATATTTTTCACAAATATGCACAAGAATACATTGCAGCAGCGTAAAAAATTTGCGGACATTTTGCTTCACTACTTATCACCACAGATTAGAAAACTTAACAGATGGGACAGTCAGACAGAGCGAATAAAATTAGAGAGAGATGTCGAAAGCGCAAGATTTAAAGGTCCAGTCATAGATATGCGCAAGTGCGTGTTTTGTTTACATCGAATTCATCGTTGTCATCATTTTGTTGGTAATGTTAGAAATGTTTTCGTTTTACACGATTCACGATCTAATATTTCGGATGGGTTTATGTTCTTAAGATGTATAACATATTTTCTATATGGCATAATTCAAAAGGAGAAGTGATAAAGGTTTCGAGGATTATCATAGCACAAATCAAACAACCTGTGATCATAATATACCTTCATTGTCTGGAATGTGAATCAGGTACAATAATATGTTGTTTATTGGCAATCATTATACTGTGTATGTAAAAATTGCAAATCATCTTTGAATAAATCGGGAAATATCAAATCACATTATTTTTCAAAGGACCAAAAACTGTGGGTACCTACTCATATTGAGTGATATTATTGACTTCGATCAAACTTTTTAATTTGGTGATAAATTCACCATATTTGCTATACCTATACTGCTATATCACATTTCAAGTTCAGGAATTCAGATTCTGATCATTCACTAGATAATTGAATCGTGTTTTATTTTTCTTGATTGGTGTTGATTATGCATTATTTTAATGGCAACATTGCACATCAGTAGTTCCAGCGGTAACAAACACTATCCGGCAACTGTGGTGCGCAAAATTTAAAGGTCCGAGATCAACGGATGTCGGTATATCGAACAAAATGGGCGGAGTGTCTCTGTATAAGGTTTTCTAATCTGTGATAATATTACAAAAGTACGAGTACCATGCATGCTGATTGGACTCGTCATAGCTGATTGTTTCAATTATCTCATCCCTATGTGGTCAGTATCGAAACGCGCAGAATATCATAGAGATCTATAACTTTTCAAGTTCCAAACGAAGCGTTGACTGATGTAATTCGTCAGTGCTCGCAGGCTATGATGATCATAATAATTGTTTTTCCTTTCGCTAGTTCTATAATCTCAGTGAACAAAATCTCAGTCAAAATCACTCAGTGAAATCCATAGCGGCTCCTGCAAGAATAATCTTTACTTTTTATTTCATTTAATCATTCAACTTCAAACTAGCAAATCAATAAAACTTTTATGCTATTATTTTAATTTTTATTTGAGCTGGTGGAGTCCATTTTATTCCAGGTGAGCCCTTTTCGAATCCGCTCAACAATTTTTAATTTTCCCTTCCTGATTCTACGGCGGAATGAAAAATTCTCGTGATACCATACATTCCGTTATACTATATTATTATGTAAACCTCGAATTATTCTTGGTGAATGTAAAGGGTGGGCCAAATTGGACACTTTTAAAGGGAAAGTCCTGTTTCCAGACGGGATATATGAAAACTGGCTGTGTCTGAGAGTAAATTTTTATGACAAACTCAATGGTGAAAACCACATATCGATTTCTATCTATCTAGTTTTACCATGTATTTCGAAATTGTGCATTTTCGAAAAGTTGCTGTAACTTTTTTCCTGTCAAAAATTCTTTGCTTCTATAAAAACATTTCCAAATCACTTTTTAACGTTGTCAATAGTTATTGATTAAAAATTATTTTTTTCAAATAGGACATATTGTGTTTCAAAGTCTGTATACATGAAAAAACCTAAAAGCTGTGCATTTCAAAGATGACTCTAGCAAAACATCAAGTGTGCTACATTTTTGGAATGGAAAATTTGAGTTCTATCGAAATATGCAGGAATATACAGGTAGTCCCATTTGATAAAAAATATTTTTTCATTAATAAGTATTGATATATGATTTGAAAGAATAAATGACTTGAACCATTGAATTCTACGTTGAAAAGTGCTTCGGGAATGTTTTCATAGAAAAAATGAATTTTTGACAGGAAAAAAGTTACAACAACTTTTCGAAAATGCACATTTACAGGGTGAGCCACTAGTAACGGGGCGAACTCTGACGAGGAAATGGAATAATAAAGTTATATTATACCAGTTTCGTAAAGAGAGTGCTTCTGGATTTTACTTTTTTGAAATATTCACCAATATGCAGGATGCTCGATGAGAATGTAGCATGTCGAACTTAATCTTTTTCACACAGAACATCCTGGTGAATATGTTATTGCATCGTTGATGTGAATACAAAATGAATAATATGGAATTTCCTTTAGATCCCTCATACTTATAACTATTGATATGTTTTCGACGATAATCCTTATTTTTTTCAAAAACTTTTGGAATATATCAGTATCGACGAATATATCAGTATCGACGAATTTGATCGATTCTGGACACATATTCTTTGACAGAGTTTACCAGGATATTATTTAGGTATTCAGTATTATGTGATTATTTTCATTTTACTTTCACAAATTCACTTACGCATTGGGGAAGATCGATGATTCTATTGGTATATTGTAGATTGTAGGGGGTGGGGGAGTCGTTAAGGCTGTGCAGCTTCTCAAGCACCTCGACTTATCAGATTTTTGTGCATAACCCTCAATCTATTTTAGACCCGCGATTCCGATACATCGTTAAAAGTTCATCAGTTTCATGGGAGCTAGGTTTCTGACATCGGAGAGCTTTATGACGACGCCTTCCAGAAACTTGAGCCTCTTGCAGAAGGGTGCTGGGCATTCGCAAATCAAATGTTCTGCAGTTTCAGCGAAGTTCTCGCAGTAGCGGCAACTATCACTCTCTGTTTTAAGCCTGGTTCATGTTGAAACGAACTTCGCAAAAATAATGCGATTACGAATGGAGTCGCTTTTGTCAGTAGAAAGTTCAAAAAATTGAACTTTTTTGCGATTTCTGCAGGATTTGTCATTCCAAATGGGGTTATTTTAGGAGGTTGTTTACAAAGATGTGTTTACTTCACAGGCGAGTTTTTGATATGGACGAATGTATCAGGTTGTACAAGTTTCACAAACTTCTCCGCATTTATTATTTTGGATCTGAAATAACATAAAAACCTCTTCGTTATAGCGTGAGAAAGATTTTAAACTTATTTTAACAGTCAATAGAATTTACATCTTCTATTTCTGAATCCATGTTGGTGTTTCAATGCTGGTTTTTGCATTCGATTTTGTTTTGAAAGTCAACAAACTTGTGAAGTGAATGAAGTTATGTATTGGTTGGAAATATCGTGAACGCAACAAACTGTATCTATCCTTTGTTTGCACTAATGACTTTGAAGGATGGAGAAACTCTCGGAGTATCAACTTTAAGTGATTATACGCGTCAACATGAACTAGGTTATTCGACAATCCAATCAAATTTGCGCAATCGCAAAAAAATAATCACAATCGTTCTAACATGAACTAACCTTTACCCATATTTTTGAGAGCAGTGTCCATTGAGGAGCACCGTCATCAGTTTCAAGTCTTTTTTGTTCAACTCGAGAAACTGTTTAGTTTTCCTTGGCGAAAGGCTCACTAGCCTTTTCACTTATCTTTGTCTTGGCATTTTATTCCAGTGAGATTTCATTTCATCTGCTTTCCAACGTCGAACCTCTTCTTTCAATTTGATTGGTATCAAAATAAAATGAAATAGTGATGTACGATTTCAAAACTGCCTATTCAAGTGCGCACTAATCACCATCATCCACTTCGGCCTTAATGCGTAAGTTTCACCAAGTATAAATAGACTACATAAACTAAGACAGAAACTATATCTCTAAAGGGAGGTAGCTCCCATCCGAATATTTGTTTCAATGAAAATCTAGCACGCCCTTGGGAATATGAAACTTGCTGTATAAATCTATTTCTCGAATATCAAACATGGTGTTAATTAATAGAGAAGTACCAGTATCGAAACCTACACGTATCAAGAAATAGTGGCTATGTAATGTTTGTGGCTATTTTTATGAAACAAACAAGATTGTACAAATGTAGTTTCACGAATAGAAGTATAATAAAATCATCGTTTGAATAGAGATTGGTGGATGATACGTGGAAGCTTTCTATATCAACGTTAAAGGATGCATGCAGTTGCTGAAATATAACGATTTTCCTCAGAACAACGCTTCTTCAAAAAACTGTTTCAATGAAAGAAACAAAAAGTTCATTATTTTAACGTTAGCTTTATCATCATTAAAATTATTCTGTGAATGTCTGATAATTATGTCAAGATATTAAAAGATCATTTTATGTTGTATATAACCTCCAAACTCAAGACGAATTCAATTAATACTTAATTCCTTTCTTAGTATCCCTTTACTACCTTGCACAATATTCCACGAACATTATTAGCTCTTCTTTTGTGCAGTCACAAGATTCAGAGGAAATAAGATCTGAATATTCGAAAAGCGGGTCTTTTTTCGAAAAAAGTATTTTCTAGCTGACTTCAATAGTATATGAACATTCTAAACGATAATTCCTCGATATTCCCATATCGGTTTTTATCTGAGCCTGATAAATGAAGCATATTTGCATATATGCAAGATTATTTGTTCCAAAATTAGTCAGTGAGTTGTCCTCACAAAAATGTATCTGAAAATGAGAATCTGTCACAAATGTTTACAGCTAACCTGACGTCGATCGAAGTGGATCTACGATTCTCTCTTACCCTTCATTTTTAGCAAACGTGATGAAAATCAGAATTGCATGCTGTTATTCTCATATTTGGCACAACAATAAAAATTCAGAAAAAAATGTAATAATAATCATTGTGCAAACACAGCACTACAAAACATTTAAACGGATGTTTTTCCAGTGCACTCAACGTTTAATAATGTTTTCGCCGAATGGGATTTTAGTATACACATAAAGTACATTTATTACCCTTTTCAGTATGGATTCAATTCGAGGCACTTATAACGGTTTGTTAGTGTTGCATATAGTTGATTGGATCTGTTTGAAAATTATAGCTGAAAACGAAGTATGTGTGCTGATTATGGGTTACCATATCGTGAGTCAATGCCAACCAATATAGCTTTAGCTACGTTGCCTACAGAAGGAGACATCACCCCTCGTATCACCCTTTATAGATTCATTTCAATTTTTATCTAACTGTATCTATTCATATTAACAACATGATGGTGAATATCGTTAAAAATCTAACGTTTGTGTATGTAGATAAGAGTTGTTAGCTTAAATAATTTTGACAATTTCTTGACATCGAAATACGTTCAAGAATTAACCTAACCTAGAAACTATATCTAAATATTCAATTGGTTCCTTGACAGAGAATGATATATTTTTTAATTTTGCTCTTGATGAATTTTACGTTATTCATTCTCTTTAACGCTTCAGGTAGTCTATTGTATAAATATATGGCAACGTAAATTGCGTGTTTTTAAGAAATTGATTTTTGGAGTCATTGGATTTGTAATTGTGTTGTTTCTGTTTGACTCCTGGTTGCGTAGTTGTGCTCAAATTTTGTGCAATATGCAGGATGTTTATAGATCATTAATAATGAATTGATTTGAAATAGTTGTTTTATTGTGAATACTTGTGCTTCTGCACATAATAATTTCGTAGAATACATTTTTTTCAATATCAATTCCAGGATGTATCTTTGCACAGTTTTCTAAATGTATTTAATGAGCTGTTTTCTATTGTTATTGACAAAATTGTTCGTTGTGATAATATGTTGGATAATATTTTGAATTCTGGGAGAGTACATCGAAGTAATTTTTTGATGTGATCAATGAGTTCATTCCATTTCAAAAATCGAGCGATGAATACGCCTTAGTATGTATTTTCATTATGATGTTATTCAAGGGAGCCAGTTGGGGTTTTTAGCCATTAGCAGAGGCAGACTGGGAGGAATAATATAGGAACATAAAAATAATTGATTGAACAGTTTGTGCTAATGCCGAAAAAAGCATATGGTGGTAGGGGCGCTTCTGTGTGTAACCCAAAATGGGTTCCTATCATGGTTGTTTTAGGCTACTTCAGAGTAATTTTTATATCTCCGAAGTTCAATCAAGCAATATGAGAACATTATTACAAATGCAAGATAAAAAATTCCATAAAATCAGACAATATATCTTATAATTGCAAGAAATACATATATATCGTCTTGTTAAATTGAAAATCGAACAAAGTTGGAATGACTGGTATAGAGTGGTCAATTTAGATGGTTTGTCCAATTTCATAACTTTTTTCATCTTGCATTGATTAAACTTAGTCTAGCTATCAGCCAGTCCCATGTTTTGTGGCATTCGAGATTCCTTTCGAGTGGAGATCTCAGTATCTCTACTTGGTCGACTACCCTGTACTGATGAGGGCTAATAATCCCGAAACCGATCTGTAGGTCGTCAAGCGTGCCTGTATCGATGTGAACTTCATCACGTCTTATGGAGAAAGAAACATTTGTGATTTGCATCAACAGTGTGAATCATTGTATGGTATTTATATATTCTACCAGTAATTCAAACTGTGTTTGATTTTCAATTGGACAAGACAATATATGTCTTTCATCTAATTCAGATTTCATGAAAATTTTCAATTCCACCACCAATATTAAAATTCATCTGTTCAAAGAACACAAAATAGACAAATTGAATTTATTACGTCGCAGAGATCGGAATACATTAAACATAAAAACATATGAATTGATTATATCTTCTGTTGAAGATTGTGATATGTTTAACAAAACACGAGTCGAGCTGACAAAAATATCGTCTTGGTGTGTGGTGAAAACACAACGAGGTAGGTTTTTGTTTTCAAAATATGGAGTTGACTGATTTAACTTCAAATTGGGAAAGTATATATCTTACTATGTCAGAAGAGTATTCTTGTTGATTACATAAATTTATTGAAGAAGAATCAATGAGGATGCCATATCGTCGATTTTGCAAAAATTAATATTTTGTTGTTTTCATATTTTACATCAACATAACTTTTTGTACGCCGAAGCCTATCCAAATAAGAGAATGTTCATAAATATATGCCAATGCTTTCAATGTAAAGATCTCTTTTCGAATTGAAATTTATTTTGAATAGGCTGAAAGAAACCTGTCAAAATATATGAAAGCAATGATATGATCATTGACATCGTTGTAAAAAATTCAAATCTATAAGAGATTCACTGTCTCTATAATTCGATGTTCTGATTCCACATGAATGAATTATTTTATCTACAAACTGTCAACAAAGTCATTGAGTGACAGCATTGCCACTCGTGCGCGGAAATAATGTCATCAAGCGACAGCATATTTGCGCTCGCATCTATCATTGTTGAAAACGATTTCATCATTCTGTTGCATGATGAAAAATAAAAGTTACAGTGAATTATCTAACACATCTACCGATATAGAAAGTGCGAATATTGTAAGTTTGAACTTCTTACCAGAGAAATAAAGGAAGAGCATGTTTATGATATGATAGATTCATGACAAGGTATCATGAAATGCTTGAATGCTGAAGATATCAAAGTAAGTATCCTAAACTCGTCGTATTTATCAAGAAACACCAGTCCTTTGAATAGGGATCAAAACTAAGTTTGACTACATCTTTTTGTTTCATCACGAGGGATAGGCATGAGTTTTCAAGTAGCCTCAATAGCCAACGGGATCAAATCGTGACTTCTCTAGCCGCCAGCCCGAGTTCGATCCCTGGACAGGGCAATTATTTTTTATTCTATGAGTCATTCTCTCTCGTTTTTCTGTTAGATGTATGAATTATTAAATTGAATTTCAATAAAATAGTGAAAAATTAATAGAATTAATGATTAAGATGAAGAATACTATGAAATGTAAGTTAATTGAATGAAGTACCTATCGGGAGTTCTCTTGTCTAGGAACTGTGTTTGTAGCGTTCTAAATACACAAATAGCTATTTTTGTTGTTATTGGTATGTGGAAGCGTTCCATATTAATCACCTTATTTGTTCCTTTTTCATATAGTGATATCATATATTTTTATTTTCGTGGCAAGGTTTGTTTTAACATGATATTTCTCCCAAAAACCTTAGTTGGGCCAATGAGGTCCAAATAGCCCGGGCCGATTAAATGGTGCAGGCAATCACTACATGCAGATACCTCTTCAACGAAACAATATCCAATGTATTTGTTGAAGTCAAATAATTGATCAATGTTATCGTAAGCGATCTCTGAAACACATTCACATACACATATTTCAATTCCAGAGCTCAACATAATGCACGAATAGTTTCGAATAGCAACATCGAAAAACTATCGTGGGATTAGCTTGCTATCTAGCTGTTAATAAACAGTTAGTGGCTTTTCTTTCATCACATGAATTGCTATCAGAATTGTTTCACCAAACAAAAAAGTCTAGGTACTAGCTGCTTTGGAAAAATTTGAGAGCGATATTGTATAGACACTGGATACATCCCGGGTTGCACTAGGTTTGCTTGTAGAGTTCACAAAAGCTTCTGATTGTGTTAATCATAATATTCTGCTAGCGAAACTGGAGGGGTACGGAGTGAAAGGGGTTACTTTAGACTGGTTCACCTCTTATCTCTCAGATCGACCACAACAAGTTACAACAAACAACGCCACCTCCAGCATAAAAAATTTAAATTCCGGAGTATCTCAAGGATCGATACTGGGCTACGCTTCTCATAGCTCTTCAGCATCCTTCATCGTTGATTGTCTCTCTCGTATGCTGATGATACTGTGATACTGTGAATGATGCCGAAAATATAGCAAAATCAATTTTCAAAAATATGTCGCTATGGGTTGAAGAAAATAAATTCGGTCCTAATAATGGTAAGACCTCCTGTATCATGTTCAAAAAATCGCAGTCGCAGGTGGAGCACAGCAAAGAAATAGTATTGTCGGACAAAACGACTGCACAGATAAAAAGGATATCTTAACCTAAAGTAAAACGCTCTTGAGCCAAGGTCGCCATGTCTTTGTATATGGCCAAATGAATTTTACCTTGACAAAAATCAACCACATACTTGGCTCTATTCTATTGAAAATCTCCAATTATAAGGACATATGACCTAATTTCGAGGATTCATTATCTTGATCTGAGATAGCAAAAATATCGATCAGTTAATCCGAAGATAATCATTTCTTTGATTCAAACATCTTGATCTTGACTCGAAGGCGAATGATCTTTCTAAATGTACATGAAGTGACTAACCTTAAAGACATGTTCTTGAAAGGAATAAATAAATGGTGTTCTTTAGATATAATAACGATAATCTAGAAAACAAACTTATATATTGAATGGGAAATATAAAAAATACAGTGATTTTCGACAAATCTCAAGATTAACGATGTAGTGATGTGCTGCCTCAGCTCGTTGAGTTCGTCTGATTTCAGATGAACATTGTCCATGAAAGTATCTGTAAAAAAGTGAGAAACTTTGTTATTGTGGCATCACCAACCAGGCGAATAGCAAATATCTGTTTGGTCCTATAAGAGAAAATTATCTTATTTGAAGTACATTAACTTTCGTTTGAGATTTTGATCTTACCATGAATAATTTTCTTTCATGCTGAGATAATATTGATTTTAAGGAGGGTACTGGAACAAAAGTATCTTCCATTTTGATCGTTGTGATGACTATTTATAAAAAGAACATTAACTCACAGCTTGCCGTATACAAAGGTCATCAGAATGTATTCAATGATAATAAAATACATTACATAAATTAACACGAAATTAGCTATAAAGGCAAGCAGATACTCACAGTGCCAGTAACAATCACAGAGTAAAAATGCATATTTGTATAATATATACCGGCAAAACTAATATATAAATAAATGCAGACATACATACCTTCAAACTTTGGCCATGAGTGTTCTTAATTGAACTGTTTCAGGGGACAAATAACTTCACTCATGATGATAATCCGGATATTCAGGAAAAACTTAAAAACAATGCTGAGTACGAACGTGCGAACCGATCCCGACCGAAACTGACCACGAACACAGGGACACATCGACCGTGTAGCGCATGTGTGGCTTTGAAATCAAGGACATACCATCTTGATACAATGACGTACTCTTTAGATACGAACTGATTGAATGAAAATCTTATTCTCAAAGACGGTTTCCTCAAAACAAGTACATAATTCGTCAAGATAACTAGGAAATTTTGCGAAGAACATGAAATCTCTTTTGAAAAGAACATATGAGTTTTAATTAAATACATGTCCTTAGTTGAAGATAATCAACAGCCAAGATAATATATTTTCTTGCGATAAGAAGTCATTTTTATCTGTGTGTCGGCTCTACGACAGGAACTAAAATGCTCGGTTTGAGGATCATCGCCTCAAATGGTCAGACCATATCCATGAGGTTTGTGTTAAATTGTCGAAAACTTTATGCCTTAGCAGTAACGTCTGAGCAATGCAGTCAGAATATAGTTAGACAACTTTACTTCGTATGTTTTCACTCGTGTGTAAAATATGCTATAGTTCACTAAGGATACGCGTCAGATGCTGAGAGAGTTTTTGCAAAAACGTGCGGTACGAATTTTAGGCAATCTTGCATTTAACGATTCATGCAGAAATATTTTTAAATCCTCCAAAATCCTAACTTCAGTATCTGTGTATATATATGAAGTTGCTCATTATGTTTTCCAAAATAAGGATAGGTTCAACGAAGTAAGAGTCAGCATTCATATAATACAAAAAAATAGGATCAGCTCTTACCTAGCTTGATACTATATACGCTGTACCAGAGGGGTTTATTTTATATGGGATGTAGGTTGTACAATAAGATACCAGATAGTATTGAAAGAAGTAGGAATTTGAATATTTTTAAGAAAAAAGTGAAAGTTTTTCTGTTAGAAAAAAATGGTTACACAGTAAGTGAATTTCATGCATGTACTTAAATTTGTTTGTTAGTAGTTCCTCATGAGTCTTGTTTGTATTTTTGAATTCAATCTATTTACATTGACGACATTTTCTAACAGTATGTTAGCATCATGTTTCTGAAAGAGAATGAATAAATAAAGAAATAAATAAATGAATAAATAAATGAGTTGTTATCGTTCAGACATCTGAAATGAACTTATTTTGTGAAAAATTAACTTGTAAAATGACATACCGTACGCTCCATCTCGCTCCAATAAGCCTATCAAGAACAATTGATCAGTGGTGATCAAAAAAGGCTGCCTTGGGACATACACGAATTGTTTAGTCTATTCGATTGAATGTGTTCAGGCTTTGTATTTCCTTTCATCTGTGTCTGTATAAGGTTCCAAAAGTGAATTATCTGTTATCGCTAGAGAGTGAGGATGGATCATTTTCTTATCGTTAACTATTCAGATCTCACACACAGGTTTCAACAATGAACAAATGGAAGCTCACATGCAATAGTTTGTCAGCCTTTAAATATTTTGAAGCTGGGTATTTTCAAAATTGAAAACTTCAAAAGATTGGAGAATATACTAATATTGTGTTTGGAAAGGTAAATCAATGTTTATAGGCTCCTCTGATTATGTGATAATGAGTTGTTTATGTTTATTGATATCCTTTTTTGTTGAAGGTAAACCACTCTCAAAGATGAACCATTTACCATTGAAAATATGGATTATTTCAGTCTCAATCTGTAAGGATTATGTCATCAACTGATATTGAAGCAAAATAGATTGTAGGTACCATTCGTCAGTGAGATGAAATTGAAGAAAACACAACTCTCGAAGGTGAAAAAGATTTGATGCTTGAGATGTGAGGATAGTAGAGCCTTTCGCATCACCAATGAGTCATGATCATGAATATCCAAATCTACCAAGTTTAATTGCTCTCTTCTATCAGATTTGTGTGAAGTAAAGAACAAAATCATTGATTTCTCAGTGCATTTCTAATGCATTGTCAAGTGATTGTGTGGTAGTGAAGTGTCCTAATTTATTGAAAAACGTCAGTTTAGCAGACTATATCACAAATAGGAACTCTTGCCTTGCCTATGTATTTGATGAAGGCAAACATCTACAACAAAACTGATTTTCCATCTAGATGATGACAAGCCTAAATGAAACATGTTCTGATGATGATTATGAAATTCAAAATTGTTCTATTTATATTGTGTAGAATTTTCTCTTATTCCTATTCATTAGAATGAAGATTGTCCATGCTACCATTGTCCTCATTAGTGTAAAAGTTGTATTCTTTACTAAAACCAATTGATACCTATCACTTTTTGTATTCAATTTTGTACATGCTCATTCATAATAAAAACATTCTTCAAAACAATTTACTCATTTATTATTCAATAGCAAACTAATGTGATGGTTTGATTGTAGGACAAATATTCATCAATGCACAACACGCAATAGTCCAAAATAAAATATGATCCCCACAAAACTGCATCAAATAATCCTTCCTACATGAATTAGAAAATGGGCAATTGATATTGATTTTTCTACTTTCACTGGATGTTATTTTTTCGTGCCCTTGGTGAAACCTGGTATTTGCAATTATGAATAAAAAAATCCCATGTGGTCACTATAATTAAAAACCCAGGGTCCAACTAACACAAGTAGTGCATGTTCTTGTAGCTCCATATTTCATCAGAAAATGCACACAAAATATACACTAATGATATCAACATTTGAAAGTTTTACGTTCGTTCTGGGGTTTAACTTATTTTAAATTGAAATTACAAGATTCAGAAAGCTATTGTTCAATTCAAAACAATGCACTTTAGATGATTTGTATGCCCTAAGGCAGCCATTCCGAATTTTAGTTGGTTTAGTCTATTCTTCTTCTTCACTTCAATTCGAATGGCCTAATTTACCAGGACTATCCAGCCAAGTACACGCAATATTTGATTATATAACCTCAATGGGGCCCACACACATCTGAGACTAACTCATACCCCATTAGGATTCTGAATATGATCACAATTTTCAAAATATTGAATTCCACAAATATGTTTCATAAACTTCGATGCAGGTATGGCCCCCTTATTCGACAAATCCGTTGTCATCCGGCCTCTAACCGGCGTAGAAACAAGAGGACCAATTGTTTTTCAGTAGTATTCACTTAAACTTCACTTTCATAAATATATTTTCAATGTATTTTCGTAATTTCAATATGGACAATCACCTTTAACACTTGACTTCCAACCTCGAGGACGCCGCCTGTCCTCTACCATGGTCAGAAGGTGAATCCTCGGTTTAGTCTATTCAGATATATAGGTTATAAGAAGGATGAGACCTTTGCCAGGTGGCAGAAGACGATGGGAAATCTCCTTCGTCTCTGTAAACGCGTTTTCGCCACTGTGTACATGGCTGACTTATCCCGATCCCGTATCCTCATAGCATACAAATCCTATCACAAATTCAGATAGACACATTGTGTGCGTCAAGCCGTCTAACAAAAACTTCAATCTCATTTTGTAACCTAGAATCCAGCGTCTAATCCCTTTGAAATGTTGAGACACAGTTTCACACTATAGTCCTGTGATTGGATGCGGCGGCAGGGGATATCAGTTTGGACCCGGAATAAGCCTCGTTTCCCCTTGAAGTGTCATCGTTATCATGTCAGGTCGTCCGAATATGGAGATGAATAGGGTATTATAATTGTTAAAGTGATGAGTTTGATACTGCAGGGAGAATATATTGAAGGTACCTATATAGTTGCAAACGGGGAAATCAAAGTTAATTGAGTCATAAATTGGTCTGATGATGTTTCAGTATAGCAGGATCTGTATCAGCATATCCCTGAACACTGATTTGGAAATAGTGTTCACCTTAGGGCGGATCCCAAGTAGCATTTTGGCGACGATAACCACATAATACACCAAAATTAACGTTATACTTAGTGTAGAAATCAGTCATTTATGAAACGACGCTCTCTAAACCACCGGACAACGTTGTATCAGTGTTGAGCATGACTTTAGTTAACCGACGACGTTGTTACAAGGTTAAACCCAACCAACTTCATGTAGTAAAAATTTTGGGAATAGGAGTGACGTTCTAAAAACGTTTGAGTGATTACTCTAGTTATGTTCAACGTTTTACCGACGTTGAGCTGACCTTGTGACATTTAACTTGGCAGTGGGCAATTTTTTATAAAAATTGTAAACGTTTTCGTGGAGTCATATCTTTGCAGTTAAATTTTCCAAATACTCACTATAGAGGACAACAAGGACATAATGTTGGCTTCGACGAAAGAATAAATATCTAGTAAGATAAGAAAAACTTGATCCAACCTAACCTCAAAAAATTTATTAAAAATAAAATTATGCCTGAAGACAGGCAGTTTGGAAAACTTCAGTTCTTTTGGAACAAATGCTAACCTGGATGCAGAGATTGAGGAAAGCAACTAATTTTTCGAAGAACACTACTGACAATTGTATGACACAGGAAAGCCCGTTTTGAAATGTGGAGCGAGGTGTGTTCGTTAGTTGGACTTCGTTCAGTTTTTGGTCGGATAACCAACTTCAGTCGCGCTTTGGTTATATTTAGTTGTCTGGATGACTAAGGTTGAAAGCAGTATATTTTTCAGTTATCTGATATCCTAAGTCGTGTTGACGTCTATTATAATACTACGCCATGTTTGATGCGTAATTATCTTCGGAAACATGGTCGGCCATTGAAATTTGGGACATAAACAAACATAAACAGAGGTTAACGGTACTCTAGAAACGATTAATATATCATTGTATCCTCTATAGTTCTTGTTTGGATAAATATTAACTTTGAATATTATATATCCCAAATTATTTTTTTCGTTTTTTTTTCTTCGAGTTTTGAGAAATTCGCCACGGATTGAAGGAGCGCGTGTTTTTTGACGCAAAACAATAGTATATTTGACAATAAACTGAAATGCGTTGATAATTTCTGTTTGGAAATCTTTATTTTCAGGCAATATAAATAGAGTAGGTACCTATCATGAGCACATGAGTAAAACATTAGTAGTCGTCAGAAAGTTTTTACCAAGTGTCCATTTTGGTGATCAGTAATGATTTGGTTGGAATATTTACTAATTTCTGAACACCGTGGAAAGTGAACTGTCATCGCTGCGCAAGAGGGCGCAAGTGTGTAGTTGTTTTTTGGTAAATTTAGCAACGTTTAGGAAACGACCAACTGCTACCTACAGTTGAAAATTAAACGTTTTAAAAACCCAAAAATGATTGACCAAATTGGTGCGAAACAGGGTCGTGACGACGTAGTACTAAGGTCGACTACGCAACTCATGTTTGGTTGCGCAACTTTTTCAAACACGTCGCCGCAACGTCAAATTGCTGCTTGGGATTGTAACACATGAACTGATGATCATCCTCCGATAAAGGTCAACTATACAGATTTTCTCTTTTTCTAAATCATGGCAATAGAAAGAGAGAGATCCTGCTGTTATTTATTCGATTAATATGTATTCATTTATTTATTCAATTTTCCAGTGGTCAATCACAAAATTGTATAGGAATAGTCAGAGAGATGTACATGTAGGTAGAATTTAAAATAGAAGAGTATAAAAACTAACACATAACATAAATGTGACTGACTTTTTTCATATAGTTTGTATTTGTTTTAAGGAAATAAATGATCACTACTACTATTACTACTACTAAGTGACATAGAGAGATAGCATACAAACACGCATGTAGCTATTTTTAAAATGTTTGAGAAATATACTCTTTTACCGAATGGTAATATTTTGTTTGTTTTTACACAAAGTTGACGTTTTCCGAGGAATGTCATTAAGTGACAGCATTTGCTCTCGTTTGCGGAAATATTGAAAAAAGCTTGCCTCTACTGTAGATATATGTCAACCGAGATGTTTAAAGAGGTTGACTACCCCGCACTGATGAGGGCCGATAAGCCCGAAACCGGTCTGTTGGTTGTCAGGTGTGCCTGTCCTAATGTAATCATTGCCGCGTGTTAGGAAAAAAGAAACAATTGCATACTGTATTCACCTAGTGAATCGGTGCATAATAATAGTAATATTAATAAACGACTTCAATAATTAAGAGGCGAAGTGTCACTTTACAGTGTTTTTCAACCTAACCCTGAGGGCAAAAAAATCAATAACAAGCGAAGAGTAACAAAAGTAGATGGTAACAAATCTGAATTCAAGATAGTATATCCTAGACTTATTAACAGAATACTTATTTGAGGCAATGTTTTGAATATTCTGAATCAACATGTAAAAATATAATAACTCCAGAACAACACGGTTTCAGCTTGGGAAAATCAACTTCAACAAATTTACTCTCGTACAAGCAATATTTATTGAATGCCTTGGAGAAAGGTATCCAGATAGATTCTGTCTATACGGATTTCTCCAAGGCATTTGATAGAGTTAGCCATTCGATACTTCTTGAAAAATTGAAAGCATTAGGCTTTGGGACTGACATCTTGAATTGGATAGAAAGTTTTCTAACTCATCGTTACCAATGTGTCAGAATAAACAATTATATTTCAAACACAATTTCTGTTGCCTCTGATGTACCACAGGGCTCACACTGTGGTCCATTGTTATTCAACCTGTTTGTGAACGATATTGGTGACCATATTCAACATGCTAAATTTTTAATGTTTGCTGATGATCTGAAATTATTTCTTCCAATTACTGATATATTCGATTGTCAAATTCTCCAGAGTGATTTAGATACACTATTTGATTGGTCCATAACAAACAATTTACAACTCAATATAGAGAAATGCCATATTATCACTTTTTCGAGATCAAAACAGCTTCTTAACCATGAGTATAACATCAATGGTATGGTTCTTGATAGAGTCAACGAAATAAAAGGCCTTGGGGTTACATTTGACCAGCAATTATCATTCAAAAGTCACATAAATAATGTCTCGGCAAAGAGTAGTAGAATGTTGGGGTTTCTGATGAGAAACGGTAAACAATTCTCGTGTAACACGCTCAAAACATTGTACTGTTCCTTGGTAAGACCTAACTTGGAATACGCCTCTGTAGTATGGTCTCCTCATTATGAATGTGACACTGTAAAAATTGAAAATGTGGAAACCAGATTTATGAAATATATTTCATTCAAAATGGGTACGTATCTCCAATTTAATCATTATTTTATTTTAAATACTCTAAACCTAACTGATATCACAACTCGTCGTTTTCACTCTGATTTGATATTAGTTTATAAAATCTTATCTGGAGAAATTGACTGTCCATTTCTTCTGAATCAGATTAACCTTTTTGATACTTCTCATAGAACTAGGCACCCTCCATTATTTTTAATAAAAAATCATAACACAAATTATGGCTACAACTCACCTGTTTCTAGAGGTTTAAGATGGTGTAATAAATATAATATCGACCCTTTTGTAAATTCTTTATGTATGTTTAAGAACTCAATAAGAAATGTATGCTTTAAATCTTAGAATAGTACACTGTAATGTTATAATTATTGTAATTACTTGTTAGTGGTGAATCCGTTAATTAAATAAATAAAAATAAATAAATGAACATTATTGATATATGTTGCATTAGAATCAAGCAGTTTTCATGTGTATAGTTGATTATCATCTACCTATGTATACATATATATCACATTTATTTATATTTTAGATGACAAAATATGTGCGATTCCTAATCATGTACCACTATCATGTGCTGTAAACATTACCTAACGAGACATAGCATCATGAATCATTATTTCAGCTTCTTTTTGAAATTTATAATTGAATAGTCTTTGTACTGTATAGGAAGAGAGTTGTACATTATTGTTGCCGTATATGAAAAACTACGCTTGAAAACAGCAGAGGAGTGATGTGGAACAACCAGGATGTGTCTGTTTCTTGTTCTTATATCATTGATATTCTCGAAACGAATCAGTTTATCTTTCGAATAGGAAGGTTTATTAGTTCGAAAGAATTTTATGAAAAAATGTTTATTGGGAAGTGATGACAAGTTTAGTTTATTGGTGACTTTAAAAGCAGGAGAAATATGATCAAACTTCCGTATTCCGAGAACAAATTGAAGACACGAGTTCTGAATCCTTTGCAGTCTAATATGATCTCGATTCAATAATGCTGGGCCATAAATACAGTCGCAATATGCCAGTTTTGACATTATCAATAAGGACTCACTAATGATTAGTTTCACATTGCAACTGAGATAACCTCACGGGGATGAAGTGTTCTTAAGGTTCCATAGCCGGTTTTACAAAGATGATTCACATGTTTCGTGTACCGCATCATTGTCAATCCATAAACCAAGATTTTTAACGTTCTCTACCACAGGCAAAACTTCATCATTAATAACGAACGAGGAGCATTGCGACATCAGATCTCTTTTTGATTCTGGTCCGAATATCAAAACTTCGGATTTTGTGTCGTTCAATTTCAGATTATGGGCCGACGATATGTCGAATTCTATTTGTGGCTTCTTGACAGTTGCTTATAGGAAAACTAAGATATATTTGAGTATCATCAGCATACTGATGCATTTTACAACGGTTGAGATATTTGTCAAAATCAGATATGTGAATGGAAAATAGAGTGCGAGTTGATGTAATTCAATGTTCTGCGTGGTATTTGCCAAAAAAAGTAGTTGTTTTATAGATTTTGGAAAATATTTCCCTATAATCCATGTCTAAACCGACAGATATCATGCCAGTTAGGTATATACGACTTCGAAATGCAGTTTGAAGTGGTCATAAACAACCACCAGATTTGCACAGAGAACGGACTTCAACTGGATAGGGATGCATCAGTGTGGTATACTGATGGATGAAAGGGCTGGAGTTGGAGTAACAGGGCCGAATTTCAGGCTCTCAAAACTTCTTGGTGTAATACCCCAATCATCTTTCGAGCAGAAGTACATGCTATGGAGTTGTGTGCCCAGGAGTGCTTCGGAAGGGAGACTCGAAAGGCAGAAATTCCTATATTCAGATAACTAAGCAGCACTAAAGGCTCTGAGGTCATACACTTATCTTGAGTCTAAGCTGACTTGGAATTCTAAACATACCCTGATACAACTGGCAGCGAACAACCAGGTCACTTTGATGTGGGTGCCAGGTCACATGAGAGTAAGAGGCAACGACGAAGCCAACTACCAATATAAAATTTTCCGGCCCAGAACCCTTCTTTGGAATTTCCAAGGTTTACTTGAAAGAAGAGGGTTTACGCTGGAAAGCGGAAGAAATGAAATTAAACTGGAATTGAGTGCCAGTACAAGGACAATTGTAGGGTTTCGCGAGACCAAGACGAGAAATAAATAAAGTCTTGGTTTTGGTATTGGTCTTGATGATTCAAGACACGAGAATGGCTGAATCTTGGTCTTGGTCTTGGTCTTGGTCTTGGTCTTGGTCTTGGTCTTGGTCTTGGTCTTGGTCTTGGTCTTGGTCTTGGTCTTGGTCTTGGTCTTGGTCTTGGTCTTGGTCTTGGTCTTGGTCTTGGTCTTGGTCTTGGTCTTGGTCTTGGTCTTGGTCTTGGTCTTGGTCTTGGTCTTGGTCTTGGTCTTGGTCTTGGTCTTGGTCTTGGTCTTGGTCTTGGTCTTGGTCTTGGTCTTGGTCTTGGTCTTGGTCTTGGTCTTGGTCTTGGTCTTGGTCTTGGTCTTGGTCTTGGTCTTGGTCTTGGTCTTGGTCTTGGTCTTGGTCTTGGTCTTGGTCTTGGTCTTGGTCTTGGTCTTGGTCTTGGTCTTGGTCTTGGTCTTGGTCTTGGTCTTGGTCTTGGTCTTGGTCTTGGTCTTGGTCTTGGTCTTGGTCTTGGTCTTGGTCTTGGTCTTGGTCTTGGTCTTGGTCTTGGTCTTGGTCTTGGTCTTGGTCTTGGTCTTGGTCTTGGTCTTGGTCTTGGTCTTGGTCTTGGTCTTGGTCTTGGTCTTGGTCTTGGTCTTGGTCTTGGTCTTGGTCTTGGTCTTGGTCTTGGTCTTGGTCTTGGTCTTGGTCTTGGTCTTGGTCTTGGTCTTGGTCTTGGTCTTGGTCTTGGTCTTGGTCTTGGTCTTGGTCTTGGTCTTGGTCTTGGTCTTGGTCTTGGTCTTGGTCTTGGTCTTGGTCTTGGTCTTGGTCTTGGTCTTGGTCTTGGTCTTGGTCTTGGTCTTGGTCTTGGTCTTGGTCTTGGTCTTGGTCTTGGTCTTGGTCTTGGTCTTGGTCTTGGTCTTGGTCTTGGTCTTGGTCTTGGTCTTGGTCTTGGTCTTGGTCTTGGTCTTGGTCTTGGTCTTGGTCTTGGTCTTGGTCTTGGTCTTGGTCTTGGTCTTGGTCTTGGTCTTGGTCTTGGTCTTGGTCTTGGTCTTGGTCTTGGTCTTGGTCTTGGTCTTGGTCTTGGTCTTGGTCTTGGTCTTGGTCTTGGTCTTGGTCTTGTTCTTGGTCTTGGTCTTGGTCTTGGTCTTGGTCTTGGTCTTGGTCTTGGTCTTGGTCTTGGTCTTGGTCTTGGTCTTGGTCTTGGTCTTGGTCTTGGTCTTGGTCTTGGATAAAAATACGTCTAGGAATTTGAATTATTGAATCCAATTGTCCAAAAGTTTATAAGCATATGAAAGGTATTCCGTATTTTTCAGTCTTCAACAATAATTATTGTCAATTTGTACGGTTGAACTGAGTGAAATAAATTTCTCATCTCACCATAAAAATATAATTTCTAAGAAATTTCGGGTGAAGATTATACCACGCAGGCTGTTTATCAATAAATAAATATGTTATCTACCTTCTATGTGGTATTTTCAAATATAAAAATAAACCATATACAGGTTGAGTCATAATAAAGCTGCGGTAATAATAAGCTGTCGAAAATTGCAAAATCTTACTTTTCATCTGTCATTATTTCAAAAACAGTTGAATATAGGCAAGTATAGGTGTAGAATATTAGTGAAATATTTAACCTAAACAACTAATAGGTATTCATCAATATACAGGATGATTTATTAAAAATGAAAAATCGTTGCCAAGTTCAGCAAGAAGTGACAACAACGCAGTATCAAAAATTCCAAATTTAAACCAAATAACTTTTTTATATCTTCAATAGTAGAAGGTATGGACAACTGCGACCTTACAACATACACCTATTTGTTTTGAACTATAAAACTGCAATAATGAATTTGAAAAATGTATTTCAGATTTTGAGTGAACAAAAATTTGAAACCTACCATATAAAGAATAAATAATTGGAATAAAATGTCATAATATTTTTCATCAGATTCCTCTCAATATTGAGTAGATTTGAGGTCCTTATTTTTCCTTCGAGACCAAGACTCTTGGTATATTTCCAAAATCTGAAGAAATAAATCAGCGAGTAATTTTTCGATTATATTGACTATAGTATTAAAACAAATCGAGACACTCCTGTTCTTCACCACTGGAAAGCTGTAAAGAGCAAACTGGGCATGAAAGGTAGTGGGATAGCAATTGACCTTGAATCTTTCCTATTCATGTACGAAGTTCATGAAAAACGATTTTTCTAGATTAGCGTGTTGGCATTCACAGTCGCGTGACAACTTGTTTTTACCGTCTTTTTACATCCAATCTAATACTAATTTGAAACCCTCAAACTTCCTCATAAAAGTCTATGTGCATTACCATGAATAATTCGACCAATCATCATATCCAAAGAGTAGCAGTAGCATTCAATGACAATTATAACCGATTGATGGGGCCAGGTAGCGTAGCCTCATTCTCTCGAATACTAACCTGCTCGTCATGGGTTCGATAAATGGTGGTTCGTTTCTCATCGAAGGCGGAATTTTTTCGATGGCCCGAGAAAGTGGTAGACCAAGGTGGATATAGATATTATGGTGGAACGAGTCCTATTAAAAGGCACTAGAAATATTTGTAGACTTCTGCCTACTTGATTTTGTTGAATTTCAATCACAGTTTCAAACACTAGTAATACTTCCACGACTTCATATGGATGTCACCACGTCTGCTGATTCCGCATGATGAATATTGATTTTCACAATTTCTCAGTCATTTTTATTTTGGGTGATTTGTTTAATCAATATCATTATTGAACAATCGAACAATATTCATATTTCAAGCCATAACCACAATTATGAATGATCTGTTACTGTCACTTCAACACGAAACTATAGAATACGGATATTAATAGAGAACTGGATTATCGATATTGATATCAAATGCGATATTAACGCCATCTCCGAACGATTAGTGAAATATTACTGGTGTTATGATCTTCGCTAAACCACAGGATTTGACTAAAAACAATTGAAGAGTCGTTTCCGTTTCACCATATCTATATCCACATTTGGTAAGACACAAAAAGCGTCTTGGCTGCGTTGTGGAGTGTTTAGTGGGTATATCTGAGGGGATTCAGGACTCTGAGGACTTCCACGCTACCCTATGGGATTCCTATTAAAATAGTTCGGATAGGGTGTCCATAAAGGGTTTGAACCACCTCTTCCACAAAAAATCACCGACCGAACAAGGAATCATACCTTCTTCTTTGTGAAGAGGGCACGAAAACTACAACATTCTCATTAGTATCACGAGCTATTCAGAACGTACTAATGATATAAACTACTCGGAGCCTTCAACAATTTCATAATGGTACTCGAATGGGATGAACAATAGATGAACAATCCTATAATGCCTGGATGACGATGCTGTGAGTATTAATTTGATTGAATATAATATTATCCCAAAAAAATTTTAAGTTATTACACTAACTTGGGTGGATTCCTTAGTACCAATCTACAATTTTGTAGCAATTGTGGTCTGTTATACACAGCAAAACAAACTTGGGTGTATTTGCAATCAAATCGATTTTAGAGTAAACTCCGATAAATACAACACCAGAATATCAAAGTTGTGTCTTTTTTAGTATACATTTCACAATTGAGTGTCAAGTGGTGTGATTTCCGATCTTAGTAGTGAAAAATGACACGGATGTGGTGAAGTAGAACGATTCTGAAATATAAAATCATAAGAAACACCAAATGGTTGAAATGTAATATTCTCAATGGTGCTATAATTGCCCTTAAAGCATAAAAAACACCTATTATATATACCGTATCATATCACGATGAAATCGAGACGGTGAATTTTGTGGCAATAATCATCCGTTAAGTTGAATCCTGAAAACACCATCAGATTTGATATAAATTAATTAAAATATTGTATGTAAGCATATGAATGGTGTTGATTTCATGCGCTCATCTGTTCGATCTTGGAACCTTAGAACTTTTGCTAATAGGTGTGGCACAGACGTCCTTCCTACTGTGCTTGATTTCGATATTGGGCATGATATATTATATGATTTTGATACAAAACGGTATCAATTGGCCTAGGCCCTAGTTCCACTTATCAGGATTAATGAGCCGAAACAGTTCGTCATCAACTAAATTGCTCCTAGTTTCTTCAGAGTCTAGTTTATCATCATATAAATTATATCTTATATATTAGGTAATCCAACTTAGTAAAAAACACCGGAGGTGGTGAACGAAAGCACTGATTTGCCTGTGAAGTGTTTGTTTCTTCCAACCACCGAAGAGAATTTCGTTAAGGTAGAATTCAGCATCAAGAAAATCACAGAATGTGCATCACACCGCTGCGGTGTCGAATCGCACATTCGGAAATGCATAAACGACACCACCAAAGTGATCATTCTGCTAAATTTAGCACTAACACCAGTGTTACTGACAACTGGAACTGAGCTTGATTATTAAAAACACATATGGGAAAGGTCACATAACACCTAAAGTGGTGAATAATATACCGGTGTTGACCGACCCTAAAACAATCAGGACCTCATGAGACAGACGGTGTTAGCTGGTTTATTTTTTTTCTTCACTGTGTACTTATCTCGGTAGTAATGGTTTCCCAAATTTTCTTATGTTTATGTAACTGCGATATGGCTAATAGTTTCCCTAAGCTATAATATACATCTGATATTGTGCAAATATTGTATAATGAATGGTGAAACCTATAACAGTTCGTGTCGAATTATATTATATCTATTTCCAGAAGATTGTAATAACTCAAAACAAATTTTTAAACGAAACATACAACATTCATAATTGAAATTTTTGAACAAATCTAATGACGGTTTATTTCTGCATGTCAGACAACTAAAACATCCGTCGCAACTTGTATCATGTGACCTCGAATTTGCCAGGAATTGATTAAAGATAGTCTGTGGTGCTGAAAAATAATAAACTCAGTAAGGATCAGCAGTTGATGCGGGGTCATTTTAATTGAAATAAAAAAATAAAAATAATGCATTATCAAGTTGATTCAAATCTGGTTCAAAATCGATATATGGGTCCTCGTTGGATTCCATCAATCAAATTTTCTAAATGGAATGTTTCGATATCAACTTGACCAACTTTTCGGCACCACAGAAAACTTTGTTCTTATTTCTCGCCAAATCTGAGATCACGTGATCTGAGTGGCAACCGATTTTTTAGTTGTCAGACATGCAGGAACGAAACGCCATTACAGTTTTTCAGAAATTCTAATGATACATTTTATTTCCAAATGTAGCCAACTTTATGACAGACGCTGTATATCCATCAAATGTATATTTTTGAAAAATGAGAATTTTTCTGTGAAAGTTCCGATTGCGGTCCGTTTCTCAAGGATATATTGTAATAACTTTGTATACTAACTGTATATATCATGTGGTCAGATCGTGATCGGGATGAAGATCGGACCAAACAAATTATAGTAATATTTTAGCGAACCATTTCCGGTGTGGAAAAGAAGTGTCTCGGAGTGAAGTTATATTTCAAAAGGGAAAGAAACCTCATAGTCGCCCCCACAAATGATTTAGGCGACACTCGGGAGACCTGAAAAGGCGAAAACATGTTTTTATGAACAGTTATGTCACCTCGAGTTGCCTATCATCGGTCAAATGTTAAAAAAGAATCAGCAAAAAAGACTGCTCCAACCGAGAAATTTGTTCACTCACAGGGTGCCCGTTTTTCGAGCTTAATCATGGGGATCTCAGTTATTATAGAAGATACGAGGTCGATTAAATTGGGGCAAAGTTGCGCAATTTTATTCTGAACAATTATGTGAAAAAAGATTTCATGTATCATTTTTCGTTTTTGAAATATTGAAAATAAAAAACGGAAATTTGTTTTTATTTTTTCAATCGAAAACGAAGCGAACTAGACGTTTTTAACTAGGACGTTCTAGAGGCACTTCTTCATAAGGAATCTAAATCTGTCATCGTATTTTCCATTGCGTTCTTGGTGTCGGAGATACAACACTCAACTTTGGTTTTTCTTATGGTCGCCATATTAGATTTTTACATTTTTTAAAAATCTGTTATTTTATTACTATGACGTATCACTCGATATGTTCGAATCTTACATGCTAGTCAAAATTGACAAAAAATCGTTTTTGCGAAGAGTGCACTGGAAACAAGGTTATTTTGAATAAGGAACGGAATTTGAAGTTATAAAAGTTTTTTCTTCGTAAAACAAAACAGTCATAAAAGATGTTCGAATATTCCATCATTCACTTCTTAACACAATTTCACTCTTTACTCCAAGTTCTGAATAATTCAATCGATGGGTACCTACAATTCCGAGAATCAGATCTTAAAAGAAATAATACTGGATTATTGTTTATGGGGACTGAAGGAAGAATTCTTAAAATTGTACCCATCGATGATATTGCTGAGCTGGGAAGAAGAATGAGTGAAATTGTATATTGAAGAGAATGGTGGAGTATTCCAGCATCTTTTATAACTTTGTTATGTATTTTATTTCTGACAGTGATTTTATAAGCTTATATCATCATAGTTACGATATCTATAATGAGGGTCATAACTCCCTTGGGATATTAAGGTGAAAATGATACAAGAAATGCTTATAAACGTATATATGTAATGAAAACAAGACATATTTTCCTTATTCACGTCATTACAAATAATAAATGTACAATTTTCAAATGTTCCCTGAAAATTACTTCCGCCGCTGGAAACAATTTCTTCTTTTTTATGGGTGGTGCTGTTGCTGTTCACTACAGTCGAGGTGCCTGCCTCTTCTGATAGCAAAGTAGACAGCAAACGCGCCGTTTTATTTCTCAATTCAATACTGTCCTCCAGATACCCCTCTGCCACCGTGGAACTTCTCCAACCTCCGTGTCTTTTTAAGTTTGTCATAGTTGCTCCTGCATTGGCTAGGGCAGTAGCAGAAGTGCGACGAAGGCAATGTCCCGTATAGGTTAGTGGGTTTGGCAATCCTAAATACATTGCGATTTTGCTGGGAATTTTGCCAAACATATTCTTTCCAATTGGCTGAGTTGTACATTTATTTTGTCGGAAGCTCAAAAAAAATCGTTTTGTACCTTCAGGACGCAAGGACATATAAAGTCTCAATGAAGGCAAAGCAGAGAACTCTTTTTCATCCACAACTGTAAATTTCTTCGATACACCAGTTTTACTTTCCGGTACGTTCACTACCATAACAGTATCCCGGTCCTCTATATCTGCTATACTCATATTTAGAAGTTCCTGAGTTCTGCATCCTCCAAAATAACCCATAATTAGAACAACCTATAACAAATAAAACGAAATAAACAAACGAAAAAGAAAATTATGAGAAAAAAATTACCTTATGCAATAAATGAATTTCATTAGGGGCGTCCTTTAGAAATTTGATGACATCTTTAGGAGATAAGACAGCAGACTTTTTCGGCTACTTTTCCGTTTCAAAAAAGCCTCTAGTTCGTTGAACTTGGTGATATCTTTTGATTTGAGCATTGACCATTTAGTCCATAACGAATTTGGGCTAAACGTTTCTGACTGCAACGAATAAATACAATTATTACCAAATCTACCAGAAAATACTGAAAATACTTTACCAGTTCTTGAAAATATGCCAGAAAGACAGTTTCGTTGGCATCTTTTGACATAACATTTCTCTGTGTCAGCCACTTCAGATATAAGTTGTATTCTTTTTGATATAGGGCTTTTCGATGGAAGTAATGATTGTCTTGCTTTTTCCGCTTTTTTTATAATATCCTCCATTATATCAGAAAAAGATCGTCGATTTGTGGTAAAAAATAAACACGTTTTTAACGGAAAAACATTGATTGATAAAGAAAGTTTGCTTATAAACATGTAACATAGCGACAACCTAGCAACAACCAACAATGCTACAATCATCGCTACCTAATTCAAATATACCAGAAAGGTTATGAATTTAAACATTTATTGCGTTCTAAATATGGACATATTGTTATGAAAATCGGTAAAAAATAAAATTATCCATGTACCACGGGAATTATAGAGCCTTAATAACCTCTGGCAATTGCTGTCCCTCGGGCCAGAGGCCCTCGGGACGCAAACTTTGCCATCGGTAATTAAGGCCCTCATAATTCCCTTAATACATAAATAACTATAATAATTCTGTTTCGATTGGCGGAGAAAATACTTCTAGCTTTCCTGTCAAGTTCGTTATTGACTTTAAACCTTTGTTTCTATAAAGATTATCTTGACAGAAATGTGAACGTTTCTTATCTTCAATTGAAATATCGAAATTTAGTTTTTGTTAAACAAAATTGCTGCCGTTACTTTCAAAGCCCTCACGCATAAAAATGGAAACTGAGCAACTTTTTTCTCTGGCATTTTTCGAAATTTAAAAAAAAAACTGATTTTTTGAGGATTTTCGAAAAAAATTTAGAGTAGCACATGAAAAAAGTCAATATGCTGTATTATACTCATTTTTCAAGCACAAACTAACTGCGAAGTCAAATTTTCTTTATACCTATCAATAAAAAAAACTTCCATATGTCGCGAACTTTATGTGTGACACTGTATATCTTATGGTTCGGCCGATATCTCACGCTATTGACCTAAATTAGAATATTGAAACCAACAACCGACCCTGGACATTCAACCCTGGTGGTTGTGGCGTTTCACAGAAGCTGATGGATTCTTTCCATCAGATATTTTGAGGATATGATAAAAATATATCGGAGAATATTACTATAATGCTCAAATTCTTCAATTATGGCCCTTACTGACTTAGTTTCATCAGATTCAACAGACACGAAGGAAAATTATTATTTCCTGTGAGATATCGAAACAAGAACTATATAACCAATTATCATCAGAACCCATATTGTGGAACAAGCATGCTCCTGAAGGCGCTGGACTGTGTCAACTCGAAGAACTTCTGGAAATATCCCATTATCAAATTATAGGATTCTGTCACTTCATGAAACTAATTCAATACGATGCCACAACCGGAGACCCTAATCCAATTTCCAATTCAAGCACTCCACGGAGTAGAACAATCAAATTCAGAATCGGACCGTATTTCGAAATCAATAGAAAATGTTATAAGTTTGCCGAATTCACCTGCTCCATTTATGAACTATCGCCGTCTTATCCATCATATTTATCGTTTTAGATTAAATTGCAATAACATTCGAAAACAAGAAACGTTATCCCCACGGCTCCTCTTGATCTTTCAGTACATTATTATATCTTTCACATCACAAGTCCATTTTAATATTGTTTCTCGCATCATCGGCTCGACTGTGATATATACTTCCATATATGTCAGAATATAATCATCTACTCTTGCGCTAGACAGAAATACATTCCAATATTTAGATGTCTTGAATCAAGTACCAAACAGAATAGGCATCCATTTGGTAGGTGCAGATTTCTGAATTTGATATTCTCAACAGTATCTTATCCTTATCGGAGGAATCTTTTTCTATTGCGAATGTGCCTCTAGATACCAACTTCATCAACTGAGAGATGAGGTATTGATTTTTTTAAAGTTGGTATGAATTACGGATGATGAGAGATCACCAACGAGCATTGCAGGCAGGTAGTTCCAGTTCCAGAAAATCCTAGAGATTTTCAAGTTACATGTAGTCGAAAGATAATGATATTGTTTTTATATTTTGATTGCACGTGAGGCAAACACAGGAAATAATTTGATATTTAAATTTTCCCTGAGAGCTTGCGGGAGTTGTAGGCATCAGGAAAACCTATCAAGAAAGTGAGTTCCGAAATCCTCCGTACGAAGAAAAAAATCGTCTTGATAGAAGCGTTAATTAGTAGTCTCAAGCTTGAATTCCTCTTGTTGAACGCTAAAATTAATGTTTTCTGCCTCTTGACTGCATGGAAGAAAATACTGTATGTTCGCGATACGTCGAGCAACCCAGTGGTAGGATTCTGGGAGTGGAATTAGGTATTGAAATTTTTGGAGGATTTGGGAAATACCTCACTAGGTGATGAGTTCCACAACATACATCCCATATATTTTTTGCCCGAATGATTATTTGAACATAAGGTCATGAAGAATGCATATGGCTGGGTGTGAAAACTTGATATTGATAATATTGGATGTTGAAATCCTTCTGAAAACATAATTTCAGACATGTACAAGAAGGCAGTGATAACCTATTTGATCGAATTACCAACGAAAGGGGAATAGCAACTATATATAGACCAAACGGATGCATTCTGGACATCCCTTGATTGTCAAGCTGGAGATCTGCCTGCTTGACAGTGAAAGGATGTCCATCAGCATGCGTCCGTCTGGTCTGCCTGCTTGAAATTGCTCGTCGTGGAATGATTTCCGATGAGCATCAACCATGAAAATATCTATAGAAAAGAGAGATATCGCCCACTTTTCGCGATGTTCTGAAGAGGTAAATTAGTTCGTTAGTGTAGGATCACCAACCAGGCGAACAGCTGTCTTATGAATGGAGCTTCGGCGTATGTTCCAAACATGTGAACAATAATTCATGACAGGTCGAATCTGTGCGTAGATCATGAGAAGCTGTTAAGGTGTGAAGTAGCTTTCGGCACGGAATAATACGATCATTCCATAATGAGGTATATAGTTGATGGTAATAACAAGCGTGGATTTGGAGGACTTCATAGGAACAGTCGTGTCTGACATCATCATATTGAGCATTGCTGATTTTGAGTGGAAATTTGTGTTCCATGAACGAAGTTATCACTCTCATAATTTTCAATAAGATATTCAACTTTCTACGAGTCTTTAAGTAAGCTTTTAAAATTGCTCCTAACATTTGCACTGAAAAGAACAAGATGGTGACGTACTTGAAAGTCTTCCATTTCGCGTATTGAACAGTTCGTATGTATGTGTGAAAGTATGTAAATGGACTACGATATCGAGATATCGAATAATGACGAACACGACTCATTTGCATAATTTTTGGGACTAGCCAGATGGCCTGGCATTTTCACGGTTATGGACATGGGTCCAACTGGAAAATTGCAAGAGTACAACCAGTCCCCAAAAAATGCAAAAAGACCTTACCTAGCAACTACAGACCTATCGCACTGCTATCAATTATTTCAAAGGTTATGGAAAAAGCCATCAACATCGAGCTCATGAAATATCTTGAACACTCAGGAATTGTTAACGATAGGCAATATGGCTTCCGTCATCAGAGATCAACTGGTGACCTGCTCGCTTACGTCTCATATTTTTGGCAGCTATCTATTGAAAACATGGAGAAACTTTAGCCGTAGCATTAGATATTTCCAAGGCATTTGATCGAGTTTGGCACCATCAGGGACTCCTCGTCAAGCTTCCATCTTATGGTTTGCCCCCTCAGCTGTGTTATCTGCTTGCTAGTTTTCTCTCAATCAGGTCTCTTCATGTAGTGGTCAATGGATTTACATCTGATACTCTACTCATAAATGCTGGTGTTCCGCAGGGATCAATTTTAGCACCATTTCTACTTCATATCAACGATTTGTTGAAAGCAACTTCATGTCCTATACACAGCTTCGCGGATGATAGTATCCTCCATACCGCTTTCTCTTCCTGGGCTCCTATATCGGCCCGTCAAACCAGAAATGAACGAGGAAGAAATGTTAACAAAATAAATATGGACTAAGCAACAATTCTCGAGTGGGGATCTAATAACTTGGTAGAATTCAATGCAACAAAACACAAGCATGTCTTTTCTCTAGAGAAGCCGATCTCACTGTGCCCAACATAATTCAAGTCAGAAGTAACCATACCATTGAAGTCATCCATTTTGATGCTTGGCGTTGCTATCAGCAATAACCTTTCTTGGGAAAATCACGTGAGGTCCATTGCCAGTAGTGCATCCCAAAACCTTGGATTTATGTTTCGAGCCAAGAGCTATTTCACTCCCAGTCAGCTGCTTATGATCTATAAGGCACAGATCCGACCTGTCCTGGAATACTGTTCCCATATTTGGAGTGCGGCACCTAAACATATCCTGAAACTATTGGATTCTGTCCAAAAAAAGCAATTCGTCTCGTCGGTGATGCCTCGCATACAAACTCGCTCACTTCTCTGGAACACCGTGAAAAAGTTGGCGATTTATCTCTATTTCATAGATATTTTCATGGGCGATGCTTTTCTGAAATATCAACAATCGTTCCTCCATTAGCAATCTCTTCGAAATTAACCCGTCAAGTTCAGTCCTCACACCCCTTCGTGGTAACTTTAGATACCTGCAGAACGTCCCTTTCCAAAGACTCGTTCATGCAACGAACATCGATACTTTGGAACTCATTGCCTAGGGAGGTGTTCCCCGCGGCATAACATCTCCAGGAATTTAAGAAGAATACCAAATCCTACCTTCTTTCCCTTCGTGAGAACAAGAACATAAAAAAAATTTCTTCATCAAAACTCAACTGAACCGAAATTACCTGATTCATTTCTCTCCTAACCTGTCTCTGCCAATTTCATTTGTAGTCAGCAAAATTGTCCATTCATTAATTAATCATGTGAGATGAACTACCCTACCTATAACCATAATAATTGAGACTTGAATAAGTTTGTAATTCTCCATAATTAGTTCGCAGCATTAATCCAGTACACGACAATTCGAATAATATATGTAAATTATTTCAACATTTCTTTGCATGGCTCTAATCACAATAGTTAGATTCGAATTCGCACTGCACTTGATAACTGGGATATTATACCGACATCTGATTATTATGTAAATAGCTTAGGATATTTACTTCACAACTATGGATATGGATACGGAATTATATAACACATACAAACTCAATTACCTATCCGAGGAGTATAATGCAATAACGCTGATGTTCATACATTTATCCTTATAAACTCAGCACTCAGCATAATCTGGATGGTTAAAAAAGGTGAAATATATTATTTCCTGTTTCACTTCACTCAGAATCACTGTCCCCTTGAAGATGATATTTTTTGTATGTAGTCATAAAATATTACAATGAGAAAAATGCATGTTTAAAATAATCTAAAATCAATTCACTTCAGCAAGAAACTTAAATAGTGGAAAGGAAGTAGTGAGTTCATATTTTCAACTTTGCTGAATTGATCTTACCTAGGATGAATGAACGACTTTATCCCGTGGACAACCCCAATATCTGAACCAAGCCTCATCAGTTGCACTAGGCCAGTCGACAATCCACCCACGAACACGGACAGGACCAACACCACAGGACAGAGGAAATTTTCCTGTGGTGAACCACACTATTAAGGTGCAGTTGAGTGACGTAGGTGTAGTAACAGAGAAATCTGTACTCCTGCATCGTTACTCGAAAAGCACGTTCTGTTTAGTGCTAGTAGGTGGCACTGTACCAAAAAATCCGTATTCCTCACTGTTTAAGACTACATTGTGGTTTTCAAATAGTGACCGTGTTCGTGGGTGGATTGTCGACTGGCCTAGTGCAACTGATGAGGCTTGGCGAGCCGAAACAGATCTGTATTGCACCAGTTGGCAATCCACACACGAAACGGAATCAATCTATATATATATATATATAAGGGTGGCGCTACATGCAACTTATTTCCACTGCAACCTTTGCAGATCTATTGTGGTTCCCTTGACATTCAGCTTAGTCTTTTTGAGTAAGTTCAGGATCCCTGACCTTTTTGCCTGTCTCTGTCCTCGGGATTGTTCCCACCAGCTAAGGGCCTGTTTTTCCACCCAGTTGCTAGTTGTTTTCTTAATTATTGCTTTTGCTATGCCGCAAAAAGATTCTGGGCCGTATAATGCCATTGACGAGCCTTTTCTGGCCAATTCGTCAGCTTTTTCATTCCCTTAATTTCCTCTGTGACCTGTGAACTTTTTTGCGGTTTGGTAATTCATTCAGGGCACAGGCACAATCCCACACAAACTTAGTGTTTACTTGGGTTCATTTGGGTTACATTCTGGAACGGCAGCGTCAACTGTAGCTACATCAGGAGTTTATGAATCGAACTTAGCTTCAAAGCTCTGCTGCCATAGCTACAGTTGACACTGCAGTTAATGTTCCTAGACGGAATATGAGAAAATTATACTGTTTATAAACTCCGCAACTGATGAAGTTGCGGTCGGATATGTCCTCAATAGAATCTATAAGCCCACCCATCTCATCAGCAGATGGACTAGCGCTAATATGCGCGCGAGATTCAAATATGCGGGCTGTAACTTCGGGTCTAAGCCAGTGGAACCCAATGCATTGTGGATTTGGGTAGAACGATTGCTATTGTTTAGAAGCTGTGCAATTTGTTCAGGTGAATTATTTCACTATAATAATTATCTGAATCGAATCGTGAATGAGGATTCGATATTGATAGAATTGATTATTAGGATAATGTGACTGATCATCGTGAAAGGCAGGATCCATAAGTAATATTATGTTTGGAAAATTGATATGGAAATGAATTCATTTGCGGTTCATATATTAATATCTATATACAAAGAATGAATAAATGGAAACCACTCATATTATGCCAGCTATATTATGATCAACAATATTCACCAAAGACTTATATGTCATTGGGTGTTTTAAATATATTTAAAATTTATTGTCAGGTTTCTAGACTGGTGAATATATATCTGGGACATAATATATTGATGAATTCCAAGTACTGACGTGATTAGGAAAAGTAATTCTGAAATCTCTGAATAAAACACAGTACATTGTACCTCATTATGTTATTGGTAATGCAGGTTAGATATTCATATTCTGAACCTAGGATTCTACAGTACACTATATCTGATGTTTGATTTTAGGGAAAATTCTGATGCTATGAGGTATTATCACTGCATGAGCACTATCTACTTTGACGAAGAAACATTACTTCACTCATTAAAATCACTTTTTGCTATTGTACATATCTCATGAAACAAAGAATCAGTACTAGTATAAAAACATACCTATGGAAACGGCTGAAAAACAAAAAATATTTGCGATGAATCATCCCCTCGAAATGAAAATAGCAAACGTTATTTTCCCGAGTGCGCTGAGGCGCTGGTCTATGGCCCAAGAGTCCGCGGTTCGAATCCCGATGGCTATTGGAAATATTTATTTATTTCTATAGTATCGTTTAGCAGAAGGAGATAGGTGACCAACCGAACATTCTTGGTATCTAGATTTAAATCCTTCGGACTCTCCATGGTAACCAGTCGAGTAGTGCTTCGGATGACACCTAAGAAGCTAAGGTCCCGGTCCTCCTAACTCATATACAAGTTCTAGACGTACGAGGGTTGCTTAGCAACTGAGTTGGCGGTTAAGAATACACACTTTTCAAACATTCGTTATCTGACTTTGCTTGCAATCGAAGTAATCATATCATTTTCTCCTGATAAATAAAAATATGTTCATCAAAAATTGATAGAAAAAATGCCGATGAAATGTAACACTACATGAAACAGTGAGAACATTGATTCTCATTTCTTTGAGAACGCCACTGTCTCTGTAGTTCGTATATTTATTCGTGACAGCATTCCAATTTCCCAAATAACCTTTCTGATTCCAGAAGTAGATGAAGTCATTTCGAGAAAATACCAAACGATATTGTGGAATCATACTTTACATTTAAATTACATATCATACCGCATACGAATGGGAATCAATCAGCTTCCGAGAGCAAGCAATCGACCAATATATTTCAGTGGGGGTCCATTGAATAAACCAAAGGTTCGATTATACATGCAAGAACAAATGTTCAATCAACAGCTACTTTACTATTCATGAGAATGAATACTCTGAAACAATACATAGCTTATAGCTACAGAAATAAATTAGTTCTTGTCCCAAATATCGAGAGGTTTGACTTTTCACGATTATATATCATTGACTGGTGACATTTCCAATACTGTTCCTGCATAAACTTTGATGTGATTTTCTCATATATCTGGAAAGTATATCATATTCGTTCATGACAAAAATAAGACTTACGAACTTGGTGAAGGTAACCCACAGAAAATATTTCATTCATATAATGGATAGGTATATTTTCAGGAAAGAAATACGCCTGTTGAGAATAAATACTTGTTGAAAGAGGTGACAGGCCTGAGAAAATTGGTAAATTGATTTATATCTCTATAGTTCGAAAAAACATATTCAGCTGGGGTATTTGTCAATGAGCGGTTATCTCGCAGGTTATGCATTATATTTAAGCAATTAATTGTAAGCAAAAACCTCGAAGCTAAAATGTTGACTAATTTTGGTATTCTTAACACTCAACACCTTTGGATCAGCTTTAGTCAAAACTCAAAAAAATGCACTTGGAGTCACATACAGATCAATAAATGTTTCGATAAACAAATATCTTACAGACTTTGATAACAATTCATCATTTTAGCAACCCAGTTCGAAAACTGAATGTTTTCAGGCGATTTCAACATAGATGTTTTGGATCCTTTCAATAAACCTTGTATGATAGATTTCTTCAACATATTTGAATCTTGTGAACTTCAGCTGATAGTGACTCAACACGACATCATACCAATTTTTTAACGCCCCGACAAGAAACAAGCCAGAGTAGCGTCAGCAAAAGATCGAGAGAGTTCAAGTCAGCTAAGTGAAACACGTGATCTGAGACCAACTTGAAATTGAGTTGAAACCGTGAACAATGATCATGCGTCAAAGATTTTGACAAATGATAAATCAACGATGATGCCCGTGCTATTTTTCTTGCAGAACGCAAGACATCCATTTTCAGCTGACTTGGGTAAATCAATTTAGAAACTCTCCTAGAAATCGACGAATACGCCATCATGTCAATCAACGATGATTTCTCATGGTGTCTAGGAATCGCCTCGAGGTAAACCCTTGTCAAGAACTCAGATGATATTACGCCCCAATGTCTTCACTTCAGAAGACTCTCCGAATGAACTCACTTGTACCGTGAGGATTGTGCTAGCTTAATGCCAGCATAAAATGTAATGTGTCACGTCCTTTGATAGAGTCAAAGAACATTGCGAATTATTCACATACATACACCTTGAAAGTTCTAAATAATGTGTTAAGGGAAGATGAATCATCGCTCTGGGATGAATGAATAAGAAAAAATTTTGTTGCTACTTAGAAAACTAGTGAATGTGAAAATATGAACGAACGTAGATACGTTCGTTCACATTACAGAATATATTGCTGATGAAACGCATTCTTTTTCATATGATGATCAATCTATTTCACTATTTTTGTTTCATATTTTTTCTTCATAATAATAATGATAAATTTATTCACCACTCATATATATAGGTACACTAAGACGTTTCACTGTAATAGAGCCAGGACAAATTTATATTTAAAGTCCCCTATATATACCATGTGTGAAAACTTTAATACAATTTCTGTCTACTGTGATATTCAGCATGATACACTGAATTATATAGGAAATATGGCTATTCAATATCTGAATGAAAACATTATGTAAGATGTAGCAGTTTTTATTTCTTTATAGTTTATATTTTTTTATATTTTTTTTTAATATTTTTTTTTTTTTTATATTTTATGGATTGTAGTATTTTCATTCTTCCACTTCTTTTTTTCTCTTTTTCTCTTTTCTCTTTCCTTCATCCATATTTGAATACTCTTGTAATTTATTCATCAAAATGGTTGTATCTACACTTTGAACTTTCTTATAAATAATTTGTCCTGTAAATGGGTAACTGTTGGGCAATAAAATGCTATTATTATTATTATTATTATTATTATTATATAAATACATGTGAAAATTAAATGGGGTAAAAAGTGAATAAATGGATACTCGATTTCGAGAGTGAAATAACAAAAAGCAATAACACAAACTGACATCAAGTAGGTATATATAGGTAAATGTAAAACGATGAGTAACATATCTACATATAAACCTAAATATTAAAATTATAAGAATATAAGATCTACTGGATTCCTGTTCTTCAAAAAGCGGACTCAGATTCTCGCCAGAAAAAACCAACTGCATTGTTTTCAGTAAACGGCCAACGCAACTCCAAGACATGCCAATTTCAAAACTCAATAATCAAATATTGTCATATACTAAAGAAATAAAGTACTTAGGACTATCATTATTCGACCAAACTCTCACTTGGAAATCCCATATCCGATACTTATCCATAACATGCCAAAAGAGATTGAACCTACTCAAATGTCTAGCAAACAAACAATGGGGTGCAGATGGCAAAACGCTACTGACATCATACAGAACGTTGATCCGCTCGAAGTCAGATTATGGCTGCGCATCTTATTCATCAGCTTCGTCGAACACTACTCTCAAAGTTTTGGATACAATCCATAATAACGCACTTCGCATTATCTCTGGTGCCTACAGAACAACACCCATTGATAGTATACTTTGTGAACTTGGTGAGCTACCTCTAAACCTGAGAAGACAAGAACTCAGTTTATCATATGCATCAAAGCGTCAAGAACATAATATTCACCAAATTGAGTACTCTCCAAATTGTCAACAAGAAAGAAATATCCGCTCTCTCGCTCTCATCCAACTCCAAGAAATTCCCCCAATCCAACCTTGTAGAATTCACACTACTCCACCATGGATTATTTCCCTACCATCCTCAAATACCCAATTACTCTCTCTAACCAAAAAAGAAACAAATACGCAACTGATTCAAGTAACCTATAGATCTATTATATCCCAGTATCCCTCACTTTATGCAATTTACAAAGCTCTCCATGATATGGAAAAGGTATCTACAAAGAACTTTCTGATCATTACTGACTCTCTCAACCTAATATCAAGAATATACACCCATCATCTCATTGGGAAACTTATCAAAGAAGAGTTGAACCTACTCAGTACCAACCAATCGGTAACTTTTTTATGGGTTCCCTCTCATACTGGTATAAGAGGAAACGAACTAGCTGATAAACATGCGTACGAAGCCCTGAAGAACCCAGCAATCACTCCCTATATTTGAACATTAGCAGCAGATCTGAAACCATACTTTCACTCCAAAATAGTTGGCATATGGAACCAATATTGGCAAATTGAAGTGTCAAAACTAAAGGATATCAAACCAGCTTTCCAATCATGGTCCGACACATCAACCAACCATATCCATCAAGGGGTCATCACTCGACTTCGCTTAGGACACGCCCAACACAAGAATATTTACTGAAAAAGGAAACACAACCAGAATGTTTTGCATGCGAAGTACCATTAACAATGAAACCCATTTTTGTGGAGTGTCCTCGTTTCGAAGCAGAAAAACAAAATAACGGAATTCCCAGTGATCTCAAGAACATCTTCAACAATTGCACAACACATAACTTAATTTCATTTCTTCTTGAATCAAATATCTTGTACAAAATATAAGAAATTGTTAAATTGAAATATTTTGCCGCTAATAGTATCTACATATTACATAACAGTTGAAACAAACTCACTCAGACAGACAAAGAAAGAGTGAGTTTCAATTCAAACAAGCACATCATAATCATCTATGTATGTTAGGTATTCTACTTTCCTTTCATCTATTTGCAATCACATTCTCAGTACCTTGTCTGCTTCTACTCTCTTGAACCATAAAGGTTTCCAATCCTTCATTTGGTTTACAGATTGTTTTAATAAGTCATTCAGCACCACGCTATAGACATCTAATTTTCCCTACGAAGTCGAATTTATATGGCGTTTGTTGTTTATTGGTTTTTCCACACACCTGGCTTAGCTTGGACTCCCTTCCAGTTAACCAGTTTCGGTTGCAGGGAAGTTGCAGGGAAATATTATCGTGGTGATGCGACTTCGCAAGGCAAGGCTTAATGTCCGCAACCTCACATATCGCCAATAAGTTGCCAGAATATCGCAATGAATATCTATTTTAGTTACCATACACTGCAATTATGCGACGTTTCTTTATGGCAGAATATTAAACATCCATGGTACAATAGTGCAATCATCATTCACATCGCAAACGGTCATTCCATTTTACATCGATGAATACGTGAATAAAATATCTACTATCGTTTTTTAATATGAATATTAATTTTTCATTTTATAATGAATATCAACAAAATGTTCATAACGTGAAGCTTACTGAATATCACTGTGGACAGTCAGCCACAGTTCCATTCTTGTGTTCAAATGGTAATTCTTATGTGTAGAATTTGTAATATCTGGGTAGATTATCAGCGGTTGTTGGTAAGGAGCTCCATCTCTCGATTTTAGGTAAGTACCTAATTACTCATTTGAATAGGCACTGCTGGTGATATAATTTATTTCTGATTTTGAAGCATTTTCAGATGTCGGGTAGTACTGTCACAAATTTTATTATGCATCTTCGTGAACTAAATGAAATACAGCTAAGTTCAACGTGAGCAAAGGCTATGAACCAACTCTTGGTGGATTATAAAATTAATCGAAAATCAATTATTTACTTTCTACTTTTTACTTATTATACTTTGCGAGAAGATATACAACATTGATGTCTCGCGATAGTTCATTATCCATCAGGCATTTGATTGGGCACCAGAATGTGAAACATTGTCAGTTCTCTCTTATTGATTCTCGAGTTATCACATGCCATATGCGTATATTCGAATTTTCAATGATACCAAATCAGCCACTACTTCCATGCATTAACAAATTAAAAAGTTGCAAGTGCCATTCAAAAGGAGGTTGAATTTAGTAATGAAAATCATGGATTGCAAGAGATATCTAATTTCAAAATAAATGATCAGGATTTTTGAATCAATGATTGAATTCATTTCATTTGTATATCACTGTATATTCACGATTTAGATATCATTTGATCTATATCCATCGAATGAATGTTTTCAATGATACTATACATCAATATTATAGAGTTTAGTAGCTACTAAAACATATGAATTAAAGCTAGATGGGTACTGGTAATAAGGGAATGCATATTCAGATGAACCATTAATCAACATAAAATGTGGGCATGATGTTGATCGTTGAGTAGTCGTAAAGTGTCATTAAATATGAGAACTCGGAAAATTCACGAAGAGACTTCTTCAAGTATAGTTGCTCGGCTATAGTTTGAGGAACTTCACTCATGGTACATTATTTCAAATTCGAATAATATCACGAGTTCGATATTCGAAAACAGTGAATTGAATCTTTCATAAGTCAATGTTAGAATATTTTTCATTCATTGTACCATTCATTGTACCAAATATATTGAATATAAATATTTTGTATTTATCAATAATCATCACCATCAATGAATTTCTGTACAATTCCAATGTTTCTGGAGGATTGCAGACAAGCACAACACAAGCATTCAGTATGCTTAGGTGCAGTCTTGTGATCCAATAGAAACATTAAAATAATGTACTATGTATCTTGAGATGTACACTTTTTACTCTGAATAAATACTAAAAATATTAAATTCCTTGCGACTTATACTGTTACTTTTTTGGTTGACTCGGCTTGCCTATGAGATAGGTGAAAAAAGTAATACAATTAGCTTTTATAAGCATAAATATGGCATGGTGAGGCTAGTCCCATCATAAGAAAATAAAATCATTTTCAGACTTCTGCCAACTTGATTATGTTGATTTCCAATGACAGTTCCAATAAACGAAAATTGTTCAACGAGATCATATAGATCTTGATTTCGTCATTTGAATACTATATATTATTCGGGCTTATTGGCCCTGCATTGATGAGGGCCAATGAGCCCGAAACCAGTCTGCAAACCATATTTAGAACTAAATTCGACATTATTTTCAATGAATATATCATTTTAATCTTTCAGTGATGGTTCGATTTCATTTTTTTATTTGTTGACCTGAAATTCGAGTGGAATTCCAAATGAAAATTGATATCGATGAAAGCGTTAGAGAGTCTGGTAACATTGAAAACGGTAATAAAGAACAAGCAAAATTCAAAATATTGATGAAGGTAAATACAACGTAATAATATAAGGAAGAATGAAGATAATACACTTTCCTCTTCATGGAAACATGATGACTCCATCATTTCAAGTAACTAGGTCGGGATACGTTATATCCATATGCAATATTCTCATGGGAAATTTGGGTTATATTGATTTGCAATTGCAAATGCAAGGCAATTAAGTTTCCAATATCGATTAGAGCATCTGTCACTCTGCTATCCCGGGATGAAATTATTGAAAAATATTCTAGCTGATATTTAATTGATTTCCGTGTCTGATCATCAATAGTTTCGTTTCATAAATAGTGTGAATCCAAATACCAGTAGATCACGCTAGGCCTTCACCATGGAATATCCATTCATTTATCAACAGAAGACATAGAGGTGTTATACCTAATTTCATGTTTTCAACCTAAACCTAGACCATTATCTATACAAATACATAGGTATATACCTTAAGCCACTCGCAATGTTAGAGAATATAAATTAGTCAGCTGGTTACCTGTTAACGATCAGATTCGGTAGAAATAATTTTTGTATAAACTTAATTATTATGCCTCTGGTCAGAGCGAGGGTCAGCATCTGTAGAAATTTGTTGACAAGGGCACTAAGGCTCAATTTATGCATCATTGTCTTTATTGTTGTCTTCATCACAGTCACCGTCATAGTCTCATTCTTGTACCAGGGCATATATTTTGACTATGTTTCATTAATGACTTGTTCAAATGCTTGCACTGAAATGTACACTTTCAACGCGATATTGTGATTAGGACAGATACTGTGACTGGGACTATGATAATGATGCATAAATTAGGCCTTATCTATTAGCGTAGGAAGTCTAGGAACAAGAAAAACAATATCTTTTGGTCGCAATCTAGAATTTGGAACAGGTACAATTTGTGACAGTTAATTCTATAGGTCAACATTTTGTGAACAAAAATTAGTTTTTGAGTAGGTATATCTATTGTCTATTTTCAAGTTTCAGGGGGACCAAAGGACAATAATGTTTATATCACTGAGAATCAAATTAAGATTGTCCTCGTTTAGGTAATTAATCAATGATTTTGAATTTTGTATATATATGTTCAACAATGATATTGTTATTCCTATTGAAATCGAAATGAGTCCTATGAATATCAGGAATATTAAAATCCCTGGAGAAAATGAAATGAACATTATGTTGAGTTCGAACTGAGTGGAATGTAGACAGCACCGAAAATGGTTTCATATGTAGTATAATATTTTTTTCATTGTGGGTGTAAGAAATCTACCTCCCTTTTGTGTGGGCCGGTCGAAATGATGAAAAAAGATATATATCATGAAAATTTTCAGGTGAATCGAAAGATCTCTGGATAATGAGTTCCATAACTTTGCTTTTCGTTTAAAAAAATAGTTGTGAAGAGAATCAAATTTGCATCATGATCAATTAATCAAATACAGGATGTTGTTTTCAAAATAAACAAGATATATCAATTTGAAAGTGACACTATTAGGCCCGTTGACATTCAATTCGATTTCCTTTTTATCATCCAAATAATCGAATATACATCTATTCAAAGAATCTCGCCTCTGCGCCCACGAAATCGTTATATGCTTTATCGATTTATGTTGAGTAGGGTTGGTGTCCCTGGGGAAAACTATTTTTTCATTCTCTGGAAGACCTGTCGATTGGGCAAAGGCCTACTATAACTTTTGGAGAAAAAAACAAAGCAGAAGCAACGTGTTACTTTCTCTCATTCTTTGTTCCGATGATTTACTATGTACGATATTTTATCGCTTCGCCGCTCTTCGCTCATGAAAAAAATTATCCCTTGCGGTGAAAATATATTAATCTTTTCCAGACTAGGACGCTTGGAGCCCTAACGCAAAAAACTCCATGTCTATTCCCTTAGCACTTGGAGATTCACATCATTATGACCGGAACATACACTGTCACTTGCTGAGCGGGTATCGAATCATCTATTCTGTACGACTAACATACTGATGTATATATTCCAAGACCAGAAAGTACGATTCAAAAGCACATCTGATTGACTCTTCTCACTCCTTATTTTATTCGTTAAAACTCGACTGCACATGCAGGTCGTGGGCATGCGGTGGTGCTGCATAACACGACTGATCGTTAAGCAGTATGCAAAACACTACCCACATCTGAACAGTGTTTCTTGGATGAATTTTGAGAAAAAAACTTCACATGAAGTTTTAAGAAGAAACATATTTTTACTGCGAAGTACGCATCTTCTGTGCATCAAAATTCAAAAGGTGTTTCATGCTGTACTATTGAATTTTTGAATTCTTGCCAGCTCATCGTCAAGTCACATAAATGTTTTTTCCCGTAGGTAGTCTAGCGGGATGCAAATATTAAATTAGATTTCTCATGCAAAAATCATATGTCAAACGACAGAACAGAGGAATGAGAATTTCAAAACTAATTTTCACATCAAGTGGTAGCTGTCAATTTTCTTTTCAAAATAATTCATCGCAGATACCGCACAAATAAAAGAATTATACCAAAAGTAGAAACACCCTTAGCATATCTTCGGTCTTGTCCCAGAGCTAAGTGGCGGAGGTCGTAACCTCTTCTGCTATTTCAAATGTGAATAAATACACAAGTCATAAACTCGATAATTTTTTGTCATCATGATGTTTTTCTGCACATACATATTCGTATTATTACTCTTTTTTGGAGACTTACTTCAAATTATTCAAACTGGATGGATGTTAGGTCAGCTTGAGTACTTGCAGCATTAGGTGTTTTCTTCATTTCAATTTATAATTATATAGAAAAGTCATATATGTCAACAATGGTTACAATAATCATTGACGTTTGATATGTTTGACACCCTGTATTTTCGAACTAAGATAAAAGGTAAAAACAAACGTTTTTCATTTCTGAGAGTACCTAAGTTTTTTTGTTTCTGACCGCGTATCAGAGCAGTGGAACAGTTGGCGTGCCATTACCACGAGAATCGACGTCGTGAATTATATATGTTCGAGACTCTACTTAGTACTCCTTGCAACCCCGAAACATTTTGGTATATGTGTGGTGATACTGGTAGGCTTCCCATCAGAGCAGCTGAGAAGACCACAAGCTCGACCACAAGCAATTTACAGTCCACATAATATCAAGGTATGGCCATTTTTCACGGTTTCCCTGCACACGTTATTTAGTTCAAAATAGCAACATAATGAATTCTCTATAGATTGGATATGGATAGGTGATTTACTTTCATTAGTGGACAGTGATCATAAGATGACGATTACCATTATTTATGAATACAAAGCACAGCACGATTACGATAGACCAAACATACCAGGTTGGCGATATATCTGAACTGAGTTCCACAGGGATCCATACTCGGACCTTTGTTATTTATCTCATCTATAAATGAGTTTCCCTCTGTTATACCAGAGTCATTTGCTATTCTTTATGCAGATGATTCAACATTTTTGTTTTATATTAAATTCTAAATGTTCTCAAATTAGAAATTTGAAGAAAACACTTGATGTTAATCACATTTGTTCACTTTATTATAGTGGAATACAATCTAGGATTAGTTATGGAATTTGTATTTCGGGAAGTTCTTCTCACGCTAAAAATATTTATTGTCACAGAAAAGAGTTCTATAAGGTGTATTTCTAATTTCATTTGTGGACTCCTATCGACCTGTTTTTATCAACATGTATATGGCCTTTATATTGCATTTAATTACATCACTTCATAGAAATAAAACGATTATGCGATATAGTGACATTCATGCTCATGACACAAGATATAAATAAGATTTCTTTATACCTTACCAGCCTATAGAAATCTGTAAGAAATCACCTATGGTAATGAGAACTAAACTTTATAATAGTATGTTGCATTATTGCATACATTTAAAGAGAAAACTAAAAATTATCTCATTGACATGTGTCCATATTCGGTTGATGAATATGTATTTTCGAAAATAATCGTTGCATTGATGTTCGTCTAAATTGCCACATATAACTACTTTGTTTCATCTCAATTTTCGACGTGCGTGCCCGTGTGTTTAAAATTTTCATTCTATGGTAATTTTTTTATATTTACGTTATTAATTGTATATGTCATTATTTGATACGGTGAGATCAATAAATTCTATTCTATTCTATACTGAAAGATACAGTCTGAATAAAGTCACTCGAAGTCGTTGAAAGGCAGATCATTCGATGAGAGGAAATCAGGGAACCAATAGCAACGTTTAGTTTTGTATATACTTCGAATCCGCACGTGTCTAATTTATGGGAATGATCTGCAGTTGTACAATTTATTACCCTATGGTAGCCTTCAACCACCTTACATTATGTTATCTTGAACGAATAGTTATTAAAAAAGAGCGAAACTATGACACGCTTTTAGAATAGTTTACATTTATCAAAATCGACATGAGCTACCTGTTAGAGCGGGGATGGGAGGTTTCAACAATTCCTATAAAACCTCCGAAACCAGAATCAGAGATCAGACAGAAAGAGGGTTCGAGATTAGAGCAGTCGGTCAGTTAGCAGTACAGCAAATATAGCAATGGATGAGTAACTCGACTCAGACACAGTTCCTCAGTTCTTCATCTCAGTATAGTTTTCGTAAAGAGTAGAACAAGTGAAGATGAATTAACGAGACAATTGAAATTAGATTACAATAAAACAGTTTGATTTTCTGCCAATAAATAAAGTCATCTCATTGTGCTGGTATTCACTATAACATCTATAAAGCTACTATGATTCTATTCACCCACCAAACATGTGAGAAATTTCATTTATATTCGCCAACTTTGCCTGTCTAATTTATTCATAAGGTTAATAGATCATCTAACTCTGTATAATTGTCTTTATCTTTGTCTTCACCCATCATTCATTCTTCTTCTCGAATATTCACAAACCCAGTAGAAGAAGGAATGTTGTTACGACGTTGTATAGGCCAACTTGAATAAAGCAGGGTTGCATAACAACCGAACCATTATCTTCACACCAGCTGGCGATTTCATCTGCAGCTGAATTCACCGTTTCCATAAAGAGAGTCTCATTATGTTCCCCAATATTTTACTTGGGTCAGCTGTACAGATTATAATTTTTTGCTGGACCACCCTAGAAGATTCTATGTCTATACTACAATGCCAAAGTTATCACACTAAACCATCACTCAAAATCAACCAATATATCCTCCTGATGATAAAATGAACGAAGTATGAGGTGAGATCGAATCGATATGAAAAATATATCACCAAGTGATCTTTCTAACTTATGTTCGATTCAGTTTTCATGATTTCGTATTCGCCAAAAATATGGAAGCATGAATTTGTGGTGTTCAAAGGTCGTTGATAACCAATAACAGACAACATTTATCTGCCTCTACTTATCACCAAACGAACCATCTTCTGGTGACCTATTTGATTTTTTTCCTCTCAAACTAGATCAAAGCAGAATCATCCAACTGCTACTACATTGTGTGCAAAAAATTACACCAGCACACACCAGCTAACACTGTCTAGTGTTCTCTGAGATCCTGATTGTTTTAGTGCCAGTAAACACCGGCATAATATTCACCGCTGTAGATGTTATGTGACCTTTCCCATATATGTTTTCAATAATCAAACTGAGAGTTGTGAGTAACACTAGTGTTAGTGCTGAATTAAGCAGATTGAACACTTTGGAGGTGTTTTTTATGCATTTCCTAAAGTGCGATTTGAAACCGCAGTGGTGTGATGCACATTCTCTGATTTTGTTGATGCTGAATCCTACCTCAACGAAATTCTATTCGGTGCGTTTACTGAGCAGATACCTACATGAAAATACTTTTCTGGTGGCAAGGAACGCCATATCATGAGTGTGTTGAGGCAAATCGATGCTTTTTTTCACCACCTCTGGTGTTCTTTACTAGGTTGGATTAACTGGGTTGGTGGCCGAGTGCGCGAAGGCGCTGGTCTATGGGCCTGAGGGTCCGCGGTTCAAATCCCGGCGGCTATTGGAAATATTTATTTATTTCTATAGTATCGTTTAGCGGAAGGAAGATAGGTGACCAACCGAACACACTTGGTACCTAGGTTGGATTATTAGAATATAATTTATAAACTAGACTCTGATGAATCCTAGGGACTGTTTCGGCTCACCAATTCTCATCAGTAGCACTAGGGCATATGACAATAGCTTGAATTCTTACTGATTCATATCGATAGTTTCCTTGTGAAAGAGTATGTTTCAAATCGGACCCCATGCAATAAGCCGAAGAAATCTCGTGCATCATTATACCCAAACGAACACCACCACCTAGTGAGAATGAATTCGAAAATTATTTTCGATATATCATATCAATTTCTCGATCACCAAAGTTGATTGGTCACCCCGGACAACGTTGTATCATTGTTGAGCATGACTTTAGTTAACCGACGACGTTGTTACAAGGTTGAACCCAACCAACTTCATGTAGTAAAAATTCTGGGAATGGGAGTGACGTTCAAAAACGTTTGAGTGATTACTCTAGTTATGTTCAACGTTTTACCGACGTTGAGCCGACCTTGTGAGATTTAACTTGGCAGTGGGCAATTTTTTATAAAAATTGTCAACGTTTTCGTGGAGTCATATCTTTGCAGTTAAATTTTGCAAATACTCACTATAGAGGACATGCCCCATGACAACAAGGACATACTGTTGGCTGAAATTCTTCGAAGAAATAATGAATATCTAGTAAGATAAGAGAAACTTGATCCAACCTAACCTCAAAAAATTTATTGAAAAAATAAAATTATGCCTGAAGACAGGCAGTTTGGAAAACTTCAGTTCTTTTGGAACAAATGCTAACCTGGATGCAGAGATTGAGGAAAGCAACTAATTTTTCGAAGAACACTACTGACAATTGTATGACACAGAAAAGCCCGTTTTAAAATGTGGAGCGCGAGGTGTGTTCGTTAGTTGGACTTCGTTCAGTTTTTGGTCGGATAACCAACTTCAGTCGCGCTTTGGTTATATTTAGTTGTCTGGATGACTAAGGTTGAAAGCAGTATATTTTTCAGTTATCTGATATCCTTAGTCGTGTTGACGTCTATTATAATACTACGCCATGTTTGATGCGTAATTATCTTCGGAAACATTGTCGGCCATTGAAATTTGGGACATAAACAAACATAAACAGAGGTTATCAGTACTCTAGAAACGATTAATATATCATTCTATAGTTCTTGTTTGGATAAATATTAACTGTGAATATTATATATCCAAATTATTTTTTTTGTTTTTTTTTCTTCGAGTTTTGAGAAATTCGCCACGGATTGAAGGAGCGCGTGTTTTTTGACGCAAAACAATAGTATATTTGACAATAAACTGAAATGCGTTAATAATTTCTGTTTGGAAATATTTATTTTCAGGCAATATAAATGTGCACACGAGTAAAACATTACTAGTCGTCATAAAGTTTTTACTAAGTGTCCATTTTGGTGATCAGTAATGATTTGGTTGGAATATTCACTAATATCTGAAAACCGTGGAAAGTGAACTGTCATCGCTGCGCAAGAGGGCGCAAGTGCGTAGTTGTTTTTTGGTAAATGCAGCAACGTTTAGGAAACGACCAACTGCTACCTACAGTTGAAAGTGAAACGTTTTAAAAACCCAAAAATGATTGAGCAATTTGGAGCAAATTGGTGGTTGCGCAACTTTTTCAAACACGTTTCCGCAACGTCAAATTGCTGCTTGAGTCACAACTTACAACTCACCATCATGAGTTTTTCATACTCTTCTTCGAGCACAGTTCCATTGTAGTATCTTTTCTCGGCTTGCACGTCCGGAAAATAAAATCCGCGCTGGCAGACGCACTTGTAGCTTCCCCGACGAAATCCCAAACCAGGAATCGGAACGCACTACAATGAAAAATAATGTGAAATTATTATTTTACCATACAGACCCAACTTGGGTTTTCGAGAAGATAATTCACTGCCTAAGATATATAGAGAGATATAAGCTGTATTTTCTGATGTGATACATTTTGTCAACAAATATAATGAGTTTTCGTGCAATCGCACGCGAAGTCAGTATTTCGCGTTCTCAGCACAGTCCGCGAAATTCAATTTCTCGGCCGTTACCCATAGCAACGGCCACGAAAACAATCGTCATTTCCAAATTTGACATTTCTGAAATACTACAAAGACAAGGATTATTTTGTCACACCAATCTTTGGACTCGCCGTAACATATTTCGTACTGCCGTTTAGATTTTTCGGGTATTAAAACGGAAAGCGCCGAATTTACAACGCTTTTGAGTTCAGGAGGAGTGAAAGTTACTGAAATATAGCTATCAGTATCAGACATTTTGCGTTTTGTCAAGAACTGTCAAAATATTTTGTGTATATTTAAACATATCATTTCCATAGCACACGGTGATATTGTTAAATAAATTGAACTGCTTTTGGTTTTAGAGCAATTATATATTTATCAACAAGTATCTAGTCTAGTTCAACGATTGCACGAAAAATAGTGTGTATGCCATGGCCGCGAAACTTTTTAACGACCTCAAGATTATCTTGCCTCGGCCGCAAGCTGCCTCGGCGATAACTGTTCATAATAGGTGCCACAAGAATTTGAAATATTTTTTATGAAATATATAGTAAATGTAAATAATGAAAAACCGACATAAAATATGTAAAAAAATGTACAAAAATTGTTTACAACAACAACAAGATAGTTATATAAATCGTAATATACAGAAAGACTGTTACAAAGGTACTGTCAACCGTAACAATTGTTTTACAGAAATTAACATTACGAAACAGTTTATATTAAGTGTTTGCAGAAAAATTGCCTAAACGTGTCCCGCATCTTCAAATTGAATATTATTCTGGATAATGAAAATACTTGCATTGAAACCTGGCTGCCAGAGCTTCAGAAAGAAATATCATCAATCAAGTTATTTGTATATCTTTAATAACTTTGATACTTGATATTTGAATTGAATATGTGCACTGTTTTGTGCACTGTTGTTGTTATTTTCCATTCTGTAATAGGCCTTGGCTGTTGAATGGTGTACTACCAAATAAATGAATAAATGAATCATACGGGAGATGACAGCACTGAGAAAAATTGTCCAAGTGAAATGTGTTGCTAACTTTTCTTCATTTCTGGTACGATAATCGAGGTAAATAATTATTGCAGGATACTCAATATTGAACAAAATTGCGAGTATTGCACACCATTCAAGCATATGCAGTTCTAGAGGTAGGTACGTTATGGTTTGCAAGGTGTATTACTGGGATTTTTATAGTGCACATTTATTTTATCATAATCCGTTTATATAGACTCGTCAGGCTCAAATAATTACAAAGTTACAGATTTTCAAGGTGTGCATTTTCATTTAAATATCAGTTGTATTGTATATAGTGAGTTTTTGCACTTGTGGCTGGACGTCAGCTACTGGCTATAGGGGAATAAAGTTTCTATAAGTTTTTCAGTGATGGTCTGTTATTTTTGAATATCTATCCGACGATTAATACAGGACCAATATAGGCGTAGCTCCTAACCCATTGAAAGCTCAGTATTCACTTACTAGAACTTGGTTGTCCTCTCGTCCCAAGCTAGCTGGTGTATATACTCATGAGATTATGATTTTCTTATTAATATAACTTATCAGTTAACTCATTGGAAAAGGTTACTAACTCACCATAAGCTAACTACGAATTCGAGGTGAGCTAGTCAATAGCTTAGGCCAATAAAACAACTCACTTATGGGTGGTTCACCAGTCGACTGCTGGCTAGTGATCACAGTTCCTATCAAATGACAATTAATGGAAGTGATTTATTTTAGCAACATCATTTTGCTTGTGGCTGGTTAGTTGGAGAGCTGTCCCATATAGTATATATAAGTTTTCATTTATCATTATTGAATATTCGCTTGGGACTAATGATTTGTTCTCTTAGTGTGTCCATAAATGTATTAGTATGCAGTTATTGAAGCTGAAAATGTGAGTCCACGAGATATAACCGAGGATAAAACAGTTATGGCAAAGCAACCAGAAGACCATTTATTTTTCATAGCAGTGATTTACGCATCGAATTTCACATTCCTGTCAATGGAATAACGTGGAATTTGGATACGGGCTTACTTTCAATTACGCGAGTGTTACTTGTTCTAAATCCCATTTGAATGTTGTAGGTACTGAATTTGTTTTAGAAACATTCAGCGATAACATCGATTCACACCAATGTTATCTTGCAGTCATTTTGGAAGAAGCTATAGCAAATCATCAGCATTTTTTAATTGAACCACCCTCCCTTTTTTGTAGAGATCATAGAATTCTGATCTCAGCAATGTTTATATGTTAATATACCTTTTGTGCTTATAATATAGTTTTAAGTGTATTGACGATACAAAATAATGTCCAAATACAAATTTTAAGTCATTGAGTTACCATTCCACTTACTCTTATTGAGTTGAATTTTAGCTATTGAGTGAGATTTTAATGAAATTTCTCTACTTTTCGTTTCCACTATAGATTCACCAAAAATGATGTTTCCATCGTCGTGTAGTTGGAATAGATTTACTATTCCACTATCCCAGATCAATGAGGTTGGTTTGAATAATTCTGGATCGATACATCTTTTGAAAAAGCGTGTTGCATTTTGCCCCATATGATGATGAATGATGTCTGATCCACATTTATTTCACGATTCTATTTCACTTTATAGCGATCGCTATAATACCGAAAAAAGGCAAAGTGCTTTATTGAGTGTGTTATCTTGTAAAAGTTTTCACGTATTTATATATAGAAAAAATATTCACTGAATATGTCTGCTTATAATGAAAACAAAAAAAAGACTGAAGATAATGATTGTTCAACTTTTTGCATTGTTTTCGCAATTTGCCTGGATATGATTCCAATATTTCGCAATCTGATAACTTGAATCAAGAAATTTTCAATCCATGTCAGTGTTTATCAACGCTTTATTCGAATGTTACTGAATACATGGTTTTATACTTTCAAAACTACAGATAGGGTAAATATGTCTATATAATGTCTATGTTATGTAAATGTTATGTTTATGTAATGTCTATGTAATGTCTATGTAATGTTTATGTAATGTTTATGTAATGTTTATGTAATGTTTATGTAATGTTTATGTAATGTTTATGTAATGTTTATGTAATGTTTATGTAATGTTTATGTAATGTTTATGTAATGTTTATGTAATTTTTATGTAATGTTTATGTAATGCCTATGTAATGTCCATATAATGTCTATATAATTTCTATGTAATGTCTTTGTAATTTCTATAGAATGTGTATGTATCTGCACAAAAGATCTGATTGGTCGAGGTGCTTGAAAGGCTGCACAGTCTTAACGACCCTTCCTACAATCAACAATGTATATGCAATTAGTCTAATTAATTCACAACGATGATGTTTCGTGGAGTTATTTGAAATATATTTCCAAATATTTGTGTGCAGGCGTGGATATATCAGCAGAATGTTCTTAGTGTGTATTAGAATTTCTGAAAGTCATTTGTATTCATTATTATACATCATTTTGAATAAAAAAATTATAAGTTTTTGTCGTATCTCCGAAACCATACCCCAAAGAAATTTACGTGTATGTCCCTGGATTCTACGCAGATCTATCTGTTAGACAGACATAGTTCTTGACTTAACATTATTTCTAATAACTTGGTATATAATGAAGAGGTATACACTTTACACGCATAAGGATTTTCATCATTCACTCATTTCTTCAACCGAGTCAGTGAATCAATGCATGACTACAAGTTTATATAATTCAATATTCTGTGTGGAATTATCCAGGAAAGAAGTTGTTTTCTGTTCGTTCTCTTCCTTGTCATCTTATCATCTATGAGGGTTGATGATTTATAAATTATGATCATAAAGGTCATAAACGTTTCCACAGAATATAGCTAAGTTGATTCATGGTTTCCATCGAATATACCATTTCAATAAAATATTCTTTTACAGATTATACCTACGTTAGCAATAGTTATATTATGATATAAGTTTTATATGACGCTACTTTGTCGCACGCGTTGTTTGGGAAAAAGTGCGACAACGTGTCTTATAAAACGTGTGCCATATACATTTTTTGCATTAATTTGAAGTCTTTCATTGAAATCAATTGATTCAATATCGATAAATAACAAAAACATCTTCGATTTGTAACGATAATGACTTTGGAATATTTAAAATCTGACGCAAAAGCGTATATAGCCCAGTTTACTGTTGATCGATTCTGATTTTTGCTGTACCAGCGGTGAACAATGCAATGTATTTTTTGTGTTCATTGGTCAATTTGAATCAAATCACACTCTGATTTGAAATTCACCAATAAAAACATTGAATTTTTCACTGCCAGTATCTCCAAATCGAAAATCGCTCAGAAGTAAGCTGAGCCTTACTCTTTCAACTTCCATTTGACAGTTTGTACCAACCTCCGAATGATAAAAAATGCGTATCGAAAAAGAGGCTATTTCGATACGCATTTGCGTTTCATGATGACTTCATTATGTAACCAAAATAGAAAAACAATATTTCGACGTTATCCGTGTATCCTACGGTGGAACGCTATATAGTTGAACAGTTCGGATCATCCGGCAAGATTTCATCCACAAGCTACACCTTTCTCGTCAGTGTTGTGTACAAAAACGGTATTTAGAGTTTGACAGGGGTTAACCCGGAAGGGGGGTTATAGCATTGCTTTTAGGATAATAAACTTCACTCGATGAGGTGTGGCCCTCGGGTGATATGAATGAGTACAGCACTTCCATTTCACAGGTTGACGAAACAATTAGGAATCATGGAGGGTAGTCTCGAATTCCAGAGTTTCCTCGATCAATAAATTTACACCCATGGTATTGAACGGAAACTCGTGTCAGAACAATTTCCATGTCGATACGAATCTGTTTCATTTATTGTCTAAATCTCTTACATAATATGTTTTGAATATACATTAGGCCTTTCCGGAAACCTACTCGGGTTGACACGATTCCTAACCCGCACGTTCGCTAACCCAACCCGAGTTGCCTCGATCACCGACCCCGGGTCATCTTTTATGCACTCGATATATTTCTGTCTCTCTTTCAGAAATGTAATAGAAAGAGGAAGGTATACACTAATTGCGCACTGGTTTTTCCAGTTCGGAAACTATACAGTTCCGTGTAAGTGATCCTTAGGTCAAAGATTGGATCAAGTTGTCGACCTGGGTAAGTTTCCGAAAAGGCCTATACATTGCGATGATGTGAAAAAGCTGGTAGTAACAATGAAAGTTGCTACTAGCCGAAGTCTGCTACTGCATACAGGGAAGGTAGATGCAGAGCCTAAAGAATGCGAATATTTTTCAAAATACTGGGTATGAATTTTGAAGCGAAATAGAAACAATAATGAGAAATAACATAACTAGGTATTCAAGGAACATGATAACTGTAAAATTTCGTGAATACTAAAAAACTAAATATTATACCGTTTATTTCTTGATATTGTAAAAACAAAGAAAAACATGAATGTCAACGTAGGAGATGTTCGAAATGCTCGCCGCGAACTTCTTGGCAACATCCTAATCTTGTGTAGAAATTTCTTCTAACGTTACTCAACATCTCAGGTGTGACCGATCTAATCGCATGCGTTATTCGTCTTTTTAAGTCAGCTAAGTCGAGGGGTTTAGTTTGGTATACAATACTTTTTTCATATCCCCATAAGAAGAAGTCTAATGACGTCAGATCAGGGGATCGTGCTGGCCATTCCATCGATCCTCGCCTCCCTATCCACCGATTTGGAAATATTTGGTTAAGGTACTGCCGAACATTTATTTGATAATGGGGCGGTGCTCCATCTTGCTGAAACCATATCATATTCGCAGGAACTTGTGGGTTTGCTGGATCAGGATATAAGTTTGTCAAAGTCGGCACGACATCATTTTGGAGCAGTGCTAAATAATTATCTCCATTCAAATTGCCATCAATGAAAAAGGGACCTATGATATGATCTCCAACAATTCCTGCCCAAACATTAACCTTTTCGGGATATTGTGTATGTTCTTCCCTCATCCAGTGAGGATTTTGTGCAGACCAATAGCGGCAATTTTGACGATTAGCATGACCGTGAAGTGTAAACGTGCACTCATCAGAAAAAAGAACATGTTCTAACTGCATCACATTGTTATCAAGCATTGCCATCATTTGTTAACAAAAATACAGTTGCCTATCAAAATTGTCTTCCAGGAGCTCCTGAGTTGGTATCAGTTTATAGGGATGCATTTTATTTTCTTTTAATGTTCGAAAAATTGATGAATGGCCAACATTGAACAGTGGGGCTGCTTTTCGACTAGAACTATGTGGGTTTTCTTCAAACTCAAGCATAATATCCAATTTGGTTTCATCACTTATTGTATTGGCAGCTGCTTTTTTTATCGTTCTTACATGACCAAGCTCGCGAAACTGCTTTTCTATTTTACTAATTGTCCCTTGGGATATAGGCGGCGAATCTGGAAATTTTTCATGAAATAACCGAGCAACTTCACTTTGTGTCCGTATGTTATATCCATAACCAATCATCTGTAGAATTGTTATTTTGTGCATTTCTGTTAAATAAACCATTTTTCTGATATTATGGAGTTAACTGAATTAAAGCGACTATAACACTGACACTAATCACTACTGTCATGCAGACAGACAACACTCTGCTAAGGCCGTGCGTTTTCAACGCAAGTAAACAAGACTTTTGATAGTTATTTTATTTCATATCAGTAAGAAGGAACGCTAAAATGGTTTTTGCTACCTAAATGGGAAATAAGTATTGAGTGTGTTGCAGCAAATTTCTGTAATCAAATAATTTTCTGTTTTCCATGTTAATTTTTGCAATAAATCCGAAAACATTTAATATTCCCGAAACAGTTGATGATAGGTATAGGACATCGTACATGAAATATGTCTATAATTTTCTGAGGAATCCAAAAATTGAAAAATATACAGGGTGTTTCATTTAAAATAAGAAAGTTGATATGGGCCACTGTGGCATGACACACCCTGTATAAAAAGTTTTTTTTTGAAAAATAAGCGCATTTAAAGATACAAATCGACGTGTCCGAGCGTTTTTCCTAAAACGCCACCGTTTATTTATTAACGAATTTATTCCATTTGGCTGGTACACACTGTATATGTAATGTATTGTAGGACATACTATTTATATTAGTAAGCTCTATTGTGTGGGAGTGGTGGAAGAATATCAATACTTCACCTCAGTGTTTGAGAAACCTAGTGTGTTAGTCATAAAATCATTCCATTTCTCACTAAAATGCGTGTTTTGAGTTCCATTGCACAACGGAAATTGTACCAAGCAACCTGTGTGGGTCTAGTCTCACGATGAGAACAAAGCGAGTCGATATCGACTTCGCAAGTCTGAAGATTTCATTGGCCTCCTTTTATTTGTTTAGTATAATGTCAATATGAATACTAGTCTCATTTTATGACTTTTTTATTATTTTTTGCATATTGTTGATATCCAGAGCAGGGACATATTCGCAGTAATAGAAGATTTTGAAACAAGGTTAGAATGGAAAAAAAAAAACTATACGAGTGGAAAAATCCGAACGCGAACGACAACGGGCGTGAGGATGCATGAATATCAAATTATTCCTTCTGAACGAGTAACAGACTTCATTTTCTCCACTTCTAGGAAATATGGATCGAAAATGAAATTTATTATGAGGACACAGCCATTTACATACCAGAGTATCGCGGGCCGTTGGAATGCGTTTGTCCTGCAAAACACGACGGTCAGTCAAGCGGTAAACGAATTCGAGCGTCATAATTGTTTAGTTCCAAGCATGTGAGGTTGTACATGGTAGATTATAGATTGAGGAGCAGGTCGTTGAGGCTGTGCAGCCTTTCAAGCACCTCGGCCTTTTAGATCTTTTGTGGAGAACCCTCAATCTATTCAAGGCCTGGGATTCCGAGGTTTCTTGCGAAGTTTATCAGTTACCTGGGAGCTAGGTTCCTGATATCGGAGGGCTCTGAGAAGGCCCCTTCCAGCAACATGAGCCTCTTGCAGAAGAGTGCTGGGCATTCGCAAAGCAAATGTTCTGCAGTTTCAGCGAAGTTCTCGCAGTAGCGGCAACTATCACTGACTGTTTTACCCATCTTTTTGAGATGATACCTCAGAGGGTAGTGTCCAGTGAGGAGTCCGGTCACCAGTTTCGAGTATTTTTTGTCCAACTCGAGAAGCTGTTTGGCTTACCTCGGCGATAGGCTCACTAGCCTTTTCGATTGTCTTTGTCCTGGCACTTTATTCCAGTGAGATTTTATTTCATCTGCTTCCCAGCTACTGAATTATTCTCTCAGGTGGGCTTCGAAAAGTCCACAGAAGGGTTCTGGACCGAGAAATTGTGTATTTGCCCCTTCTTTGTCTGCTTCCTCGTTGACTTCAACTCCCATATGACCTGGCACCCACATCAAAGTGACCTAATTATTCGCTGCCAGTTGTCTCAAGGATTGTTTAGTCCCAAGTCAGCTCAGACTCACAAGTGTATGACTTCAGAGCTTTTATTGCTGTTTGGCTATCTGATAGAATATATATTTTTGCCTTTCGAGTGTCCCTTTCGAGGCACTCCTGGGCAGATATCTCTATAGCATGTACTTTTGCTTGAAAGATGGTTGAGGTGTTGCCAAGGGGTTTTGAAAGCCTGAAATTTGGCCCTGTATCTCCCACTCCAGCCCTTTCATCCGTCTTGGATCCATCAGTATACCATACTGATGTATTCCTTTTCAGATGAGATCCGTTCTCTGTTCAAATTTGGTGGCTCTTTATGACCTCTTCAAACTGCATTTCGAAGTCGTACCTAACTGGCATGATATCTGTCGGTTTAGACATGGATTCTAGAAAAATATTTTCCAAAATCTTCCAAAAGTGTCCGATTTCCTGATTTGAGAATTTTTGTCTGGCTCAGTCTGAAGGCATTGATTGCTGTTTCTTTCATTACACACAGGTGCAATGGTGGAAGGTTCTAATATGTTTGCTAATAAAACACGAGAGTTCTCTCAATAATATACTTGTAATCAAGGTGCGTAACTAGGAACAATTATTCTTACACGTCAACGTGGTTCAATACCCTCAACTTAACCCCCTATTCTTACAGTATTCGGTATTGTCATTTGTCAGTAATACCAACCTATAACTAAAGGTGTGTTCACATGAACACACAGATTCCCTACTTGAGCTAGATACAAGAAACACAACATTTTCCCTTTTCTTAGTAACAAACTTATACTATTCCTAATTATACAATTCCTAATTACAGATTCAATCTTTGAGTAGGTTTGCGGGAGCGTGCACTTCGCCTTAAGTTCAATTCTGTTTTTGTATACTCATTGGGTACATACCCAGCAAACAATTTCAGTAGGCCCAGTACTGGGCTAATACCTGCCTACCAGAAGTTGCCGCTGCGGCGAAACAGTGGCAGATGACGTCGGACCAACATCAATAGGACACTCTGGCCGCCGGTAGGACCAATGCCTGTGCGCCATAATGAATACTACATTGACCCACTTCAGGACCAATGCCTATAATACGACGATATTATGTGAAATAAAAAAGAATTCAACAGCCATCAGCAGTCACCCATCCAAGTTCTAACCTCGCCCAACGTTGCTTTACCCTCGTTATTGTATCACATTCCGCATAGTAATGTAGCTATTGTCTTTTAATTATATATTTATTATAAATCAGTGGAATTTGAACAACAATAATTTTCTATTATTATACATTTTTAGATGTCAATTTGGCATATTTTTCATCCTGTAAGTTGACATTTGAAATTTCTTTCGATGCTAGAATTGGTGAAGGCGGGATATTTCGAAAATCGCGACTTCGAAGATGGGAACCCCTCCTTGAGTATTAAGATCTATCCAGGATGGAGGAAAGCGATACTTAGTGCATATACTGGAATCCGTACCACTTCTGGGAGTGACGGATTCTAACAGGATTTTTAATGGTGTATATTACTTGGACATGAGGGTGTTTCGAGAATTGATTTGACATATTTTTGATGCCTCAAATTGATATGAAATGTGATTTTTCTTGCATATCGCTACTTTGAATTTTCTGACTTTTCATATGAGCACCGGGATTGAGAAAAAAACAACATTTGAAGCAAAATGTTTCTCAACTGTTCAATAACACTTGAAACGGGCCATCATCCAGATGATGTCGGTCGAAAGATACCCTTTTGATGGTATTGGCCCATTGCTGGTTGGATTATAGATACCCGATTACAATATGCCATATATCGGGCCGACATTTTGCCGATGTAGCTTTGTCATTGCCAGCATGTACCCGACCAATAATGCGTTGGGCCAGAGAGCGGCCAGGGATTCGTTGTTTGCTGGGTATGTACTTGTGGGTGTACCCAAAGGGGTAGTTGACACTGTGGTTTCATTTATAATGTTACTTTCATCATTAGTACTATGTTTATTTGAGTAAGCGTCAGTTATAGACGGGGACTGAACAGCGACTGGAGGCGAAGGCACTGCCATGTTATATTTCTCTCCTGTAGTTGGTGGCAATACATTAGTTACTGGCATCTTCAATTCTACGATTTGCTCACCCATTTGTAATTTTCGAATATGATTCACATGTTTATATAATGTTTTACCATCAACCGACACCAAATAAGTGACTGGACTGGTATGTTCCAGAATTTCGGCTTGTCTCCATTTATTATTACAATAAGGGCCCAAATTCCCAACCAATACTTTTTCCCCCTCTTTAAATATAGGCAGCTTGAAATCTTCATCGAAACTTTTGGATAACTCTGTTTTTATTATTTTTTTCTTTACCAAATCCAATCGCGTTCTAGGTTTAACTTTGAAAATGTATTCATTGGGACTGAGGCCAGTGCTAGCACATGAAGTATTCCTATAACTAAATAAGAGGTTTACAATCTGCTGATCTATTGTTAATGAAACTTTTACTTTTTCTGTAAGGTACCCGTCCAAATCAGATTTAATTTTCTGCATCAATTCATATTTCATCAATGCATCTTTTGCTACCCTCAGATGACGTTCAGCTGCCCCATTTGATTGTGGGTGATATGGTGGCACTTTAATTATCGAAATACCATTAGCTACTCCGAATTTACTAAACCCTTCTGAATTGAATGGTGGCCCATTATCACTCACTATCAAACTAGGCAGTCCCATAAAGGAGAACGTTATTTTCAGTTTTTCAATCAGCTGTGTCAAATTGTTTCCATTTGACATGACATGTATATCCAACCACTTAGATTTGCTGTCCACAATCAGCAACAAATATTTGTTATTGCGATGGAAAAAATCAATATGAACCCTTTCAAACACATTTTCCGATTTTGGCCATGACTTTAGATATTTTTCTGAGTTTGATTGAGACAGTTGACATACTAGACAAGCTCTAACAGTATTTTCAATATCTTGTTGCATACCAGGCCACCATACAATGGACCTTGATAGCATTTTTGATCTCACAATACCTACATGATTTTCATGTATTAAATCTAATCTTAATGGTTCTGGGATTACTATTCGTGACCCTAACATGAGACACCCTTCATCGATAGTTAGTTCGTTTCTTTTCAGAAAAAAACGGTTTTAATTCAATATTTTCCACTTTATTAGGCCAACCAGTTTTTACGAAATCTATGATCTTTAAAAAAAGCTTATTTTCACTTGAAACCTGTGCTACATCCTTCTGGGTTATAGGTACTTCCTCAGACATGTTGAATGAATTCACTGATGAATCAATTTCTGTAGAATCTTGTAAAGGTAGCCGGGATAACATGTCGGCTTCAAACAGTTTTGATCCCTTACGAAATTCAATTTTATAATCATAGGCCGAAAGAATAATATTCCATCTCAGAATTCTGGAAGCAGACATCACAGAAATGTTCTTACTTGGATTAAATATGACCTTCGATGGTTCATGATCTGATACCAAAATGAACGAACGCCCATCATATATATATTTATGGAACCGCTTGACAGAAAAAATTATTGCTAGAGATTCTCGTTCTAATTGTGAATAGTTTTGCTCTGCTTTTGACAGGGTCCCTGATGCAAATAAAACTGGTTTTTCTATCCCATTTTCCCTGTGACTCGATACGCCGTATGAACTAGCATCACATGCAATCACTATGGTCTTATTAGGATCATAATGTATTGATACTTGATTCTGTATAATCAACTTTTTACTCAGCTCAAAAGTTTGACGACTATTGCTATCGAAGTCAAATTCTACATTTTTTTCTAATAGCCGGTATAATGGCCTCAACTGGGAAGATATCATGGGCAAAAATTTACTATAATAATTCAACAGCCCAAGGTAGCTACGTAGCTGTGTGATGTCCCGGGGCTCTGGAGCATCACGAATAGCTCTCAGTTTTTCTTGGGTTGGATGAATACCTACCTGATCGATACAATGCCCTAGATATTCTACATTTTCTTGGAAAAACTTATATTTCTCCCAGTTCACCTTGACATTATATTCGCTGAGTCTTGCTAATACTACCTCCAGCATTTTTTTTTGCTTCCTCCATTGAATATGATGAAATTAAAATGTCATCTAAATAACAATTCACTTTGCTGATTCCAGAGAGAATTTGATCCATTATGGATTGGAATATAGCAGGAGCTGAGGCTATTCCATAAGTCAAGCGAGTAAATTGAAATAACCCAATATGGGTATTTATGGTTAAATATTTTCGAAAATCAGGGTGGACCTTCAACTGCTGATATGCACCTGATTAATCTAACACTGAGAATATTCTACCTCCTGATAAACTAGCAAATATATCATCTGGTGTGGGGAGACGATATTGATCAATATTCAACAATGTATTAAAAGATACTCGGATATCGGTACATATTCTGACATCTCCTGTCTTTTTCGGTACTACCACAATGGGTGAAGCCCACTCACTATGAACAACTGGTTTTAATATACCTACATCCACCATTAGCTTCAATTTACGTTCTACTTTAGGTTTAAGGGCATAAGGCATAGCATATGCTCTTCTGAAAATAGGTGTAACATTGTCTTTGATACTAAACTTCACATTAAAATGCTTTATAGGAGAACACATGTCAAGATCAAATACATTTTTATACTTCATTTTTAGTGTTTCTGATAATACTGTACCTTGAACATTGTTGATTAAATTTTTACTGATATTTTTATTTATAAATTTACTCTGCCAATCAGGAAATAACACATTAAGTCAATTTCTCCCAAGAAGTGATGTGAACTCTTTATCAGACTCAATTACTGTTAATGGTAATGAATAATTTTTACCCTCATATTCAACCTTGACCATACTCTCCCGTAAAGTCTTTATATTTTGACCAGAAATCACGTTCAGCTTGAATTTGACTGGTGACAGGATAACATTCAACTTTTCCTTAAACATACTCATTGACATGACAGTTTTACATGCGCCAGTATCTGTTTCAAATTTTAACACTTTACCATTAACTCCCAGGGACAATTGAAGAGGTGATGTATCACTAACTTTGCCAGCCTGCAGCAAATTCAAACTCAGGTTGTACAGGTCACTGTTAACTTCTTCCATATACTGCACCTCTTGTTCTTCTAATGCTGCCACAGTTCTAGTACCCTCCCTTGGACAGTTTTCTTGCATGCCCAAACCTATTGCATTTGTAGCATTTCCATCTGACAGCTGGGCACTTATTCTTGGGGTGATTTCTACCACACTAATTGCAATCACTGCTCTGGCCTTCATTATCATTTCTTTGATGAGACAGATTATCAGCCTTATTGTTCCCTTTTTTTCTAATGTAATTCACATTGCCAGTTGTAGCTCCACCATCTGTCAAATATTGAACATGTTTATTTGCCAGTTCAGCTGCTTGTGCAATGGTACATGCTCTTGTGTAGGTGAGATGATCCTCCGACAGTAACTTCTTTTGTATACTATCAGACCCTACTCCACATACAAATCTATCTCGTAGCGCTTCATCCAAAAACTGCCCAAATTTGCAGGAACCCGCTAATTTGCGTAACTCTACCGCGAATTCTGCGATATTTTGATCAGGTTTCTGATGGCATTTATTGAAAACAAATCTTTCATAAATTTCTGACACTGGGGGTGAATAATGGTCCTTCAATTTAGTTGTAACTTCGGCATATGTGAAATCTCCTGGTTTACCTGGTGAAACCAAGTTTTTGAGTGTCTGATATATCTCCGGGCCAGCCAATGTGATAAACAAAGAAACCTTCATGTTTTCTGTCACATTATTCACTTTGAATAGGTGATCTATTCTTTCCAAATATGTCTCAAAATCTCCAGATGGTCCTTTGAAGTGCTCAATATTCCCGATTAATGACATATTTGTTTCTTCAGGATTTAGAAACGTTTCGAATTCAGCTCACAACAGACAACAGTGTTGGACACATCGCGATGTAACAACGGCTTGCACTCAACACGCAATGCTACGCTAGTGATAAACCGTGTGAAGTGGGCTGCCACAGCTGGCTGCCATTCCTCGCTTGCAACACTTTACTCAAACTTCGGTTCGATCGAACTGACACTGAATGTACCAACTTCCGCTTTTATTATTCACTAATTAGCAAGTTACCATCCTCGTCGCCAAATATTATGTTTGCTAATAAAACACGAGAGTTCTCTCAATAATACACTTGTAATCAAGGTGCGTAACTAGGTACAATTCTTACACGTCAACGTGGTTCAATACCCTCAACTTAACTCCCTATTCTTACAGTATTTGGTATTGTCATTTGTCAGTAATACCAACCTATAACTAAAGGTGTGTTCACATGAACACACAGATCCCCTACTCAAGCTAGATACAAGAAACACAACAGGTTCAGCATTACCTGCAGTAGGGCACGTGAATATTGCCCCTGATGTGTCCCAGACAAGCTAGCCTCTGCAGCTTGACTTGTGCCGAAATTTGTTACATTTTTGGCCACCATATCAATGAAGCGTAGGTGACCATGGACCTATGGTCCTCCATAATATCTTGAGAACGGATCAATATCTGTGAACAAAACTTGCCACACTTGTACCCATAGTTACTAATATTTAAGGTACTTGTCGTTGTTATGTAGTAATTCATATAAGTATGAAGTCATTTCGAGAAGAAATTAAACGTTTACACTGTTGAATACCTAATCGAAATATCTTTTAATGAGGTGTCACGTTGACATAAGAAACACGGTATATGACAATAGAGAGTTGAAGTGATCACAGTACGCATATTACCCTCAAGTATACGTTAACGTACAAAATATAACGTTCACGTTGTGTTGTGAAATTGAGTTTAATTCGTCCATCACATAATAATCACGTACATCGCTCCATTTTGATAATTATCGAATATTTTTATACAATATTCATACTGTATTCTTTCCATGATAAGATCATTCATCAGTATAGAAAAGTTCTCGGGGCAGAACTATACTTGGAAATTTCGAATTCGATAATAATATTGTTGAAAATACAATAATAGCAAGTAAATATCAGTTCAATTTCAATTTTGTATGTTTAAGATTTGTGGTTAGGTAGCCATTCGAGCCATTCGCGATTTAACGTCCCTATTCAGGAAAATTCCGGTTACGTACTTTCCTTTTCCAAGTGCTCGTTAAAGTAGATAGGTACGTAGTTTTTCGAAATAGTCGGTGAAAACTTGAATACTCTAGAAATACGCATGCATAGATGTCAGTTTGTGTGTTAACGTTGATGGCACCAACTCTATATTTAGACCAAATTACACCGTGTCATATCACAATTGAATCGAGGCCGTGTATGAATCAACAAATTTGGTATCAATATCCACTCGTTGAGTTCCGCAATCTGAGTACTTAATTTCAATATTGGGCATGATATATTAGATGTTTTTGATACAGATCAGTATCAATTGGCCTAGGCCCTAGTGCCACTGATCAGGATCAATGAGGCGAAACAGTTTGTCACAACCGAATTGTCCCTAGATTAGTGTATAATCATAAATTATATTTTCGGCAACCGTCCGGAAAGTACGTACTTTCCAGACGATTTTTTTTTTGAGAAAGTGGCATTTTTCCGGCCTAGTCCGGGAAGTACGTACTTCCCGGACTAGGCCGGGAAGAATCACATCGTTGTTGTCATTGTAAATATGAAAATCTTGGTAGTAAGGTTTTGATAAATGCAGTTGATCATTACCATTGCAGCAAAATAACGACTGACAGCTATCTGACATAAAATTAGCTAACATTTCAATTTTTGAAAGAAATGTGTTTCTTTGATTTGTTATTCTACACGGTTGCCGAAAAAATTGTGTACGCAACACGCCCGAAAACAGTTTTTTTGGACTCGCAGACTTCCAGGACTCGCTACGCTCGTCCTAGAATTTTGTCCACTCATCCAAAAAAACAGTATTTTCCGGACTTGTTACGTAAATTACTATTCTAATACTTGTGAAAAACAGCGAAGGTGATGAAGAAACACACTGATTCGCCTGAACACACTCATGAAATGGTGTTTTTTTACACCAGTGCTCAGTGTTAAAACGCACAGAAGAGAATTTCGTTGAGGTAGGATTCAGCATCAAGAAAATCACAGAATGTGCATCACACCACTGCGGTGTCAAATCGTACTTTCAGAAATGCATAAACAACAACACCAAAGTGATCATCTGCTAAATTCGGCACTAACAATAGTGTTACTCACAACTTACTGTTGGAGAAATCTCCATCAATCACGAAATATCGAAAAGTTAGTCCAAAATTACTGAACTGTACAAATGAGCTAGTTCCTCAATTTTAGAAATATTCGCCATTTTCTGTTTCCTCTGATCAAGATTTGAAAGCAACTAATATGGAAAAAGAATGATTACCATGGAGAATAGGGATAATAACGCTAAAAAACAAGAAGAAATGCACAAAACTGTAGAAAAAGATCATAATAACATATTCACTGTGAAAGAAAGTCACCAATAAACGTAGTCAATCAGTTCAAACTTTATAGCTGAAGTGTCATAACAACATTATTAATGGAACGTTTCGTGATTGTCGTATCTTTATGACGAGGAGTTCCACGGAAATGCAGATTAATTTCAGCTCACGATAATCTTGAAATTAACAAGGTATTCGAAACCCAGAAAACGCCAGATTTGTTTTCTTAACGTAGATAGGTAGTTCAAAAGAATTTGCAGCAACCAGGCATACTTTATGAAACTCTATCAATGGAATTCTGAAGTTCAGGTCTTTGAGAGAGCATATCTTGATATACTGAATGTTTCCAAAGGACAAAGTGCGAAGAAGATAACGGAGAGAATGTGAATTGAAAGATTTGATCTGAGTTATTTGAATTAGAAAGTGAATTGGCGTCAATTTATCACGAACATTTTACAGCGGAATCATTAGTTATTATATGTGGTATCATCGTTCCAACTTTTCAATATATTATAATCATAATAATAATATCGTCTTCATTTTAGTCGAATATATTTTTAGTTTATTTCATGACACACTGCAGCATTGTGAATTGAAAATAAGGGCGAAGTGAATATTGCGATGAAGCATCGAGACAAAAATTACTCAATTTATAAATGATCTTTACTTACGCAGTAAAAAAATCCACCAGCTAACGCCATTAGGTGTCTCCATGTCCTGATTGTTTTAGTTAGCACCGGCATTTTCTGCATCATCTGAGGTGTCACGTGATATTACCCATAGTTGTGTGCATGAATCAAACCAGTTGTAGCACTACGGTTATAATGCTGAATTGAGCAGAATGAACACTCTGAAAATGTTGATCATGCATTTCCGTGTGCAATTCGACACCGTGGTGGTGTACCGTTCATTGTGTGATTTCGGTGCGTTAACACACAGAACAGATACTTGCGAATACATTTTCAGTGAGAAGAAACACCATATCGAGTGTATTCAGGCTGAAGTTCTCAGGTGTTTTTCACTAGGTTGGATTATTGAAATAAAATTAATGTGATGGTAAACTACTCAGAAGAATCTAGGGACATTTCATTTACTGTAAATGTGTCTACCTATAGCTAAATTGTTGAATAGGGATTGTTCCTTTTATAATCTCACTACTTATATCAGAATCGAAACAAAGTCTCACCGCCCCATCGGTCTCACCCTCGGTCTCACCTCTTTTCTCCTGAAAGCAATGGAGAAAATAATAGACTGTTACATCAGAAGCGAACTCCTTGAGTTAAGACCGCTCCACAAGAAACAGTTTGCTTATCAAGCAGGTAAATCCACGATCAATGCTCTACAATGTCTAGTTGAAGGCATTGAAATTACATTAGTGGAAAAAGAAATGGCTCTTTGTGCCTTCATCGACATAGAGTGCGCTTTTGATAACACCTCCCATGCCTCCATATCTAGATCACTAGAGGAAAGGGATATAAACGCCTTCCTGATTAGATTTATACAATCAATGCTGAAAAGCAGAATCATTGTGGCGACTCTCGGGGAAGAGACGGTCAGGATGACAGTAGAAAAAGGTTGTCCCCAAGAGGGAGTTTTATCGCCTTTGCTGTGGTCACTGGTCGTCGACAACCTGATAGTCAAGCTACAATCATTCTGGTTTCACAAGTCAAGGTTACGCCGATGACCTGGTTGTCACCATCAAGGGCAAACATGTTGGAATAATTTCCAATCGCATGAAAGCAGTGCTGGTTCCATTTACCAAGAGGCGAAAGTATGAACTCGAAGCCCCAACTCTGAATGGAATCCAGCTCACTTTTTCCAAAGAAGTTAAATATTTGAGCGTGATAATCGAAGTCTTTGGCAAGACATGGGGTCTGAAACCAAAGATGATCTATTGGTCATACCAAACGATCATCAAACCCATGGTCATCTACGCTGAATTGATATGGTGGCCAAAAATGCAACAAATTTCGGCATAAGTCAAGCTGCCGAAAGTGCAATAGTCTTGGAATCACAGGGGCAATATTCACGTGCTCCACTGTAGCCTTGAAGGTAATGCTGAACCTTCCACCATTGCTCCTGTGTGTAATGAAAGGAGCAGCAATCAGTGCCTTCAGACTGAGTTAGACAATAAATCTCAAATCAGGAAATCGGATTGGACACTTGAAGATTTTGGAAAATATTTCCCAAGAATCCATGTCTAAACCGACAGATATCATGCCAGTTAGGTACGACTTCGAAATGCAGTTTGAAGTGGTCATAAACAACCACCAAATTTGCACAGAGAACGGACCTCAACTGGAAAGGGATGCATTAGTGTAGTACACTGATGGATCCAAGATGGATGAAAGAGCTGGAGTGGAAGTAACAAGGCCAAATTTCAGGCTCTCAAAACCCCTTGGTAACACTCCAACAATCTTTCAAGCAGAAGTACATGCTATAGAGATATGTGCCCAGGAGTGCCTCTAAAAAGACTCTCGAAGGGAAAAATCCATATCAGATAGCCAAGCAGCACTGAAAGCTCTGAAGTCATACACTCGTGAGTCTGAGCTGACTTGGGACTGTAAACAATTCCTGAGACAACTGGCAGCGAACAACCAGGTCACTTTAATGTGAGTGCCAGGCTCGGTGCCAGGTCATAAGAGAGTTGAAGGCAACGAGGAAGCAGACTGCCTTGCCAAAAAAGGGGCAAATACACAATTTCTCGGCCGAGAACCTTTTTGTGGACTTTCCAAAGCCCACTCGAGAGAAGAGTTCCGACGCTGGGAAGCAGATGAAATGAAATCTCATTGGAATGAAGTGCCAGGACAAAGACAAGCGAAAAAGCTAGTTAGTCTTTTGCAAAGGAAAGCTAAACAGCTTCTCGAGTTGGACAAAATAGACTTGAAACTGGTAAGGGGACCGTAACTTGGAATGTTGGCAGAGTTTTGTTTGAGAAAAGTTATTGAAATTATAACTGAATATTAATCTATAGGTGAAAAACTTGATAAATACAATGATTTTACACTGAAAATGTCTACGACAATGGAAGGAAAGGGTTGCGAAACTAATTTTCAACAATAAACAATGCACTTCCGATAAGGTTCGTTTACACTCTTAGTCGACGGACTTTGTATTTTGATAATTTAAAGTGCAAGTTTCACAATGAAATTCATTCACTTAAACATCATTTCATGTAGGTATCATCGTTTTCTCAACTTATCATAAGAATATAGATTTTATGAACATAAAAAAAAATAACACGAAGTGTCAAATAGGCCTTTCTGGTCTAGAATATGAGATAATACCTATAGATATGGTTATTTATATATACCTGTCAAAGATAATCATGGATTTTAATTTTTATTCATTTGGTAGTAAGTACCTACTTCATACAAGAGCCAATGAGGCATATTGCAGAATACAGGTAAATAAAAATATAACATAATGATGACAATAAAAATAATAATTTATGAAGAGCAGCAAATTTCGGTGTGGTTTATTGAGGGGCGAATTGTGCTTCTCCTCAAGGAAGGAGATTTGTCCAATACGAAGAATTGCACACTGATAACCTGTTTAAAACCTATTTACACGCATCTTGTTCATGCGCTTACTTCTAGTAGTAGATTCAGTTCACCAACGGATATATCAGCAACGAGGGTCGAAGAGAGGTTTCGCTGGCTGCAAGGAGAACCTGCTGATAGACAGATTTACCTGGCCCTTGCTTGATTATCAAAAGGCATTTGATAAAACATCGCACGAGTTACTTGCGCACTTGCTCAAGTGTCTTTCGGTACCCGATTCGATAGTGAGATGCATAAAACAACTGATGCCGCTCTGGCGGACTTGCTTCACCATAAAATCGGGAATGCGAAAGTCCAGACAGAGCCGGTCAGTATCAATAGTGGAGTTTTCCTGGAAGACTTGCTCAGTTCTCTCCTCTCAGTCACATTTGAGTTTATCAATAATACATGGAGTAACAAGTGACAAAATTGACGAATGGTCAACGAAAACATGCCTCTATAATATAAATATACAAACCTACTCATATATAACGAAAAAGCGAACAACAATGAATTGAAGAATTATGTCACTACAAAACGATGCGTAGAAGCTAAAGAAAATCTGATTGGAAGAAAAACTTTGACACACATCGTTATACATACAAACACATTGGAATTAATAAAGCATCAGATTATGAGGTATACACACCTCGCTCCCGATAGAAATCATCACATCTAAAACGAACGTACCTAAAAGGAATCGCCTTTGAATATTCTCTAGACTTTCATTAGATACGATGTAGCCAGGATTCCAGACAACACTGTCATACATTCAAATCTCGATCTAACAAGCGCATTGAAATGAATAATTAAGTGCGTTCCAATTCCAGAAAACCATTTAGAATTCCTGATGAAAGCCCAGACTTTTGATTCTACTTGTGGCAATAGAATTCACGTAATGGGAAAATTTAAATTTCGTATCGAGGATAAACGCCAAGATCTTCGAACTCTTCCACATTTTTTAGAACCAGACTAATGAAATTTACGATGTGATTTTTCGCGAGAATAACTGACTAAATTGCACTTTTTCATGTTCAGCGGTAGTGACTTTGATTCTATTCATTCGACTTGTCTTGTAGAAGTCATTTTTTGGATGAATGCAATCGTTTAAACAAACTACAATCATCTGTATATGAAGAATAGTAATACAGGGATATATTGTAACATCGTGATACTCAGTAATGAACTACATCTAATGTTTCGGAATTGTGGAAACAATAATATCCTGGAGAATACATTTTTCATCAACTTGGAGATTATATAAAGCTCCTGCTTCTAATAGCAAGATATCAGAATGATTGGATTCGCAAGAGGTATATAGAATTAAAATGAAATTACCAATTTTCCGAGAGATTTCTCATGATGCGTTCCATATACAGAGAAAGCTCGTAGTTTCATATTGCTGCAACCCAGAGAGTGTGATATGGATTCATTATAGTCCGCAAGACTTCTCTTTATTATTACTCTCGGATTCTAACGTGGCGCCCTTATAGATGTTTCGATATAGAAAAATAAATTTGAACCGAAGCTGCGCTACATGTATTTTATGACGTTAAATATTAGATCTTCCAGCTACTCAGCTTGATTTCCAATGTTAATATCGCCAAGGGCACACGACTGTGATTCAAAAAGGTTGTCCGTCCTCATATACAGTATGTCCAAAATTCGATGATACAGTCAAGTCAGTGGGCAGTTGGGATTCATTAACTCTTGAAAAATGGAAAAGCCATGAATTGGACAAAAATGTTTGAAAGAGAAAATAGTCTATCCAATAAAAAATATCAAACAGTTTGAAATGATTGTCTGGTAGACTTCGAGCAGAAAACAACTACTTCCCTGGTAAATACCACGCAGAACATTGAATTATATCAACTCGCACTCTATTTTCCATTCACATATCTGATTTTGACAAATATCTCAACCGTTGTAAAATGCATCAGTATGCTGATGATATCTGCTCATAGTCCATGCAACGATTTTATTGTGGATGCAGATCGCAAATGTTTCTTTCCTCCTAAACGTGATAAATTCAAATGGGGACTGGCACTTCTCAAACACTTTCATTAGTGCAGGGTAGGTATCCGAGTAGAGAACGTGAGATCTCCCCTCGAAGCGTTATCTGTCCCAATGCATTTTTGTCGAGTCTATTTGACCGCACTGAGCCGCGTTTCAAGAGACAGTTGGAAGTGGCGACACCATGCGGCAGAAGAAAGAAACACTCCAGACACAAATCTCCCAAGTTAGGCTAAGCTAATATATGAAAAATGGAAAAGCCATGAAATGGACAACAAAATTGAATGGACTATTTAATCTTTAAAATATTTTTGTAAAATTCATGGCTTTTTATTTAACATCACATGTGTGCCTTTTTCAGTAATGATGACTAGTTTCGACACGAAAAACTCTCTCGATTTATCACAGGTTATAATTATCTCTGTAATCATTCTCGCTAGACCCTTTATTTAGGGAGGATTCAAAAATTCAATAAAAAACCAGGGTTCCACTGTCAAAAAATATTTTCGGGACGCCCTAAAACCTTCATATTCCAAAGTAATTTTGAAATAGGGCATTCAAGTGATGGGTCTATAATTTTGTAGCGACAAATATATTAGACTTTGCGACACCAATTGGCCACCCTGTATATCCTCTTCCAATTCTAGCATGGACGGTATTCGACATTCTTCATCCGGGTATATGGAGTTGGTCCATCGAATATTACTGATAAATCCATATCTATTTTGAAATTTGACCAAAACCAGAATATTTCAACATCTGCTTGGCACGTATGTTAAGTATCTCCAGGAAAAGATTATATGTACTCACTTGATTCAAGATCACGACAATGATGATTCCCCATAGATATTTATCATAAAATCAATAGTTTCAATCTTCTCCTGAAGATGCAAACATAGTTAATAAACAAGTGGCGAGCTGATAAAAATAGCTTCGTGGTGTGTGCTGAAACTGTGCTTATAGTTGATGTGATCACCATATTATTATAATTATCCGATGTGATCATGATATGATGACTGCAACGAATCCACAATCGGTTGTTCTTGGATTGGTGGCTGATAAATGTGGATAGAAAAACGTATTAATTGATTCAGCCGGAATATCTGAGCCAACGACTATTTGATGATTTCATCATTCAGAAGAGAAATAATCTCTCCCTGTACAGTTCATCTGGACAAATTGGTTGTTTTCATTTACGTAACATCTATCTATTACTCACGGTACTTACGTTTGCCAGTTAGTCGAAAACTTGAATGGATACGGAGAATATTCTCGTCATTTGTTTTACTACTATTCGTGATCCACCAATCCAGAGTAGCATAAAATTTTGTATACGTGGAATAGTCAAGTTAGCGCCTTTTTGTAGGTTTACGTGTTGTTATTCGTCTAATTGGAGTCAGTTTATTGGATATGTCCATTTCGTGGAACTATATACTACTGGGGAAGATATTATAGGTATTGGATTTTTTTTTGAAAGCTTCAAAATTATTAGGACATCAGGAAATTACTCAGAAGGCAATAAGGCCACAGCTTCGCAGCTCGATAGGAGAGTAATTCTGTTAGAAAGAAGTTCTGAAAGACCATCAGGAAAATATCTACGGAGATAGAATTCAGGCGCCTATCATCGTATGTTTGGGACATGACATCCAAATGAGTGAACAATACTTAATGAAATGTTAAATCTGTGCATCGAGCATTTTGAAAATCTGTTGGGCATTGTAATAGCTCTTGGATCGAAACAGAAAACCGAGGACTCCTGGCATTTTAATGGCATTGTTCTACGTGCTACAAAATAAATATTAAATAGTTTATATATTAGTGTGCATGGATTTTTCATTTTTAATATATTTGAAAGATCGAGGCATGGATACATTTCAGAACAATAATCGACTTAGCTCAAGGAAAACAATCATAAAGATGAACTTTGAATAGTATTGATTATTTATTGCGATTGGAATTTGTGCATGAACTCCTCATACAACAATAAGCATATCCCACAAAAAAACTATTCCTCAGATCTTCGTGGATATTAAAAAAAAAATGAAATTCATTATATTTCCAACATAAAAAACAGGTAAAACTTTCGATTCAGCTTTAAATAATAAACCGTCACGATCAAGCACACGCAAGAAACAGGGTGTCCCTGAAAGTCGATACTGAATAATATCACAAACTTGGGAACCGGCAGCCATGTTGTATGAAGTACTGATACCAATATGAGATGATTGAACCAATTTTGCCTCTATTGGCGATAGGTGCTAAGCAATACCCTACCTAGCGGTGACTTGTGAACACATTCGAAGTAGGTTAACATTATTGTATCTGGGTTGTTTTCGATTATATCGTGATGATGTAAGTAGTTAAACTATGGGGCCGCCACTACCAGAATAGGGCAAACCATGTGTTAGAGAGAGAAACGCATAGGCTAATGTGTCAGAGAGAGATAGCTTGCAACGCTGTGACGTCACAACGTTGCCGCTTTCTCTCTCTGAACATGGAACAATTTGACATATGACATGGAACACTCCCCAATCGACATCTTGTCAATTGGGGAGTGCTCCAAGTCACCGCTGATTCATCCAACAATTAAAAAAACCTTTGACGACGACGGGATTTGAACCCGAGACCATCGGACTATGAATCCGATACGTAACATCATCGCCACGACCACTACACAGTATAATTAACGGTGGAAATCGAGGCGACGAGAGACCGCGCGCGTGACGTAATCGGGCTAGATCCGTTTCAGCGATATCTAAGCGAGGCGTTCGCTTGGTACATTGTTGCCGGACGTTTTAAATATTCTGAGTAACCGTCGCGTATACATAGTTGCCGAAAATATGTAATTTCAGATATGGATGGCGACGAGAGACCGCGCGCTCGCGCTGCGTGACGTAATCGAGCTAGATCCGTTTCAGTGATATCTGAGTGGTGCGTTCGCTTGGTACATTGTTGCCGGACGTTTGAAATATTCCGAGTAACCGTCGCGTATACATAGTTGCCGAAAATATGCCATTTCAGATATGGATATATCAGGGGAGCTGCGTTGGGGAGATGGGGGGGACTCTAAGACGATAGGTTCTTCGTGTTTCCACTTGGCTTATTCAAATTGGAATATCTATAGGAAGATTAACATACATAATATTCGGAATTTAAAGGTTTTCGATGTAAGATGAGATAAAGGAGGAAGCATAGACAAAAAATTCATTAGTAACAATATGGACTCTGAAGAATACAGTTGTAGTCTCGAAGAATTCGGTAGATTGGTACAAGAATTATCCAAGGCTTATGAAGATAAAGAAAATGCTAGGAAAGTTTGGGATAAAGTTTTCACAAAACGCAATTTACCCAAAACAAGATACCCATTGCGACGCATCGAACCCTGCACAGCACAGGACAATTCAAATCAATCTTTGTTGTGAAGAGGGCGGGAGGAGGATTACCAAAAAACGATCATCAAATATAATCATTTGAACTGCAAACATCGCTGCTGGTTGTACAATAATGGAGACCGTTTTAGCATTCCTACACGGCGAGCCTGCAAGACTTTTCCAAAGATGAATTGAAAGAATTTCCAATCAAATATTTGATACAACATGCTAGGCCATGGGAATTGTTGGATGTTTGGCATAAATTACCAAACGAATATCAATGTAATTTCGAGTTGAGGATTCGTTTACCATGTTTCATTCATTATAATAGACCAGATTCTCGAACCCAGGTAGATGGACCAGTCAGTTCACAGCACGATTGCCACGGTTGTAATTATTTCTTGAAATGTAGAGGACCCATAAATTATTAATAAATAGTATATGAATATCGAGTTTGTTTTATTGCATCATATCCATCGTTATGAAGTTAATTTTCATCTACATTTGTTTGGAATATTTGCTGATAAGCACTAAAACTTCGTGCGATTGTGGTTAAGCATTTCCTGTTATCGCTCTGATAGCCGCGATAACTTCCTGCACATGTTTTTCCAACATTTCAGATAAGCATGTAAGCTTCCTGTTGAATAAACCACATTTCACCAATTAAATGCGTTTATGTGCTTCGATGTTTTTATCAACATGTTTTTTCCTGCACACGAGGCTGCTGAGGTCTGGGAAAAAATCAGTTATGAAGCACGTGGTTCGTTTCTGATTATAAAAGTGATTCGCACACCGGCAGCAGACACTTGTACTCCAGCTCTCTTCGAAGACGCAGCCAAACCTTCATATCTACATTGTGTGTGTGCGCCACATCAGCTAACCAATAACAGTGAGTATTTTTTTATTTTGTTTTTCTCAGAATTATTTCTTTGATATCAATCAAAGTTTCCATGAACGATTTTCCAAACATTTTTCAATACATTTTTCTCTAAATTTCCAAATGCTCGTTTATTAATACACAATTTTATAATAATTTCCAGATGGATCTATTGCAGAAAGAAAACCAATCACAAAGATTGGAGAATTGGAAATCGGAGTGCCTTTCCCCATCATCTCAGCAAAGAGCGTTGAAACAAAATTTGGTGTGTCTATTCTGCTTGAACTGCAGGACTCTGTGGTTTTCCTGCCTTCAAGAGTAACTGAAGCATACGCTGCTCACACAGAAGAGCTCTCAACTGGTGGATACGCATTAATATTCAAAGGCCTCATCGCAGTTGGGAAGCCACACCCAGCGGCATCTTTTGAGATAATCAAGAATTAAAAAAGTAAGTCGTTTTTACATTTTTTGCGTGTTATTTTTTGAAAGAGATGGATATCGCCAAGAAATCAGATAATTTAGTCACTGTTATCAGAAAATTGAGGAAAATTTTATTTGACAAATTCACGAGTAGAGATGAAAGAATTTGGCTCAATCGTTTGAGAACATATATAAGATTATGTAATAGGGAAATTCGAAAAAATAATGCATCCATTGGGGTATTGAAGAAGCTTCAAACGAACGTGGGACATTTCAAACATTTCAGAAATTTAATTCAGAATAGACATCGAGGCTCAGGGATTGGGGTATGGGAACCTAAATTGAAAAATAGAGTGCAATGGAAAGATGTTGCAACAGCTTTTGCAAGTAGGGTCAGGACGGGAATTATTATAAATTTAACTCATAAGGACTTGGAACAATTTTTGGTTGATTCGTTTTTGCTTTTCAAAATTAAAATCAAAAAATTATTAAAGGAATTTCCAATCATGAAAATAAATGCAAATTTTTGTGGGGAATTTGTAAAGAAATCAGATGATGGAGAAATATTTGACTTGAAATACTTCAACACCAAGAATGCTATTGTTGACGTATCGACTAATTTAAAACAATGGTTTTCCGATAATGTTTGTGACAAAATTTCGAATAAATTGAGTGAATTTCAAGAACGTGACTCGGGTTGGGCTTTACGAAAAATAATTTCAATGGAAATAAATATAAACAAATTTCAAATAGGAAATGGGTCATCCTATATAAAATTGCCACAAGATATCCTCAAGAAAAAAGCTTGTTTGAATATAAAAAATACAGACTCGGCCTGTTTTTATTGGTCAATCGTGAGTGCATTGTATCCAGCAAAAACACATCGGGAACGTACTTCCGCATACCCATATTATACAACAGTTCTGAAAACAGAAGATATAGATACGCCTATGCCTTTAAATAAAATTCCAAAATTCGAAAAATTAAACAACATTTCTGTGAACGTTTACATATTAGAGTTGAATGTAGTCAGGGAAAAATCATTCTACACCGTGACACCGGCCAAGCTAACGAAAAATAAACTTGAAAAACATGTGAATTTACTCCTCATTCAAAATGAATATTTCCCAAAAATTAATGATTATGATGCTCTTCCAAGCAACAATGGTGATGATGATGATTCTGATATCAAATATCATTATTGTCTCATTCAAGATTTATCTCGTTTGATAGGAAGACAAGTTAACAAAAATAAATGCAAAAAATTCATTTGTGATAGATGTCTTAATTATTTTGTGTGCGAACAAAAATTCAAAGATCATGAGTCACTTTGTTCTCAAATAAATCATTGCAAAATTTCTTTTCCAAAATATGATCATATAAAATTTAAAAATTTCACATACAAACAAACAGCCCCATTTATTATTTATGCTGACTTTGAATGTAAATTGGAGCACATTGATGATAAAGTTTCATCCAAAACAGCCAAATACCAGAAACATGCAGCCTACAGTGCAGGGTTTTATCTGAAGTGTGATCATGATGATTCACTGTCTTTTTTTGATAGCTACAGAGGTGAAGATTGTATGGATTGGTTCGCAAATGCAATGTTGAAAATAGCTGAATTCGTTCAATCAAAAATCAAAACAATTGTGCCGATGATTGAAAAAAATCCTGACAAGTGTGAAGCTAAAATTTGTCATATTTGTGAGAAGGTATTCAGAGACAATGATATCATTGTACGTGACCACAATCACTTCACGGGGTTGTTTCGTGGATTTGCACACCAAGCATGCAATTTGAATTTTCGAAAATTGTTTGTAGTGCCAATCGTCTTCCACAATCTCACTGGGTATGATAGCCATTTTATGATTAGAGAACTGAGCAAAAAGGGCAGCATGAGCATACTGCCAATCAACAAGGAGAAATACATCTCTTTTACTCTACATGACGAAAACACAGACATCAAATTTCGATTTATTGACTCTTTTCGGTTTATGGGCACATCCTTGGATGAATTATCTTCTACTATGGATCGAAAAGACTTGAACATAATTAAAAGGGAGTTTAATCACTTGGATGACGAAGCATTCGGTCTTCTCACTAAGAAGGGTGTTTTTCCATACGATTACATTGATTGTTTGGAAAAATTAAACGAGACTAAATTACCATCAAGAGAATCTTTTTACAATAAATTAAATGACGAACACATTTCAGACGAACAGTATGCTCATGCTCAAAGCGTATGGAAAGCATTTGAAATTTCTGATTTAGGGAAATATTCAGACATTTATTTAAAAACTGATGTATTGTTGTTGGCTGACGTGTTTGAGATTTTTCGAAAAAAAATGCTTGGCATCCCATGGGCTGGATCCAGCATGGTATTATACCATGCCTGGATATACCTGGGATGCTATGCTAAAGTACACCAAATGTGAACTGGAATTATTGAGTGACGTTGACAAAATCATGTTCATTGAAAAAGCCATACGGGGTGGAATCTCTGTTTGCAGTAGTCGGTACTCGAAGGCCAACAACAAATATATGCCTGATTTCAATCCAAAAGACCCATCAAAATATCTCATGTATTTAGATGTTAATAATTTGTATGGATGGGCAATGTCAGAATGTTTACCCTATGGATGGTTTTCATGGATGGAAAACGTTGAAAATTTTGATGTTATGTCTATTGCAGACGATGCCCCTGAGGGGTATATACTGCAAGTAGACTTGGAATATCCTCGTGAGCTACACAACCACCATAAAGACTTTCCATTCGCTGCGGAACATAGCATACCGCCCGGCTCAAAATTACCCAAACTGATGACGACACTTTACGACAAAAAAGACTATATCCTACACTATAGAAATTTGAAACAATGTTTGGCCAACGGACTAAAACTTACGAAAATACACAAAATTTTGAAATTCAAACAATCAACGTGGCTAAAGTCCTACATAGATTTAAATACCCAATTGAGAACTCTGGCTACGAGTGACTTTGAAAAGAATTTGTATAAACTAATGAACAACGCCGTTTTCGGCAAAACCATGGAAAATATACGGAAACATAGATTGGTGAAACTCGTGAGATCGTGGGAGGGACGCTACGGGGCGAAAAATTTGATAAGTAGTCCACAATTTCACAGCCGAACAATTTTCGATGAGAACTTGATGGCTATTGAATTGAAGAAAGTTGAAATCATCTTCAATAAACCTCTGTATGTGGGAATGGCAATTTTGGATTTATCAAAAATATGCATGTACAAATTCCACTATGATTTCATGCTTCCAAAAATGACTATTGAAAACTGTAAATTGCTATACATGGATACCGATAGTTTTATATATGAACTAAAGTGTAATGATGTATATGAGGAAGTGATAAAGACCGATATTCCCAAATTCGATACGTCAGAATATGCATTAGATAATAAATATGGAATTCCTCAAGCCAATAAAAAAGTCTTAGGCTTGATGAAAGATGAGGCCAATGGAAAAATCGTGACTCATTTTATAGGGTTACGTTCAAAAATGTATACTTATAAAGTTCAAGGGGGTAAGGTTGTTAAAAAATCCGAGGGAGTCAAAAATAATGTTGTTAAATATAAAATTGGTTTCGATGACTATCTAAATTGTTTGAGAGAATTCAAGCAAAAAACAGCATCCCAACGCTGCATTCGTTCATATGCTCACAACGTTTTCAGCATTGAACAAACGAAAATTGCCCTTAGTCCTTATGATGATAAACGCTATTTAATACCAAATTGTTTTGATACACTACCTTGGGGACATTTTGAGGCAAAAGAGTAATGATTGTACTTGCAAAAGCAGATGTAAAATCTTTTTTCTCTTCTTTTTCAGAGATCATGTCATCATCATCAACATCGTCTCTTTTACGACTTGAAGATCAAAGCATCAAAGTAATTTGTGAAAATGTCGAAAATATAACATCTTTCATAAATTATTCAATCTCGCACCAATTGCTACCCATTTCGTTAGTCAAGGAAATAATAAAAAAATATAGCAAGTTCCGATGGAATTATATTATTAATGATGTTCAAAATGACCAGCTCAGCAGGTTAGTTTCATTGGAAAACAAAAATGTTGTACACCAGATAACTATGAGCCGACATATGAGAAACGCAATTTTATTCTGCTCTGATTGGACTCAAGAATATGTAGAGGAATCCCATTATTGTGTTTGGGCTAATTTCTACAAAATAAAGCAATTCAATTTGATTTTATGTCACAGCTGCTTGAAAACTTTGATGAATGTATTGAAAATGCATAATATTGAAATGAATTTGCATATCATCCGAGACCATTTTCATCTATTTTATAAAACAAAAGACTTATGCATATTGTATCGGGATAGAAATTTGTGGTGTCAGAATAGTTTCGGAGAGCTTTTATTTAGACTCAAACAACGATATGAATGTGACATGGATTTACATGTAAATCCACATCACAGCGTGGATCCAAATGGCTATCCCTATTTCAATCGATTCATTGATTCAGGTGACGAAGATTCAGACATTGATTATTAATTATTATTTCCTTGACGATATCCATCTCCCTCTCTTATCAATAACATTCAAAAATAAAGAAACGACTTTTTTTAATTCTAAATAATCTCCTCTATGTCATGTACCACCTACGCTGCTGCTGCTGAATTATTGTTCCCATGAAACATGCTGCTGCTGAATTATTGTTCCCATGAAACATGCTTATTAAATACTACTACGCTACTGAATAAAAATGATGAAAAAATCTATTTGTTTTATTTATGTATGGTATGATGTGTGTGTGATGAAAAAACATATTATTTTCAAAGTCTTTTATTCAAATCAGATATTATTCGATCTTTACAATAATAAAGATATTCTAAAAGTGCATTACTTGACATACTACTAGCAGCATTACAAAATCCATATATAATTTCTTCCACACTCAATACAGTTTGTTTGTTTCTAATCCAATCTGCTGCAGTATCTAAAAGATTACTATAGTATATACAAAAGTCCAATTCATTCAACATATTAACTCGATGCGATAAAAGTTGCACTTCAACACTCAGAATATCGATGACATCTTCTTCCATCAAATCAAATTGCACATGATGTTTGGTCACTGTTAGCACCTTGATGCCATCCCAAACAGCTCGGGTTACGGTGGCATAGTCCCCGCAGGCGCTCACCACAGGATCGTATTCGTCGATGAAGCCAGGCAGAGGTTGGTGGAAAAAATCTTGTTGAAGATCTCGCAGCAATTCAATGAAGGTTGCCCATTCGTAAGTAGCGAACGAAATCTTTGTTGGATAATAGGGTTTCTTCAGAACGATGGCAGGGCTGAATTGTCTAGCTGGACTCAAGCCACACTGAATCTCGTAGGTGGAAAGCGGGAACGAAGTATTGAGCAGATAATGTGTTTCAGCTTGCGCGGCCTTCTCAAACACTTCCAAACATCTATCGACTTCAGCAAAGTAGTCTGGCGGTGATGAAGAACTATCATCTTCAAAATTCATTTCACAGGATGAAGGATAACCAGAGTCTTCACTCATAATAATAATTGTAAACTGATGCGAATGCTGTGCTGCTCAAAGCTTTTTATATTCCCACTCTTTATCCAGCTGGATGATAAGCTAGTTCCAATGCGATGTGTGTGTGCGAAAGGCCCCCCCGATTTGCTTGATTTGTGCTAGTTTTGCATTATAATCTATTATCAGCATCAATCCAACTGTTGTGTGTCTTATCGAGCCCCAACCATTTAACAAACACCTTCTTGCCTTTTCGTCGTAATATTTTCTCTACCAAGTAAACATCAGGATTTGCAGTTTTTTGAAGTTCCTCCGAATAAAAGGCTCCTTTGATTGGCGCTCCTTGCATATCTTCCAAGAGATAGGTGGTAGGATTCGTTATGCGAACTTGCGCAATCTTGAATAATTCCGTAGTCCAATTGGGAGTATAATTTTTGGCAAAGACATGTTTGACCTTACTGATTCGCACCAAATCACCAATTTTAAATTTTCGAAACCCCGCTATTTTAATGTGATTGTATGTAGATTTGAGAATTTCTTGTTCATTGGCTTTAGTAACGTCACACGGTTTAAATTTTGTAGTACTATGTTTTTGATTGTTATAATTTTTGGTAATCTCAGGTAAAACGTCAATCCAGCGATATGATCCACTCAAGCTGAAATATTTGTAGAGTTTCTCCTTCAGAGTGCGAATAACACGTTCAGCCATTACTGCCTTCTTCACCGAATACGTATTGTAATGATTGATTGAAAATTTTTTCATTAGACTTTGGAATTTTTCATTGAAGAATTCGGTGCCTTGATCAGTTTGCAAATTTTTCGGACAACGGTTCGTGTGCTGCGTCAGAATATCGGTGAATGCTCGAGCAATGTCGATGCCAGTCTTGGATTTCAGTGGTCGTGTCCATAGGAATTTGGAAAAACAATCAATCACGACCATTATCAGTTTGAAATTCTTATTTTTCGATGCATATGGACGCATCTCAGCTAGATCCATTTGCCATAAATCATCTAATCCTTTAATGATGGTGCGACGACGAGGAAATTTTTTTCTCACAGGTTTATGCAGCTCATTGACGAGTTGAACTTTTTCCTTGGAGTATGAAGACGACGACAACATGTTTTTTATTGCTCACTATAGCACAGAGTGATTTGAAAAATGGAAGTATAACATTTATATGGGTTTTGACGAAGACGATGGCTGTACAACAGTATATACATTTTTAGCCAACTCAGTTTTGAGTTTGTTAATATCGGCGGCATGTTGTATCTCCTTATTCTTGCTTTTTTGTTGTTCAGTTTTCAAAATATCAATGCTTTTTTCGAGCGACTCTATCAAATCTTTGATGGCCTTTGAATCTGAATTGATTTTCTTCTCTAGTCTAGGCACCAAATCATTGTCCAATCGGTTTGATTGCTGTACGATTTTTTGCATCATCATCGACAGTTGTACCAAGTTTCCATTGAGCGTCATATGTTTGTTTGTCAAATCATTGATCGAATTTCCAAAATTTGCCATTATGTTTCTAAAGTCATCGATAGTTTTTTGAATTTTTTTCCTATAATTATCGAACGCCATCTTGAAATCCACTTGTATTTGTGAAAGACCGAGTTCAACGTATTCCCTGTTTGCTGCATCTGCAGCATCAGTGGGTGCTTTAACATTACACAATTTCAAATGCCCAATGTCAATGTCTCCGGAGGGAGTATAGGAAAATCCTGATCTTACTATCGTTGTTGAATGACCACCACCACCGCCACCGCCCCTACCACGACCGAACTTGTCGAGACTCATTATAAAAATGATATCCTGATGCATGTACACATATTTGTATACTCGGCGTAAAAAAAAAAACGCGACGCACGTTTCACGCACGCTTCACGCACGTTTAACGCACGTTTGACGCACGTTTGACGCACGTTTGACGCACGTTTGACGCACGTTTGACGCACGTTTGACGCACGTTTGACGCACGTTTGACGCACGTTTGACGCACGTTTGACGCACGTTTGACGCACGTTTGACGCACTTTCGACGCGCGTTTGACGCACGTTTAACGCACGCTTCACGCTTCAGATATTATGCTGGCCTCCTTCAGTTCATTTATGATGGCTACAATTTCATTGTCGTTTGATGTATTTCCAGCCTGCTGTGAGGCGATGAGTAATTTCAAGCGGTCAACCAACTCATTTGGATCATCCCAATACATGTATTCGATTGGGGTGGTGTTATAGGTCATCATGTTCAAACCGCGACCACCGGTCGTCTTGGATCTAAACATTGGTCGAATAATTTCCTTGTATTTATATTTACTCGAACCCTTCATATTTCCAAGAGCATTCTGATGCGCCTTGGAGAGCGTGAGTAATTTCTTGTATTGAACTCGGTCATCTTCAGCATAGGCCGGATCATTGTAGAATAGCAATTGATAGAGTCCTGGAGTGCCGCGAAAGCGATAGCCTCCAACAAGTATATCTCCAGTCCTTTGATGGAAATTCAGTTCACTCTTGTTTAGGAACCATTTCGATGTTTTTGGATCGTACACGGGACCATAAACTTTATCGATATTCTCATCACCTGTCCAGTATTGTGTTAGATATTTTTGTGCCATCGGAGGATATTGATCAATGTAATCATTCAAGGCAGCAGATGAAATATTTTGAGGGTCAGTGAAAACGTCATCATTCTCATCAGAATCATCATCATCATCTTTGTCAGCAGCAGCAGAATCAGTTTCAGCTACGTCCACGAGAGGTAAGAAATTGGTTTCATCCAAATCAGGTTTTTCCTTCTTTGTTTCCTGTTCATCAATGTCCTTTTTAATTTTCTTTCTTGGTAGAAATGATCCATCAAGTTTTTCTCGAATTCCTTTGGACGTAGTGGCAATATCTTTGAGAGGCGTTGTCAGAGGTTGAAATATTTTCTGAAGTGCAGCATCATCTTCAGACTTGCCCATCTTCAATGCCAAATACTTTCTCCTAATCGATTTAGATAATTCACCAATTTTTTTCTTGCGTAATGCATCATCAACACTACCATGTTTATCGGTTGTCGTCATGATGATTAATGGTGATGTATGAATAATTATCAAACCTTTATATATTTATCGAAGCCATTTCTATATCTACCAGCATTAATGTCGAATGTCTTTGCAATTACTAGTGTTCCAAATTGACTACTGCCATTCCAACATTCTGAACAAAGCGCTTTAAATTGATCGAATGACATGTCTGGTGAGACATGCTCATCGAAAACATGCTTCAAGTTCATTTCATCCTGTCGAAAGAGCACCACTAGGTTACTATTGTCACGGATGAGCTGTTTGGGAATTTTTGAGTATGTTTGACACAGGTATGCAACGTCAATGTCCTTGTGCCTGCACATTGAAAAATATTCACGAATTTTTTGCTGCTTGTCACATGATACATCATCAAAGATGAATATCGAGTTGTTTTTCGCTTTCGATGGGTCGATGACGTCATCATTCTCTTTGAATGGAAAATACCCGACTCCTTTCACTGAATCCAGCACTTGTTGCAACAGCTGATACTTTGGTTGGTACAGCGACTTTGAATACACGTAAACGTTTTTAAATTTCGCGCCATTCGGACTGAAAAGCAAGGACAGCATTGCATTGGTCTTTCCACATCCACTGGGTCCACAGAAGATGGCTCTGAAGGAATGCGGAAGCAGTTTCCCATGTTTACCACTACTACTACTTATCGATTCACAATTAGCTACCACATCCAAGTTCTCGATAGGTAGCGTCCGTTTCTGTTGAACGACCTCCATAATGTGACAGTATGCATTGAGGTGCGCTGCTATAAATATAGGTGGCGCTCTTCATACTCATCATTCTACATGTTGCTCTACCACGGTGAGGGTGTGTTGAATTCTGTAATCAATAAGCTCCCCATCGAATTACACATACCAGGCTATAGATTTTGTGGACCAGGTACAAAGCTAGAAAAGAGGCTTGCTCGAGGAGACACAGGCATTAATCCATTGGACGACGCTTTTCGACAGCACGACATTGCATATTCACAAAATCAATCTTTGGAGGAGCGTCACAAAGCCGATTGGGTGCTCGAGAATAGAGCGTGGGAAAGAGTCAAAGCAAAAGACGCAAAATTCAAAGAAAAAGCTGCAGCTTGGCTAGTTACTACCGGGATGAAAGCTAAACGCAAGCTTGGCATGGGTCTGCGACCTACATTTGCCAATGTTATAAAGTTCATAAAAATTTTTCTTTCAAAATCCAATAGTAGTAGTAGTAGTGATAACCATAAAGGCAGTGGTTTGAAAAAATCTGCATTGGCTGCACTTAGAGCAGCTAGAATTGCCATCAAGAGAGCCGGAGGCAAGAAAAAGATTCGAGTACCAAGAATCATACCGTTCGATTCGGAAAAGAAAAGTGGTGGTATCTTTCCGCTGATTCCGATCTTTGCTGCTTTGGGAGCTCTAGGATCCTTGGCTGGTGGAGCTGGTGCAGTCGCAAAGACTGTAATTGATGCTAAAAATGCAACAAAGAAACTGGAAGAAGATCGACGTCATAATAAAGCGATGGAGGCTATCGGTTCGGGCTTGTATCTGCGCAAGACACCACGAGGATTCGGACTATTTTTAAAGAAACAGCAAAAAAACTACTAGCTAAGCTACCCAATAAATCCATGTACGATTCAGAAATAATAAAGTATGCCAAACAACTGAAAATACCACATTTTCGAGGTGTTTTTATGCGAGACACTCTACCACCTACCGGCCCATGGCGTCATCGCGACGAGTGTGCAATCATAAATTTGGATACTTCAAATCATTCTGGTACACATTGGGTAGCTTACAAGAAACATGATAATGTTGTGGAATATTTCGATAGTTATGGAATGTTGAAACCACCAAAAGAATTGGCCCGATACTTTGGCGAAAATGTGAAAATCCTCTATAATAATGATCAATATCAGAATTATAAACAAAGTAATTGTGGACGTCTCTGCTTGGAATTTCTCTATAAAAACAAATAACATGACGCATGACGCATCAGTCATGTCTTTGATATTGACGTTGAAGAGTCGCACTTCTACGCTCTCCATAGACTTTCTCACGCCACTACAGCTCGATCCGGAGTCAGACTACGGTCTAGCATTGTTGGGATTCCACTGCTACAATAGCATTCCAAATATAGAAAGAGGTGCTTCCAAAGTTTATCTGCAGGACGCAGCATCTAAAACCACAAAAATTATAGAAATTCCTGAAGGATCATACGACATTATCGACATTGAGAAATTCATTCGAAAAGAATTGAATATTTCGAGTGCAAAAAACGTTGACGATATATTCTCGTTGAAACCCAATAACAATACATTAAAGTGTGAGATCTCGAGCAATAAGTTCAACATTGATTTTACACCCAAGGATAGTATTGCTAAAGTATTGGGATTCTCAGACTCTGTGCTGGAAGCACAAAAAGTTCATTGTTCTGATTTGCCTGTTAACATAGCCAAAGTCCGAACCATTCACATTGACAGTAACGTCACTGCTGGAGCTCTTTACAACGATAGACCTTCACATACGATATACGAATTTGCTATTTCGGTCGATCCCGGGTACGCAATAGACGAAACTCCAAGAAATCTTATCTATCTACCCATAGTTAGTAGACGAGAACTGCCAAATATTACACTGCAAATACTAGATCAAGACTTGAGGCAGGTGAATTTCAGAGGTGAAGAGATCATAATCAGATTGGAATTGAAGAAACTTCAGCGATGGGACTAGTGTTTGATAACTCTGCCTATAAATCTGAAGAGTATCCTGCTTCCACATCAGTCTCAAGAACGTCCTTGAGCAAGACAGACGTGGTGCACCATCATCGTTCGAGGAAACAATTGACATTATCCAATATCCTATTTCTCAAATCAATCGGTTACAATGTCCATGACGGCTCCAGTATTCGACGTCTTTCGCAAACCAAGGTTCGATGAATCCATCACCAAAGTGGAGTGGCGTACCTATCATCCGTACGTCAAGTCGTTTGAGAACAATGATGTCATAGACATTACTATCAATCAAGCAGATGTGTGGCTCGCCATGTTTGAAGGTGTTCTCGTCATCAAGGCTAAATTAGATGTAACTGGAGGTGGTACGGGTACTTTAACTCACAATGCTGGTGCATATCTCTTTGATTCTTGTGCCTATGAGTTGTGCAATAAGGAACTGGATGCTGCCAGATATCCGGGAATAACGAGCACAGCTAGAGGATATTTGTGCTATGCCCCCGAAGATTCGCGCCATCTAGCTATAGCAGGATGGAACTATCCAAATTCTCCCATTCTCAATGCAGACAAAACATTCACCATGAACATTCCACTGAAACACTTGTTCTCCATATTCAATGACCATCAGGTGGCGACACTGGGAAAGCAGTCGATTCGTTTGGTTCGATCGCGCAGTGATGCCAACAGCGTGAAAGTTGAAGAAAAGGCGGTTACTGGCGGCAATAATGTACCTGCAAGTGGTCTGACAAAGAGTACTGCTAAAATCACAATCGAGAGCATAACCTTGAAAGTGCCACACCTCACTCCGAATGATGATATAAAATTCCAGCTGTTGAAGCGTGTGCGAGCAGATGAACCTATGATGATAGCGTTTCGCAAATGGGAATTGCACGAACTGCCTGCACTAACCCAAAACTCCACCACCGAAATTTGGTCTGTCAAAACTTGTACGGCAATGGAGAGCCCCAGATATGTCGTTGTCTTTTTCCAAACCAAAAAGATTGATGATATACATGAGGATGTTACATTGTTCGATCATGCCAACATCAAATCCATACGCTTGGCTCTGAACGGTGACTACTATCCGCAAGAACGAGCACTTCTAGACTTTTCCACTGGTCAATACTCTGACGCCTACCACAATTATTCCGAATTCAACAAGAGCTATCACAATTGTCTCTTGAAGCGTTCTCTAATGAACTTTACCGAATTCAAAACTCGATCAATGTTTGTCATTGATTGTTCGAGAAGAAGTCTCGGTCCGAAGGCTTCGACAGTCGACATCAAGTTGGATATTGAAGCAACCATGGGCTTTCCTGCAAACACCAAGGCATATTGCATCATTATTCATGATCAAATCATGGAACACCTCCCACTCAGCGAAATTGTTCGAAATATCGATTGATGAGTGAATGGGAGCGGCGTTCATTCAGTTCATTTCAAGACGTCATGGAGATCGCACTGGTTGACATTCAAGGCTTCGTCGTTGCTGGAGAATTCATCCCGAAGGAGATGTCAATTCGCATTGGCATGAAAATCAGTAATTTTCTATTTAAGCCATCCACAGAGTACGCTAATTTGAGCAAAGAAGATAAAAAGATGGTGAACTATGTTGAACGCTACGTTCATGGCTTGAAATACTCTAGTGGCTATGTGGATCTTGATGAGATGAACCAAATTCTACAAGATAATCTGCATCGAGCAAATCTCATCTACGTAAGAGGTCATCAAAAGATACAGTTCTTGAAGCAAAAGTTGGAGGAATTGGAGGTATGTTGTGATATCGTCAATTTGGAGGACTTTGATGCGTCGTGGTGGCAAACTGTCACATTTCAACCTACGACCCCAGCATGCATGAATCATCTTTATGGAAGAGGAGGAGAAAAGTTCCAGTGCAGTCTTCAAAATATTCATACTCTATACAATTGGTTTTGTACTATTTTACCTAAATAAAAAATATTGTTCTAGAACACATAGACTTTTATTTCTTTCCAGAAACGATGTACAATAATGAGTAAAATTAGCAAAGCTACAAATGCTAAATTGATGTATAATAAAGTATCCAAGCTTGTAAAGAATTTTTCGTAATCCACTTGTGGTGGTGGCGGCGATGTTGACATAGGTGATGGAATAAGCTGCTGCCAATCTCCCATTTCCCCAAAGGTTCTATCGTCGAAAATCAACCGAATTTTGAATTTTGTTTCATTTCCCCCCGGCGGTAGCACTTCTATCGAGAACACTTCCATTTGACCACCATTGATGAATACTCTCTTCATAGCAGTCCACTGACATGTTGTATCATTATTGAAGCAAATTCCTGCTTCGCTAACTTTGTTGGGTACATTCATGTACAAGATGTTTTCCATCATTGAAAATAACAATATAAATGATGATTTCAAGATTGCCATGATGTTTTCTTCGATATCGTTTCCAATAAAGTAATTTTCGAAAAAGTTCTAATCATCTGCTGTTTATCTTCGTAGTGTTGAATTATGTAGTTGAGTTCTCTTATTTTCTTCTGGAATTTCTGCAGCTGTCGTTTATACTCTTCCAAAGACATCTGGCAACTGTTACAAAACACCCAACTACGCCATTCTTACGTCTAGAATTACATGCGCATGCGCAATAACAAAAGTTTTCGCACACTTTGCATGTCATTCCGTCAACTACATCATCGAGATCTGATATGGAAAAACATTTTTTTCTGCAGCAATAGCGTTTTGATGTTTCAGAGCAACGATATTCCAAATTGTATGTGTTCCTCATCATGCTTCGACTTGAATGGGTACATCGCCAGACGATTCATGAAAATATAAAGTCTTATAAAAAACTCTGCCAGGTGTGGGATTCGAACCCACGCTCCTTCTCGGGAACCAGGGCTTAAAGCTGGCGCCTTAGACCGCTCGGCCAACCTGACTCTCTATAATTTACAAATAGAAAAAAGTCAAGTGGTAACACGAAGAACCTATCGTCTTAGAGTCTCCCCAACGCAGCTCCCCTAATATATCCATATCTGAAATGGCATATTTTCGGCAACTATGTATACGCGACGGTTACTCGGAATATTTCAAACGTCCGGCAACAATGTACCAAGCGAACGCACCACTCAGATATCACTGAAACGGATCTAGCTCGATTACGTCACGCAGCGCGAGCGCGCGGTCTCTCGTCGCCATCCATATCTGAAATTACATATTTTCGGCAACTATGTATACGCGACGGTTACTCGGAATATTTAAAACGTCCGGCAACAATGTACCAAGCGAACGCCTCGCTTAGATATCGCTGAAACGGATCTAGCCCGATTACGTCACGCGCGCGGTCTCTCGTCGCCTCGATTTCCACCGTTAATTATACTGTGTAGTGGTCGTGGCGATGATGTTACGTATCGGATTCATAGTCCGATGGTCTCGGGTTCATATCCCGTCGTCGTCAAAGGTTTTTTTAATTGTTGGATGAATCAGCGGTGACTTGGAGCACTCCCCAATTGACAAGATGTCGATTGGGGAGTGTTCCATGTCATATGTCAAATTGTTCCATGTTCAGAGAGAGAAAGCGGCAACGTTGTGACGTCACAGCGTTGCAAGCTATCTCTCTCTGACACATTAGCCTATGCGTTTCTCTCTCTAACACATGGTTTGCCCTATTCTGGTAGTGGCGGCCCCATAGTTTAACTACTGATGTATATATAGTTATACTGGTTATTCTCACCAGGTGACTATGTTCTTCCGTTACACATACGAGCGACTGAATCGAACAGAAGGTTGAATGGATTGACTGAACCGTTTTCGTTTTTCTTGTTTTAGTTATCATTTGGCGGCAACGAGACAAATCAATCAAATACAAAAACAAAAACAAGGACCATATCGAGAAGTTCGAGTTGTTATCATGATAGCGCTACGTGATATTTTCTATCGCGAATACCAAAATGCTTCGTTTAGCCGCTGTACCGTTTAGTATGAATATATATTTTTTATTTTTTCTAATATTTGAATATAGCCTATAGATATCCCTCTGGAATTTCGTAGGCACCTGGAGAGGCCTATTATTCGAGCAGAACATATTTCTATCTGATTCGTGATTTCAGACTGAAGCGACCATATGGCCCAATGACGTAATTATGCTGATATTTTTTTCAATGGCTCTTGTCCTTGAGAAATGTCCGGCTAGTTTCCTTTCCAACTTTTCCAAATTCTCCATACATAGATTAAGGTTAAAGTGGAAGAGCAATTTGGTGACGATCGCGGAATCCAAATTGAAATTCGCCTTTTGTTTTTTTTTGCTGAACACACGAAAATTATATCGTAAGTTGTATAAAATCGAATAAACAATAAAGTCCTTTATTATTATTGTTATCATTGAACGTCACAAAACAACGAATATTTGTCATGATATTGAATTAGTTCGTGGCATTATCACATTTCTAATATCATAATCTGATTGGATACATTTACTCATGATGATGATTGTCGGTTTGCGGGCGGTCAGAACCATAAGCATGTAGGCCACTCAGTTGGGCCCGTTATGCACCCGCCATTTCTGGGAATTGGTTCAGTCTTGGAGGTAACCTATTTCGCGGGCGAATTTGGCTATCTTTCTGACCGATACCTTTCTCACACTCTTCGGGTCCAAGATAATGCTCCCGAGATGCTCCTCCCTTACCCTTATTGTTGCCACTGCTGGGCACTCTGTGAGGATGTGGGTAGCTGTCTCCTCATCCTCCAAGCACCACCTGCATTCGGTATCGTCAGTGATGCCCATAATGTTGAGGTATGTTTGCTTGGGTGGCAGTGTCCCGTAAGAATCCCTACCACTATTCTGATCTCCTTTCTGCTCAGTGTGAGCAAGGCTTTGGTCCCTCTACTAGAGGGGCCTTCGATGAGGAGTTTCGATTGTATCATGCCAGGTGCCTCTTTCCATGCATTCTGGAATTTTGCATCCAGAATTGTCTTTATGGTTGAGATACTCCATGATCTAGAAACTCCTAGGATTGGTTCTAGTCCGATCGCTGAGCTACTCGCACCCCGTCTGGCCAGATAGTCAGCCCTTTCGTTTCCGGGTACTCCAGTATGACCAGGAACCCAAAGTAGTTTTACCTTATTGGTCGTAGCAAGCCTTTGCAAATCATCAATGCATTCCGACACCAGCAGCGAACTGACTCTGTATGATGTTAGGGCCTTCATCGCCGCTTGGCTGTCGGTGCATATCGTGATTTGCTGGCCGTGATAGCCTCTGTTTATGTTTTATCGCACACAGGCGAAGACTTCTGTTTGAAATACTGTGAAAAAATTTCCCGACGGGTAGTATAGTTCCACTTTTGGGGATTGCCCATATACACCAGCGCCAGCTGATTCACCCATCTTGGAGCCATCCGTGTACCAGATGATCCCGTTGTTGGGGATTAGGAGGTGCCCAAACAGCTCCCAGTCCTCCCTGGTGGGAATGACGGACTGTGGCCTTTTGCTGAATCTTATGACAGTTGTCATACTGTCCCCTGGGAATTCTGGGAATTCAAGTAGGGAACATTCATCCACCGTCTGATTCCATAATCGAGAATGACCATACATCCCCTCGCTCCACCATTGGTTGGAGCTTCTCAATCGAGCAATGGCTTTAAGTGCCTCGTGTTCTATGAAGAGATGCAGAGGAGGCAACCCTAAGAGTGTCTCCAATGCTCTTGTGGGTGCCGTCCTCATTACACTCGTTATCACTAGACAGGCAAGTCTTTGAACCCTATCTAATTGTGTTTTTGCTCTGCCGGATACTGTGCCTTGCCACCATACAATGGCTCCGTACGTAATCATTGGGCGTATGAGAGTCGTGTAGATCCAGTAGAGAATCTTGGGACTGAGCCCCCACGTGCTGCCAAACGCCCTTCTGCATGCCCATAACGCAGCTGTGGCTTTCTGGGCTTCATATTCGATATGCTCGTGCCAGTTTAGCTTGGAGTCTAGGATCACCCCCAAGATACTTGACCGAGCTTTTGTATTGTAGGGGCCTCCCTCTGAGTTTGACGTTTGGGAGGTCTCCTGGTTTGCGTTTCCTAGTGAAAAGTACTAGTTCCGCCTTCTCAGGGTTCACACTCAGCCCTACTGCTTCACATCATTCATCTACCCCATTGAGGGCCCTTTGAATCGTGGCCCTGATGAGGCCTGATCCCTGGTCATCGACCAGGATGACTATGTCATCAGCGTAGGCCAGAGTGTAGTAACCCAAATCTTTAATTTTTGTTATCAGGCCATCCACTACTAGGCACCATAGCAGCGGGGATAGGACTCCCCCTGCGGGCAGCCCCTCTTGGGTATTGCCTCGCTGGAGCTACTCCTTAGGGTTGCTTTAGCTATTCTTTGGGACAGCATGACATGAATCCACCTTGTTATGGTTGGATTCACACCCCTTTCCCTTGTTGCTTGACATATTGAGTCATATGGTTACATGGAAGAGCGGTCTTGACCGAATGTCGCCAACACATTGCAAATTTTGTATTATTAATATTTTCACATAATAAAGACGCTATTATTATTATTATTATTATTATTATTATTATTATTATTATTATTATTATTATTATTATTATTATTATTATTATTATTATTATTATTATTATTATTATTATTATTATTATTATTATTATTATTATTATTATTATTATTATTATTATTATTATTATTATTATTATTATTATTATTATTATTATTATTATTATTATTATTATTATTATTATTATTATTATTATTATTATTATTATTATTATTATTATTATTATTATTATTATTATTATTATTATTATTATTATTATTATTATTATTATTATTATTATTATTATTATTATTATTATTATTATTATTATTATTATTATTATTATTATTATTATTATTATTATTATTATTATTATTATTATTATTATTATTATTATTATTATTATTTGAAAATTTGAATTTAATCAATTCCAGTCACGACTCTGCGGTCTCCGACACCACACAGAGTCGAGCTGGAGAAAAACCAGTGACCACTCCCCACGCCGTGAGGTAAGTGATCACTGGGACCGAGAATCGTGTGCCCTGAGTAAACGCAATGATCCCAGGATGACGGCCTTCTGCATGGCTCCAGCTAAAACGCTTGCCTTTTGTCGGCAAGCTGGAATTTTCTGGAGTTCTGAGAGCAGCGTATGTCGTGTACCACCAAGAGAGCCTATAATCAGGATGACTAGTTCGACAGAATGGTCTGGATAAAGTCTGCGGAGTTCGTAGAGAAGATCTCTATATTTCGTCCGTTTTTCCTCCTCCTTCAAAACGATGTTCGGTTCGGCTGGTGCCGAGAATTCGATCACGAACATCGTTTTGGTTTGATGGTCGAGGAGGACTACATCAGGCTTATTAGCTTGTATCTGCCTGAGGGTGGGGAATGAGAAGTTCCAATAAATTCGGCACCTCTCATTCTCCACAACGGACTCAATATCCCCCGGAGCATAAGGCAGCACTGGAGTTTCATCAATACCGTACGTGTGTCTAAGATGGTAATAGAGCACACGTAATGCCGCATTATGTCTATGGATATAGGCCGAAACTGCATACACCGTGCATGCTGAAAGCAGGTGCATCAGCGTTTCCGGCGCCCTACGGCAGGCCCTGCATCTTACATCAGGGACCTCTATACCCATGACTCGGCTTCGGTAATGTAGGGTATTGAAAACTCCATCCTGGCATGCCATGATGAACCCCTCTGTTTCCGATTTGAGCCCGCCTGACCTTAGGAATGCGAAGGTCAGCTCTTTGGATAAACCCCTGTCTTCAATGTTGTTGAAGAAAACAGAATGTAGAGGTTTATCCATGTGAAGCTGCAGAGTTTTTTTAACTTCTGCAGCTTTGATGCGGGCTTTCCTCCGAGCGTGGTCGAGCTCAGTGACTGAGTCACGGGCTTCACGCTCGGAATCGAAAATCAGAGAGAGCTCATCGGCTGCTCGATGTGCTGCCTTGAATAGGAATGCTCCTACTCCTGCATTCTCATGGCTTTTGACCATTTGCAGGAGGGGGTCCGAACTCCTGATGACCTTGCAGGCATTATCCAGAACCATTCTGTTATGGAGATACTCCAAACTTAAGAGTCCACGGCCTCCCTGATCTCTTGGGAGATATAACCGTGGAACGGACGAAGTTGGATGAAGTTGGATTATTATTATTATTATTATTATTATTATTATTATTATTATTATTATTATTATTATTATTATTATTATTATTATTATTATTATTATTATTATTATTATTATTATTATTATTATTATTATTATTATTATTATTATTATTATTATTATTATTATTATTATTATTATTATTATTATTATTATTATTATTATTATTATTATTATTATTATTATTATTATTATTATTATTATTATTATTATTATTATTATTATTATTATTATTATTATTATTATTATTATTATTATTATTATTATTATTATTATTATTATTATTATTATTATTATTATTATTATTATTTAATTTTCAAAATATTTCCGGTCACTACCCTGCGGCCTCCGATACCTCGCAGAGTCGAGCCAGGTCGCAAACAATGACCACTCCTCAACACCTGTGAGGTGAGTGATCATTGGGTCCATGATCCATGTGCTCTGAGCAGACGGAGAGATCCAAGGATGACGGCCTTCTGCATTGCCCCAGCAATTATATTCGCCTTGTCACGGCATGCTGGTATCGACTTCAACTCAGAGAGCAGCGTATGTCTTGCACCACCTAAGGATCCAATAATGAGGATAACGAGCCTTACAGAATGATCTGGATAGAGCCTGCGGAGTTCGAAAAGCAAATCTTGATATTTCGTCCTTTTCTCCTCCTCTTTCAAGACAATGTTCGTTTCGGCTGGAGCCGAGAACTCGATGACGAACATCGTCTTTGTCAGATGATCGAGGAGGACTATATCAGGCTTATTAGCTCTGATTTGCCTGAGCGTGGGGAATGAATAGTTCCAGTAAATCTGACACTTCTCATTCCCCACAACGGACTCAATATCCCCCGGAGCGTAGGGCAACACTGGTGTCTCGTCTATGCCATACGAGTGCCGTAGGTGATAATACAGCACTCGCAGAGCCGCATTATGTCGATGGATATAGGCCGAGAGAGCATACACCTGGCAAGCTGATAATAGGTGCATAACTGTCTCAGGCGCCCTATGGCAGGCCCTGCAACTTGTGTCAGGGACCTCTATACCCATGACGCGACTTCGATAGACGAGGGTGTTGAAGACACCATCCTGGCACGCCAATATGAACCCCTCCGTCTCCGATTTCAGCCCGCCTGACTTGAGAAACGAGAAAGTCAGTTCTCTGGATAAGCCCCTGTCATCAATGGTCTTGAAGAAGACGGAGTGCATTGGCTTATCCATATGAAGCTGCAATAGTTTCACAACTTCTGCAGCTTTTATGCGGGCTTTTCTCCGAGCAGGTTCTAGCCCTGTAATAGAGTCAAGACCTCTCTGCTCGGGGTCGAAGATCAGACTGAGCTCATTGGCTGCTCGTTGTGCTGCCCTAAACAAGAATGCTCCAACTCCTGCCTTTTCATGATCTCTGACCATCTGCAGGAGGGGATCCGAACTCCTGGTGATTTTACATGCTCCATCCAGTACCATTCTGTTATGCAGACACTCCAAACTCAAGAGTCCGCGGCCTCCCCGATCTCGTGGGAGATATAACCGCGGAACGGACGATTTAGGATGCAAGCTCCTGTTAAGGTGCATCATTTTGCGAGTACTAACGTCTAGTTTGCGCAGCTCCTCGAGAGTCCACTTCACTACTCCAAAAGAGTAGAGTAGGATCGGAACAGCAAGCATATTAGTAGCGGCTACCTTGTTCTTCCCCGACAACTCTGATGACCAGATTTGTCGGAGCCGGTGCCGATACTTGCCGCGGAGAGCGTTTTTCACCAGTTGTGCCTCCTGGATGTGGCTTTCCTCAACACCCAGGTAGGTATACTTCTCTCCAGCATCCAGATGACGTAGAATGCTTTCGTCCACGAGCTGCGCATCTTCTTCTTATTATTATTATTATTATTATTATTATTATTATTTGAAAATTTGAATTTAATCAATTCCAGTCACGACTCTGCGGTCTCCGACACCACACAGAGTCGAGCTGGAGAAAAACCAGTGACCACTCCCCACGCCGTGAGGTAAGTGATCACTGGGACCGAGAATCGTGTGCCCTGAGTAAACGCAATGATCCCAGGATGACGGCCTTCTGCATGGCTTGTCGGCAAGCTGGAATTTTCTGGAGTTCTGAGAGCAGCGTATGTCGTGTACCACCAAGAGAGCCTATAATCAGGATGACTAGTTCGACAGAATGGTCTGGATAAAGTCTGCGGAGTTCGTAGAGAAGATCTCTATATTTCGTCCGTTTTTCCTCCTCCTTCAAAACGATGTTCGGTTCGGCTGGTGCCGAGAATTCGATCACGAACATCGTTTTGGTTTGATGGTCGAGGAGGACTACATCAGGCTTATTAGCTTGTATCTGCCTGAGGGTGGGGAATGAGAAGTTCCAATAAATTCGGCACCTCTCATTCTCCACAACGGACTCAATATCCCCCGGAGCATAAGGCAGCACTGGAGTTTCATCAATACCGTACGTGTGTCTAAGATGGTAATAGAGCACACGTAATGCCGCATTATGTCTATGGATATAGGCCGAAACTGCATACACCGTGCATGCTGAAAGCAGGTGCATCAGCGTTTCCGGCGCCCTACGGCAGGCCCTGCATCTTACATCAGGGACCTCTATACCCATGACTCGGCTTCGGTAATGTAGGGTATTGAAAACTCCATCCTGGCATGCCATGATGAACCCCTCTGTTTCCGATTTGAGCCCGCCTGACCTTAGGAATGCGAAGGTCAGCTCTTTGGATAAACCCCTGTCTTCAATGTTGTTGAAGAAAACAGAATGTAGAGGTTTATCCATGTGAAGCTGCAGAGTTTTTTTTAACTTCTGCAGCTTTGATGCGGGCTTTCCTCCGAGCGTGGTCGAGCTCAGTGACTGAGTCACGGGCTTCACGCTCGGAATCGAAAATCAGAGAGAGCTCATCGGCTGCTCGATGTGCTGCCTTGAATAGGAATGCTCCTACTCCTGCATTCTCATGGCTTTTGACCATTTGCAGGAGGGGGTCCGAACTCCTGATGACCTTGCAGGCATTATCCAGAACCATTCTGTTATGGAGATACTCCAAACTTAAGAGTCCACGGCCTCCCTGATCTCTTGGGAGATATAACCGTGGAACGGACGAAGTTGGATGAAGGCTCCTATTAAGGTGCATCATCTTGCGAGTACTAACGTCAAGTTGGCGCAGCTCAGCTAGTGTCCACTTGAATACTCCAAAGGAGTATAGTAGGATCGGAACAGCAAGCATGTTTGTAGCAGCGACTTTATTCTTTCCAGACAGTTCTGAAGACCAGATCTGTCGAAGTCGCTGCCGATACTTGCTGCGGAGAGCGTCTTTCACCATTTGTGTTTCCTGGATGTGGCTTTCCTCCACACCCAGGTAGGTGTACGTCTCTCCGGCATCCAAGTGGTGTAGGATGCTTCCGTCCACTAGCTGCGCGTCCTTGTCGTAGTCCTCGCATGGTCCCTTCCTTCGTTGTTCTGCAGGACGGGCGGAATCAAGTGTTCTTCCACCTCGTCGTTCTGCCGGGAAGGGACTCTGACATACTGCCTAACGCGTAGGTGGGATACATAATCTCGAAGATTTTGTGCCGAGAAGGCTGCATGCTCTGGGTGGAGTTGAAGCCACAGAGCATGCATTCGCCTCATGTATCCCCTACGCGCAGGCTCGCTGCTCTCGTGGCACTGCAGAAGGTCGTCCCTGAGATCATCGGTCCACTCAAAGCGTCCTTGTTCATTGCGGTCGTCATCAGGCTGTCCGTCCTGTTGGGCCCCACCACCTTGCCTTTGATCCCTATCCGAATGGGATCGGTTGTGGGGGCCCTGTCCTCTGCGGATAGGAACCAGAGTTTTGGGGCTCGTCAGGTGGTTAGCCTTCGGAGCCCACGGCCGACATTAGAGGGAATCGAGCGTTCCCCTCCCGGGTGCGCTTTCGCTGCCGGTCCGATTTTGCACCCTCAGCTCGGAAAGGTGGTGTCGCTACTCACCAGGGGCAAAGATGACTTCACCCTCCTGCCTTTTATTATTATTATTATTATTATTATTATTATTATTATTATTATTATTATTATTATTATTATTATTATTATTATTATTATTATTATTATTATTATTATTATTATTATTATTATTATTATTATTATTATTATTATTATTATTATTATTATTATTATTATTATTATTATTATTATTATTATTATTATTATTATTATTATTATTATTATTATTATTATTATTATTATTATTATTATTATTATTATTATTATTATTATTATTATTATTATTATTATTATTATTATTATTATTATTATTATTATTATTATTATTATTATTATTATTATTATTATTATTATTATTATTATTATTATTATTATTATTATTATTATTATTATTATTATTATTATTATTATTATTATTATTATTATTATTATTATTATTATTATTATTATTATTATTATTATTATTATTATTATTATTATTATTATTATTATTATTATTATTATTATTATTATTATTATTTGAATGATTAAATTCAATCTATTCCAGTCACGACTCTGCGGCCTCCGAAACCACGCAGAGTCGAGCTGGAGGAAAACCAGTGACCACTCTCCACGCCGTGGGGTAAGTGATCACTGGGACCGGATATCGTGTGCCCTTAGTAGACGCAATGATCCAAGTATGACGGCCTTCTGCATTGCCCTAGCCAAAACGTGTGCTTTCTGACGGCAAACTGGCATTTTTTGCAATTCTGAGAGCAGCGTTTTTCTCGTACCACCGAGGGAGCCTATAATCAATATGACTAGTTCGACAGAATGGTCTGGATAAAGTCTGCGGAGTTCGAAGAGAAGATCTCTATATTTTGTCCGTTTTTCCTCCTCCTTCAAAACGATGTTCGGTTCGGCTGGTGCCGAGAATTCGATCACGAACATCGCTTTGGTTTGATGGTCGAGGAGGACTACATCAGGCTTATTGGCTTGTATCTGCCTGACGGTGGGAAATAAGAAGTTCCAATAAATTCGACACCTCTCATTCTCCACAACGGACTCAATATCCCCCGGAGCATAAGGCAGCACTGGAGCTTCATCAATACCGTACGAGTGCCTCAGATGGTAATAGAGCACTCGTAATGCCGCATTATGTCTATGGATATAGGCCGAAACTGCATACACCGTGCATGCTGAAAGCAGGTGCATCAGCGTTTCCGGCGCCCTACGGCAGGCCCTGCATCTTACATCAGGGACCTCTATACCCATGACTCGGCTTCGGTAATGTAAGGTATTGAAAACTCCATCCTGGCATGCCATGATGAACCCTTCTGTTTCCGATTTAAGCCCGCCTGACCTTAGGAATGCAAAGGTCAGCTCTTTGGATAAACCCCTGTCTTCAATGTTGTTGAAGAAGACAGAATGTAGAGGTTTATCTATGTGAAGTTGCAGAGTTTTGTCAACTTCTGCAGCTTTTATGCGGGCTTTTCTCCGAGCGTGGTCGAGCTCAGTCACTGAGTCGCGGGATCTACGCTCGGACTCGAAAATCAGAGAGAGTTCATCGGCTGCTCGATGTGCTGCCTTGAAGAGGAATGCTCCTACTCCTGCATTCTCATGGCTCTTGACCATCTGCAGGAGGGGATCCGAACTCCTGATGACTTTGCAGGCGTTATCCACGGCCTCCCTGATCTCTTGGGAGATATAGCCGTGGAACGGACGAAGTTGGATGAAGGCTCCTATTAAGGTGCATCATCTTGCGAGTACTTACGTCAAGTTGGCGCAGCTCAGCTAGTGTCCACTTAAATACTCCAAAGGAGTATAGTAGGATCGGAACAGCAAGCATGTTAGTAGCAGCGACTTTATTCTTTCCTGACAGTTCTGAAGACCAGATCTGTCGAAGTCGCTGCCGATACTTGCTGCGGAGAGCGTCTTTCACCAGTCGTGTTTCCTGGATGTGGCTTTCCTCCACACCCAGGTAGGTGTACGTCTCTCCGGCATCCAGGTGGTGTAGGATGCTTCCGTCCACTAGCTGCGCGTCCTTGTCATAGTCCTCGCATCGTCCTCTCTTAAGATGAACCAGTGCACATTTGTCCATCCCGAATTCCATCCCGATCGCCTGTGTATACTCCTGTACCACCCTGAGGGATTGGTCTAAGTCCCTCTCACCGGAAGCATAGAGTTTAAGGTCATCCACATAGAATAAGTGAGTGACCTTATGCCTCCGTTGACTGGGTGGTCCGCAGTAGTAGCCCTTGGTTTTCCTGAGCTCAACGGATAAAGGCAACAGTGAGATACAAAATAAGAGAGGGCTGAGGGAGTCTCCCTGGAAAACCCCCCTCTTGATGATAACCGGCTCTGTCTGGACTTTCGCATTACCCGATGTTATAGTAAAGCGAGTCTTCCAGAGCGGCATCAGTTGTTCTACGCATCTCACTATCGGATCGGGTACCGAAAGGCACTTGAGCAGGTACACGAGTAACTCGTGGGACGTTGTATCAAATGCCTTTCGATAATCGATCCAGGCCATAGAGAGATTCCGCTTGTACTGCACGGAGTCTTGCGTGATAGATCTGTCTATCAGAAGGTTCTCCTTGCAGCCAGCGACACCTCTCTTTGACCCTCGTTGCTCATATATCCGTTATTATTATTATTATTATTATTATTATTATTATTATTATTATTATTATTATTATTATTATTATTATTATTATTATTATTATTATTATTATTATTATTATTATTATTATTATTATTATTATTATTATTATTATTATTATTATTATTATTATTATTATTATTATTATTATTATTATTATTATTATTATTATTATTATTATTATTATTATTATTATTATTATTATTATTATTATTATTATTATTATTATTATTATTATTATTATTATTATTATTATTATTATTATTATTATTATTATTATTATTATTATTATTATTATTATTATTATTATTATTATTATTATTATTATTATTATTATTATTATTATTATTATTATTATTATTATTATTATTATTATTATTATTATTATTATTATTATTATTATTATTATTATTATTATTATTATTATTATTATTATTATTATTATTATTATTATTATTATTATTATTATTATTATTATTATTATTATTATTATTATTATTATTATTATTATTATTATTATTATTATTATTATTATTATTATTATTATTATTATTATTATTATTATTATTATTATTATTATTATTATTATTATTATTATTATTATTATTATTATTATTATTATTATTATTATTATTATTATTATTATTATTATTATTATTATTATTATTATTATTATTATTATTATTATTATTATTATTATTATTATTATTATTATTATTATTATTATTATTATTATTATTATTATTATTATTATTATTATTATTATTATTATTATTATTATTATTATTATTATTATTATTATTATTATTATTATTATTATTATTATTATTATTATTATTATTATTATTATTATTATTATTATTATTATTATTATTATTATTATTATTATTATTATTATTATTATTATTATTATTATTATTATTATTATTATTATTATTATTATTATTACATAAAGTATTATCAAATGCTCCTTCTATGTCAATAAATATACCTAAGGTGGCGCTGCCACGGTCTAGCCTACCTTCGACCCTGTGAACGAGTCGATGGAGTGCTGTATCCGTGCTTTTACCACTCTGGTACGCGTGCTGAAGATCACTCAGCGGATTGAGTTTAAGAACCTCCTCTCTGATGTATCTGTCCATCAACCTCTCAGTAGTCTTAAGAAGGAAATACGTGAGGCTTTGGAATGAAGATAACTTTGGCTGTCCTCCATGCTTTAGGGACGTATCCGTGTGCGAGGCAGCTCCAAAATATCTTCAGTAGATGTGGAATTAGGATGTCCTTACCCTTTTGTAGTAGGGCTGGGAATATTCCATCTACCCCCGGAGATTTGAAAGGGGAAAATGTCTCAATGGCCCAATTCACCCTTTCTTAAGTTACAATACCAGCAGCCATCTTGTAGTCTACCCTGGTTTTGGGTGGTACAGTTGTCTGTGGCCTATGTATTGCAGTATCACTGCTCGGAAAATAAACTGAGAGCATGTGTTGGAGTGTTTCCTCATCCGAGGCAGTGTATCTAACTTCGGACACAGGGTCAGCGCCTACAGCCTCGCTCCTGGATCTTTGGATAATACCTTGTTGAGTCTTGCTGCCTCTGGTACAGTGCTTATGCCTTGACAGTAGTTTTCCAGTGTGTGGGGTGTTCCGTCCGTTTGGCTTTATTAGGAAGTTTGCGGACTTTCTTGCGGTTGGATTGTATTTGTGAGTTCCACCATGGAGTTTTGCCTGCCTTGTCTACCCTTTTCAAGGGACAGCTGGCTTCATAGGATGAGATGATGGCATCATTGAGACATTCAGCAAACGTCTCAATTTCCGCCTCCGATCCATAACGTGTGGGCATAGGCCTGAGTTTCTCCTTCAGTTCCTCTTCGTATAGGTTCCATCGGGTGGCTCTGGGATTTCGATACTCACCGTTGTCTGCATGGCTGTTGCCTGCCAAGGTAAAGAGTATGTGCCGGTGGTCCGCTAAGGATTCTTCCGTTGACACATACCAGTTGCCGATGCTATCCGTCAATACTGAAGAACATAACGTAAGGTCAACAATTGTTTTAGCCAAAGGCGTGAAGTAAGTGGGCACTGATACTCTGTTGAGAATTTCCAGTTTACTGGAACTTAGGAATTCTAGGAGTGCTCTTCCTCTCGGGTTCACGTCGCGATTACCCCACACTGTGTGGTGAGAGTTAGCGTCGCAACCCAACAGAAGGGGCACCCCCCTCTCCTCGCAGTGTCTTATCAATGATAACACCTCTTGTAGAGGGTTGTCTGTTTCATAAGGAAAGTACGCGGAGCCTACTATGATTTCTTGTACCTTTCTTTTTGTTTCATCGACCATCTTAATCTTCACCGCTACCAGGTCTCTATGACAGAAGTTCGGTAGCGGAGTGACGTCGACACCTTTCGCGTGAATGCATGCTCTGGGCCTTGTTTCGGAGGTGCAGTAGTACAGCGAACCTCCGGCGTGGCCCATACCTCTTATCCTACCTTGGTAAGCCCATGGTTCTTGGATAAGAGCTATCTTTATATCGAGCTCCCTGAGCCTCCTGCAAAGAAAAGCCGTAGAGTCCCTTCCGTGTTGGATGTTGGCTTGCAGGAGCCTCAGGGGTCCGGAGGAGTAGGAAGAGGAGACCGCCATCAACGCGGCCTAGTCCTCTTCTTGTCTGGGGCTGTCAGGGCCACTTACGTTACCCTGTTCAACCCCTTCCTGACCAGACTCTGACTGAATATCATTTCGATCGTCTCGTCCCGTCCCGTCCTCTGAGTCGAGGATATCTGTCATTACAGCAGCCTTCTCCGTTGTTTGGCTCGGCTCCGCAGGAGGTGGAGTGGTGACTCCTACAGCGGGTATCGAGCCGTCGGACACTACAGTCTCCATTGGAGTGTCTGTCGCAGGGGCAGGAGAGTCATCCCAGCTCATCGCCGCCTTGGTGGCACCGAAAAACAGGGATCCGTTAGCCGCCTTGATGTTGTTGACGGACTCGGTATCCATCCCTACCACCAGGCTGAGGCCACGCTTCTCCCCCCTCCTGCTCCAAACCCTCCATTGCTGGGTTGATAGCCCTGGGTTCTGTCTTTCCAGGGCATTGAAGATGACCTGGTTTGACGGTCTTATTGGGATCCAGATTACCGTTCTTCGTAGTCTGAACCTTTCTGGATCAACCGATATGAGGTTGATGTCTTCCCAGGGTCTGATGTTTATCAGTTCCCTGAGAAGCCATTCCCTCGTCTCTGCATTAGCTGCAGTGACTAATATTTGCCCTCTCCACAGTCGCGTTGAGGCAAACTGTAGCGGGGGCGCATTTGCTGCCGTTGGTGTGCTAATAATAGCCATCAGAACAGCGTCGAGGAACTCTGTCAGTTGTTCCTCTGTGAAGGCCACGTTTGTCTGGCCCTCCCGAGAGACAACCAGCTGCAGAGCTCTGTTCGCAGATGCTACCTGCGCGTAGCCTCGCGGGCCACCTGTCCTGTCCCATTTGTTTGGGGCCAGGTCGTGGTCGCTTGGCCACACGCGCGATATCATCGGGTGTGGAGCCGGGGGTTCTAGTCCTTTTCAGATCCTCCGGCTTTTTTGTCTCGGTTTCAGGAGTACCGATGTTCCCCGTAGTGGAGCCCTCATCGCCTTTCCTGTCCGTTGACCCTATGTTTTTACCACCGACCCTATTTAGGGAGCCAGTGGAGGTGGATGGTTGGACGGGCACTGCTGACGCTATTGCCCGTCTTGCTTTCCTCCTTCTCCTTTTGTCCGACCCGCGGACGTTAGATTTAACCTTCACCTTTTCTAAGGTTCGGGCGAGTTCTGCCAAAGTGGCTGTTTGGTTCAACGCTGAGCCAGGTTGGGTTTGTACCGAGTTCCCCAGTATGGGGCCCGTCGGATACGGAGTTGCAGACCCCACGAGGGAGCCCGCTTGGGTGAGAGGGAGAGTGGACCCTGGTGTTGGGCCCACTGCTGTTGGGTTGGTGGTAGCTGGGGACCCCGTGAGGGAGCCCGCCAGTGTGGTTGGGGTTACGGAGGACCCCGTGGTGGAGCCCATCCGCATTGGAGGAGGGGGGGTATTGGAATTGGAGGACCCCAATGTGGAGCCCGCCAATGGGGATGTGGTTCCAGTGGACCCCACAGGAGGGCCCGCCTGGGTGGAGGGGTCGGGGTTTGGGGTTTGGTTGTTGCGCCTTTTTGGTTTTTTTGTTTGTACATTTACTCATATAGTAAATGATATGAGATACATCGTCTTGATAAACATAGGTGATTTTTTTTCATCAGATTCAGAATATTTTGTGGATAATATGGTACCTTCAAATGATTGACAATAATTTCTTGATCTCTCATATGACGAACTAATTTTTGTGTTTAGCGTATCTGCCGTTTTCAGAGGTTGTTGGTTTTTATTTCAAAATTTGATAAGAAATGTTGCTTTTCGAAACGAATAATATCATGAGTGTCTTAAAAAGTGTTTGAGTGAAAATTCATCATTTATGCGGAAAAAGCCCATTGCCCATAATAATTATATCCTCGAGGAAGGTTATCGAAATTATTCTGCGTGTAAATTCATCATGTATTTTTTGTCCTCGTCTACACGCTAAGAAATATCAATCAGATGAATCACAGTTCCGACATGTGAAAATTTCCTGATACTTCCTATTAAGAGCAATCATACCAACTGCGAAAAAAGCTTCCTCCAATATACCATTAGGAATGTATACCAGTCTGAAAATGACATTTAGTTCAAAGTAGCTAGTACTATACCTCGTAGTTTTCTTCATTAATTCACTAACAAGAAATCGCAGGTGTTGTATTCACCATTCCTTATTTTGATTTTAACTTAAAAACTCTTGCATTAAGTATTGACTATTCCTATATATGTTATGTCTTATTGGAAAATAAATATTATTATTATTAATAAAAGGAGAAGAGTCATTAAACTAGGACTGAAAAAAGGCATTGTCGGATACGTCGTATATTTCCGGACTCACTCGATAATTGGGTATAAATGGGAAATTTCATTAGTTGAACTTGACATTTGAATTCCTCACAGATCCGTTACTTTGTTCAGATTCGTTTGAGTAAAGTGAACTGTTTTGAAAACTTATTGGAGAGTCATTTCTTTCAGGACAGCAAAAACTTCTGAAGTTTCGCGGCCTGAAGTAGTCATCTGATGCCAAAACAAAGTTTTCATAAGTAATTATCAGACATAGGCGTTGCCATTACCGCGCTTTTGAAGGGTTGAACTTTCTGGGGATTAGCATTCGGAACATTTTCGATATGCTTTTGAAAGTACATAGCGAATATTTCATTCGTTGAATTCATACACGTAGAGACTGAAGTTATCAACTGATTGTTCACTAATCATACCCTTCATAAGCTTTCAAAATCGACAGAGAATAATTACTTCAATATCTGAAAGATATACATAATATTATGTTGATATCAAAACAACGGGTAGTGTAAGTATATAGACAAGCCCTCTCGTTCATTGCACTAAGAAATGACAAAGAAAGTGTCTCTATAGAATGGCAAATTCTTAATCCCATACTGGGATTGTGATTTTTAGGGTACTGGTATTGTTACATCGTTATTGGAATTGAACACGTTTTCGAACTATAGCAATTTCTGATACAATCAGAGCCATTCACATTACACTGAGAAAACTCGGTCAAGTAAATCGTTTACTAGAAAAAATTTCGATTGTGACGGGTACATTTTCACCTACTGTATGAATATGAAATACCAACCGTAGGAAAAAACGGTTTTCTGGAAGTTTGTCTCTGCAGTAATCGATCAGGACACTTATTGATAGTCATCAGGTTTTATGTTCGAAAGTTATAAGTATTCAATATACTCGTGGTAGGTATACAAATACCTACTACCATTGAATTATGTTCCTGAAACAAAATCACTTGCTCTAAGCGAGCTCATCGATAACAACAATCGATCAAGTCGAGTGGGGTATAGTCTACAACTCACCAATGGCTATTAACTATTTTTTGTTCGGGCATATTCGGCGTTATTCGGGTGCCGAATCAGTCGATAGCACAAATCGATCGCGGCCGTAGCGTCATTGAGTATCATCGAGTTGAGGTGTTCTGACGTGTGAAATAGCGGACCATGGTTGCACCAATCATGATTAATTCTCGTTGTTAATGGTTGATGAAGTTTTGAAAGTATATATACCTACCTCATTGTTTCCACAGATAATCATTCGATTGGACGCAGTTCAGCAGGAAGAGATCGATCGACAATCCCAATATAGATTCAAATTACTTTTCGAAGTAGAGGTATGCCCTTCATGCCTTACATATTATTTCGAATGAGATATTTGTTGGTAGATTTCAATAAATTTTGAAGTACGTTCAAGAAATAACATATATTACTAATCACTACATTGGAATTGCTGGTTGGTTTCTTTACGCGAACATTCCTCGAAAGTGAAAAAAAAGTTTAAATGGATCATGGATGACGAACGAGTAAATGAATCGCTAATATTGAGTGAATAACCCACTTGGGGCTATTCATCAGTTCAATTATGGCAATTTACGTGTATTATACTGATAGAAAAACAGTTCACTTGCTAAAAGTGAGTTAGATGATACTCAGCAAGTGATGTGTTCAATAATGAGTATCGATCTATTATATAATGAAACAGAACAATAGTGGCAAGTGTTCATTTTCAAGAACACAAATGTTCTTGGGGTTATCAACTTGTTTCCTTGTCCCATATACACGAAGAAAAAAGTCACCTACCATAAGTGAATATTTAATAAAGGCTAGTGAAAACTTGAATACCATATGGGACAAGGAAACAAGTTGATAACCCCAAGAACATTTGTGTTCTTGAAAATGAACACTTACCACTATTGTTCTGTTTCATTATATAATAGATCGATACTCATTATTGAACACATCACTTGCTGAGTATCATCTAACTCACTTATAGCAAGTGAACTGTTTTTCTATCAGTATAATACACGTAAATTGCCATAATTAAACTGATGAATAGCCCCAAGTGGGTTATTCACTCAATATTAGTGATTCATTTACTCGTCATCCATGATCCATTTCAATTTTTTTTACTTTTGAGGAATGTTCGCGTAAAGAAACCAACCAGCAATTCCAATATAGTTATTAGTAATATATGTTATTTCTTGAACTCATTTCAAAATTTATAGAAATTCACCAACAAATATCTCATTCGAAATAATATGTTAGGCATGAAGGGCATACCTTTACTGAAGAATTCGAAAAGTAATCTGAATCTATATTGGGATTGTCGATCGATCTCTAAACGATTTACTTGCCGAGTTTTCTCAGTGTAGTATTAAAGTTTTCACTAGCCTTTATTAAATATTCACTTATGGTTAGTGACTTTTTTCTCGGTGTACATCGATTCTCATCAGGATGGCTTAACATTATATATATGGGACGAGAAAATTAGTTGATTACCCCAAGAAATTTCGTGTTCTTGAAGAGGGACACTTACCACTATTGCTTATCTGTTTCATTATATAATAGGTCGATACTCGTTATTGTACAAATCACTTGCTGAGTATCATTTGGGTCACTAATAGCAAGTGAACTGTTTTTCGATCAGTATAATACACATAAATTGCCATAATTAAACCGATCAATACTCTCAAGTGGGTTATTCAGTCGACATTACCGATTTATTAACTCGTGATCCACGACCCACTTTTCATTTTTTTTATCGTTTGTTTGCATGATTAGAAACCCTATAACGTTCGTGTAGAAACATCGTGCAAGCCAGTAGAAGGATATTGTGAGAGGAAATAGGTTTTTAAATTTCTCTTGAAAGTTTGGTGGTTGTAGGTATCAGAAAAAACCTCTCTAGGAAGTGAATTCCATAATTTCGCCGTTCGATCATATTATGTAATTGGTGCAACGGTGGTCTGTCGCTGCGGCCGTGATTGATTGGTGCTATCGACTAATTCAGCACCCGAATAACGTCGAACATGTCCGAAACTAAAATGGTTAGTAGCAAAGTTTACAGAATATACTATATTCTGTAAACTTTGTTAGTAGCCACTGGTCAAGGATATTAAACTATAGGATGGTCCATTCCGCAGAATTTTGCAGCCCTGATATGACGTTGCCGTGACTGACACGTCACTTCCCCTCTGATTAATTCATGATTTTTATGAAATAAAAAACATAAACAATAAACCCATCAACATTTGAGAATTTTTCAGCTTATTATTTTTGTCATCTCAGATCACTATTTCAATTAGTAAATTCAGTATGAAAGAATATTTTATCTGTCTTTGATTCAGTGATTTCACTTTCAACAATATGTGAACAAAAATTTTGTTGGGAATAGTAGGTCATCACTTTCTTGAAGATTTGCTGGACTGTGCTTGTTGAAAGGATTACAATCATGTTACATGAACAGTACTGAATACCAAATTCTTTGACAAAGTACTACAGTGGTCAGAAAGTTGATATGCATAGGAATAAGGAGGTAATGTGAATTCCAAGATACCAAATAGTGAAGGCAGTTGCTGAATAGAATCAATAAAATTCATCAACTAAAAACCTGATAAAAGATATTTCATACCAGACTACCAGAGATGAGTTTACATTAGAGTGGTGAAATACACTGGGGTTTTCAGGGTATGAACAGAATAAAACATGCTGGAGGTATGTTAAAACTATGAAACATTGAACATTTATATGTATAATATATACGCAATATATAGTGCAAGTAGATAGAAACAATGTAAAGATCATATTAAGGGTATATATATGTATAGACTCATCTAAAATCAACTGTAAGAATTAATAATAAATCATTCCAAAACAAGAGGTAGGCCTATAATTTTGAAGTAATTGATAGGTAGCTACTTATTATGAATGATGTGTTCAATCATTAATCAGACAATACACATTATCAAAATTCTTTGCTGAATTCTTAGTAGGTACCTAATTCAACTGTACAATAAATTGGATGTCTTGCAGTTTATATTTCTCAAGTTTTAGCTCTATCAATTGAAACAATTAGCTAATCATCAATGCTTACTTCAAAAATGGTCAAGAAAGTCTATTCTACATAAAGATATATTAACAAGACTCAATGAAATTTGTGATTAACAATTGTTTAAATGTATTCAGTTCTATTCTTTCCACTTGATTAAAATTCTTGTAATGCTCATTGAATCCCCTTTTTTTCTGTATTTGTTCACCTCTTTTTCTTCAAGAAATTGTTTCTTATAGTTATAAATTGAAAAAAGAAGTGATGATGTATTTCATTATTTGTGATGACAGTCTGATCAAATTCTTTGCAATTGCACTTTGTGTGAGATATCTCCTCAATAGTGAACCTATAAAAATACCAATATTAGGATATTAGTCCAGAAGAGTATATATTTCTTACTTGATTCATTTTCCGCTGCATTCTTCACAGTTGTGGAATGTTTGGAACATAATACGGATCCAAAATATAATTAATTATCAGCCAAGATATTGAGATAGTCTTTTGGCTCCAGAAATGAAAGGAACATGTGTATTCCTCAAACATTTTAATAGGTACCAATTGTAGTACCTGCATCCAGGTATAGCATAAGATAACCTGCAATCAATTATGGTTGCATTACATCCCTTGCTTACCTATATATGAAAACATTTTATGTAACTAGCATCTCGTATGGCATCTACGTATCTACGTTGCCTTTATTTTTCAGATTTTGCTCTAAAAACCGTTTTGTGAAGCTATTAAAATTAAGATAATTCAAAATTTCGATCAAGGAGAAGTTAACCTCAAAATGTCGAAATTGAAAAAAATCATCCTTATAGTTTAATATCCTTGGCCACTGGTGACTTGATATCGATTACCACAGACACACACTTTCTGAAAAATATATTTTCCTATGGTTGTTACATAATATTTCTAGATTAAGTACCTGTTACAATCGTATTTTTTCAAGCAAACTATTTACTTGGCCAAGATTTACCAGTGATATATGATTGGTATACCTCATGATCCTAAAGTAGTTCAAGATTCACCTATCACAATCAACTATTTTAAAACAAACGATTTACTTGGCCGAGTTTTCTCTGTGAATAACTGAACGAGCGTCTTCATTCCATAAGTTAAGAGATCGTTTTAAACTCACTGATGGTAGTGTGACTTACACCAAGAAGGCAATTGTAGATGGTGAAATTGATGAGCATAACGAGCATAATTAGTTTAATTGATGCTAAACTTGCTACAGGAACATCCTCATTCGAACACTTGGGAAATGGCAGAGGAAACGGAGTGGAGTGAAGAGAATAAGGTAATTCTTCCGTTAGGTGGCGATGTCTTATTTTCTCAAAATTTTTGGCTTAACTAAAGTATTTTGGGAAATTATGCGGAAATCAATACTTTCCGAGATATTCGCAAAATGAAGTCATTAATACCCTATTATTGAGCAACACTTATTCAGTGATTCAACCCATCATCCTTCTTTAATTGTTGTTTGATGAACTATATACCTTCCTTATCAACTATAAAGTAATATTCCATGAGAAACGACATTCTATTTATTAATTCAACCATTTATTTCAAAATTATTTTCAAAGCTCATATTAACATCTTCCATCATAACAAAAGGTGACATTGGTGACAAACCTCAGCACAAATTTTCTCGTGGAACATTCAGTATTTCTATCTATCTCTACTTCGTATCGAAAAGAAGGACAGATATATATTGAATGAGAATTCCCTCGCGTGAACGGACGACCACTGGCAACATTGCCAGTGTTGTCTCTGTTGGCAGCTATCATGGCCGTTATTTAAAAAACTACATAAATATTTAAGGTAATATCAAATTTTAGCAATCTCGTTTTGTTTTTCTGATAACTGATTTATAATGAATATGGTATCAATTTTTCGCGAGCACTTACACCGAGTTTCGTGAACAACATACAAGTCAGTGATGAGCAGTTGAACAATAGGAAAAGAAGGATGATGGTTTTATTTTGGGAATATCTCGAAAAGTATTGGTTTCCGCACAATTTGGTCTTCAGATTCGTGATCAGGAGAACCGAGAATATTAGAACACGAGTTCCATTCTAATCATCTGAACCTACATCAACAAATGTATAATGACGAATTTGCAAGTAGAATAGATGGCGTAATTGATGTGGATTTTAATACTCTGAACAAAGTTTTGTTTTTCTGACGAAGCAAACAATTATTTTTTTTTCAATTATTCGAAATGTTCACCCTCTATTTGTTTCAATAAATGTAATTATATAGTTGATGACAACTTAAAGTACGGACGCATGTGAGCTGCTATGACCAATAATGGATAGTTTCGCCACGAAAAATCTCGATTTTCACTCTCTATTACAGGGTGAACTGATATTTTGAGGACGTATTGCTGATGGGATCAAAATTAGATTTTTTTTATTTGTACGGCTTTTATCTCTCAAGCTTTCAAATGTTTTGTAGAGGGATACGAAGTTCAACATATTTTGATAGCCACTGATGGTGCACCTAAAGCTAACGGATGAATTGAGCGAATAAATCGTTTATTGACTCCATCATTAGATAAAATAACATATGAGAAATAAATATCTATAGATATAGTTTTGAGTGGGGCTGTCCTTTGTATTAATAATAGTATAGTTCGTTCACCCTGAATAAGATAACTTGATACTAGTACTCGAGAGTATTAATGAAACGGCGATCAATCTTGATGTTACTAGGCAAAGAGCTTCTGAAAATAAGGAGGAACCTCAAGAGAAAAACAAAATTTACTATGATAAGCGGCATGAGACATAGCAAGAAAGCGAATACGTTATGGTACCTAATGTGGAAACAGAACTGTAGAAGTCAATAGGAAATTAATTCCAAAAAACTGTTCTTTCAGATGTTGTTACTGATATCACTGTCTTCAAAATACGCAGATTTCCAGTGAAGACATACTCAAGGCCTCACGATACCATGGTCACCTGGGTCTGTTACAATCTCAACACTTACCTGATCAGGATAGACCTTTAACTGTAGTAGATAATGTTCTGATGATTTTGAATATCCCGTTACCTGTTGGCAGTTGGCAGATAAGTTGTTTCGACATATGAATGACAGTAGGTTTTTTTTCGAGAAATACAGACTGAGTGTGACAGTCATTGGGTTGAGGCGTGTTCTGATGAATTATGCTACAAATATATTATTCAAATCTCCCTCATACGCAATGTGGATTGAATAAAATCACCAAAACTGTTAAAAACAAGAAACATTATGTTTGAGTTTCAATATAAGTGGTTTAGAAAATTAGTTACCCTATTTTCTATGTTCCATGAATTGATCATAATAACTACGATATGTATATATTTCCTATATCTCACACTTTCATCCCATAATTGTGTACTCTGTTCTGTAATTATGCATAGAGCCTTGAAAAATAAGGTTTTGTTCTTCAAAACATGATTCGTTATTTTTCCATCGATGAGGGATACTAGCACAAAGGAAACTCATCAATCGACAAATGGAGATTCTGAAAAAATCGAAGTAAGAACATATTCCACTGGAAATATATCAGGATGGGAAACATCTACAGTTTGCTCGATAAGATTGGAATCGAGTGTAGAGGAAATAATGTTGTCCTCCACGTAGGTATGTCAGGCTGCAAATGAAAAATCACGAACAACGAACCTCGAGTGCCCTCGTGCGTGGAAAATTAGCATTGAGATCGTGGAATTGGCTCCGGTGGGTTTAATTTCGTACAGGGAAGTGAACTTGTTAGGAGTTGTGTTATTCGAAGTACCGCTGGACACCGTGTCAGGCCGGCGAAAGTTTTTCTAATTAGGAGCGAATGTTTGCTTCGAGAAAATTCTGATTCAGTTAACTGAAAGTTCGAGCTATTTATCTCGATCGACAGGCGGTGAATATTTTGTGTGGGCACAAAATCGACTTGTTTACTCTGGTAGAATATGTGTTTACCGCAGCGAGGATGGAATGAGTAGAATCACTTATAGTACGAGAGATAATGTTTCATTTTCCAAGAAATTTGATTTCAATAAATTCCAGTTTTGGTAGAAAATTCATATTCATTTATTTAATACACACCCAAGTAGCATTTTGGCGACGATAACCACATAATACACCAAAATTAACGTTATACTTAGTGTAGAAATCAGTCATTTATGAAACGACGCTCTCTAAACCACCGGACAACGTTGTATCAGTGTTGAGCATGACTTTAGTTAACCGACGACGTTGTTACAAGGTTAAACCCAACCAACTTCATGTAGTAAAAATTTTGGGAATAGGAGTGACGTTCTAAAAACGTTTGAGTGATTACTCTAGTTATGTTCAACGTTTTACCGACGTTGAGCTGACCTTGTGACATTTAACTTGGCAGTGGGCAATTTTTTATAAAAATTGTAAACGTTTTCGTGGAGTCATATCTTTGCAGTTAAATTTTCCAAATACTCACTATAGAGGACATGCCCCATGACAACAAGGACATAATGTTGGCTGAAATTCTTCGACGAAAGAATAAATATCTAGTAAGATAAGAAAAACTTGATCCAACCTAACATAAAAAAATTTATTAAAAATAAAATTATGCCTGAAGACAGGCAGTTGGAAAACTTCAGTTCTTTTGGAACAAATGCTAACCTGGATGCAGAGATTGAGGAAAGCAACTAATTTTTCGAAGAGCACTACTGACAATTGTATGACACAGGAAAGCCCGTTTTAAAATGTGGAGCGAGGTGTGTTCGTTAGTTGGACTTCGTTCAGTTTTTGGTCGGATAACCAACTTCAGTCGCGCTTTGGTTATATTTAGTTGTCTGGATGACTAAGGTTGAAAGCAGTATATTTGTCAGTTATCTGATATCCTAAGTCGTGTTGACGTCTATTATAATACTACGCCATGTTTGATGCGTAATTATCTTCGGGAACATGGTCTACCATTGAAATTTGGGACATAAACAAACATAAACAGAGGTTAACAGTACTCTAGAAACGATTAATATATCATTGTATCCTCTATAGTTCTTGTTTGGATAAATATTAACTTTGTATATTATATATCCCAAATTATTTTTTTCGTTTTTTTTTTCTTCTAGTTTTGAGAAATTCGCCACGGATTGAAGGAGCGCGTGTTTTTTGACGCAAAACAATAGTATATTTGACAATAAACTGAAATGCGTTGATAATTTCTGTTTGGAAATCTTTATTTTCAGGCAATATAAATAGAGTAGGTACCTATCATGAGCACATGAGTAAAACATTAGTAGTCTTCAGAAAGTTTTTACCAAGTGTCCATTTTGGTGATCAGTAATGATTTGGTTGGAATATTTACTAATTTCTGAACACCGTGGAAAGTGAACTGTCATCGCTGCGCAAGAGGGCGCAAGTGTGTAGTTGTTTTTTGGTAAATTTAGCAACGTTTAGGAAACGACCAACTGCTACCCACAGTTGAAAGTGAAACGTTTTAAAAACCCAAAAATGATTGACCAAATTGGTGCAAAATAGGGTCGTGACGACGTAGTACTAAGGTCGACTACGCAACTCATGTTTGGTTGCGCAACTTTTTCAAACACGTCGCCGCAACGTCAAATTGCTGCGTGGGCAGTGAATCACCATTACATAATTATATACAAAAATATACAAGTTGATAGTAGTACTCAACAAAGCAAACTTATAGTTATGAAAAATACTGTTTTCGAATTGATTTATATCAACAACATTAAGATCTCATTTGTCCATAAGATCGTTTCTGAAAATCTTGATCTGTGAACAAATGCATAGGAGCTTCTTTTTCGATTTACAGAGCATAACAGTGTCAAAGAAAGTTATTTGCCCACATACACAAAGTAAAGATTTCAAAGGTTTCTGTTTAGTTCTAGTAGGTGCGCATAGCACTGTATCGATAATCCGTATTCCTCACTGTTTAAGACCACATTGTGGTTTTCAAATAGTGACCGTTACGTGGGTGGATTGTCAACTGGCCTAGGACAACTGATGAGGCGAAGCCGAAACAGACTGTCTTGTACCAGTTGACATGCCACACAATAAATGAAATTAACCTACAACCTTTCTTTACATTAATTTTTTGAATTTTCTCCCACACTATTCAAGATAATGAATTGACATTTGGTTCACTTTTGAAAACTCCATATTTTGGACGAATACCTACAGGGTTGGGAGTAGTCTCATTATCCTATCGAAACATTTTACGCGTTCATCCCTTGCATTTGATTAAATGGTTATTTAAATTATTTTTTCGATTTGGATACTCTTTGCTTTATAGAATGTTTTTAGAAAACTTCATGGAAGATAAATGCCAAAAATAATAATAACGTGGCAACGAAATTTTTTTTCTCGAAGATTTGAAATACATTATTTTGCAAGGCCGAAAAGACAATAAGATTTGATGCCGCGGAGGTTTCTATTTCATAGCCAATCCCAAGGCTTCGCCAATGCCAGGAAACCAGCCAAGGCATTATTGATACTGCTTCTTCGCCGTGTGAAACATATTATTTTTTCTCCAAAAAACATCGGAAGCCTGTAATCAAAAAGCCGACTTGTACGTTATTTAGAGAAAAAATTATTAAGACTGACTGACCCTGTATATCATAAGATGGATTCCTGTAGTGTATTGGATTATATAATGAATAAAGATATTCGCATTCACGGAGTCACGTTGAAGATAGCATTGATGAATGTGGCAGTTGATACCAGACCGTGACAAAGTGAGGGTGGACAAATAGGAAATAGTTGTTTCATTTAACCCTCTACATCGAGTGTAGGAGAGACACAATAAATAGACACCACATAATGGCGACGAGGATTAAAGGTAGGAAAACCATTTACAATAATTTATAACAGCAATGGTAAAATAGAGACCATGAATAGGATACATGGCAAAATAGAGTCCATGAATACGATACATGGCAAAATAGAGTCCATGAATACGATACATGGCAAAATAGAGTCCATGAATACGATACATGGCAAAATAGAGACCATGAATAGGATACATGGCAAAATAGAGTCCATGAATACGATACATGGCAAAATAGAGTCCATGAATACGATACATGGCAAAATAGAGTCCATGAATACGATACATGGCAAAATAGAGACCATGAATAGGATACATGGCAAAATAGAGTCCATGAATACGATACATGGCAAAATAGAGTCCATGAATACGATACATGGCAAAATAGAGTCCGTGAATACGATACATGGCAAAATAGAAACATTGTGACCATGAATAGGATACATGGGAAAATACAAGCATATGGAAACAGAATTTATGAAAAAGTCACATAAATTCGAATTCATACTACGAATGAGAAAGGTAGCTATGATAGATGGAATCTATGAATTTGACACATAGATTTCCACAAAATTTGGAAATGAACTATGAATTTGACACATAGATTCTCAATCGCAGCATTATTATAATGAATTGAATCTATGAATTTGACACATAGATTTTCAATTACAGAATCCTGAAATGGCCAATATGACACCACTAGAGCCGTTCAACTGTGATGGTGGAATCGGGTTCGTTGGAATTAAATGGGAAAAATGGAAGAGAGGCCTAGAAGTTTACTTAGAAGCCGCCAAAATCCAAAACTCTTCACAGAAGAGAGCTACCCTATTGCACACTGGAGGTTTAGGCTTGCAAGACATTTATTATAATTTGCCAGGAGCTCACGTATCTGAGAATGAAAGTACCGAAGAGGGCACCATTGATGTGTTCAAGGTAGCATTGGAAAAACTCGATCAATATTTTTGTCCAAAACAGAGCAAAGTATACGAGCGACATATTTTTCGTCTGATAAAGCAGGAAAGTGATGAAAAATTTGAAAAATTCCTTATACGATTGAGAAATCAAGCGACGAAATGCAAATTTGATAATCAAGAAGAGAACCTCATCGACCAGATAGTCGAAAATTGTCAGTCTACCGAGTTGAAAAAGAAAATCCTCGCTATAGGCGATACCATCAATTTAGATACAATTGTTGCAGAAGCAATTGCACTCGAGGCGGTTGAAAGACAGTTACAGCAATTCAATGAAAGAGAAAGTCGTCCTGAAGAAATAAATGAAATTTCAAATAAGCGAAAACCAAATGAAAAACAGGAAGGAATAAGATACCATCGAACAGAAGTCAAAGCTTGCTACCGTTGCGGATCAACCAAACATTTGGCTTCAAATTGTCCAGAAATAAACTCCATTTGCAGCAAGTGTGGTTTCGCTGGGCACATTCATCAACAATGCAAAACTAGAGCGAGCAAGAGGAAATCATCCTGGAAGACAATACAAAAACATCATCAGACGGACAAGAAATCAAGATACTCAAAACCGAAGCTTGATGATAAAGATGATGATCGAGTGGACTATGTATTTCACGTCGATCGTGATTATAATCTGGTGTGCTCTATAGCTGGAATTCCTGTTGAAATGGTAGTTGATTCAGGTAGTACTTGTAATATATTGTGCGACAAAACGTGGGAACAACTAAAGACTTCAAAAGTGAAGGTATCCAACCAAATCAAGAATCCTGAAAAAGTGTTCATGGCATACGCTAGCAAAAAGCCATTAGACATTTTAGGTTGTTTCGACGCCGAAATCAAAATAAATGGTAAAACTATAAGCACTACATTCTATGTGGTGAAAAATGGCTCAAAAAATCTACTGGGTAGGGACACTGCGAAGTCTTTAGGGGTACTACGTATTGGAACAGATTTTCATATCAATCACGTATCCAATTTTCCTAAATTCAAAAATGTGTTGGTGAACATACCCATCGATGAAAATGTAAAACCAATCGTTCAACCATATCGAAGAATCCCAATTCCACTTGAAAGTAAAGTAAACAATAAAATTGAGGAACTTGTGGATTCCGATATAATTGAACCGGTGGATATGCCGTCCAAATGAGTTTCACCTATGGTTCCAGTATTGAAACCTAATGGGGAAATAAGGATCTGTATTGATATGAGAAGGGCAAATGAAGCAATTATAAGAGAAAATCATCCGTTACCGACCATGGACCAACTTTCAACACAATTTCGAAAAGCTAATTTATTCTCTATTAGACTGGATATTAGAAATGCTTTTCACCAAATTGAAGAATTCACGATATATCACAACTTTCATTTCTAGAGAAGGGCATGAAGCCATTGGACAAATATATGTCAGTTATCAAATCTTTTCGAACACCAAATTCAATAGAGGAACTACAAAGTTTCTTTGGGTTGGTCAACTATATTGGTAAGTGGATTCCTAATCTAGCCACCATAACCGAACCACTAAGACAGTTGTTACGCCTCAAATTGGGTAAACACGGAAAAATTGGAAAACATTGGCTAATAAACTAAAATGTAGCATTTCTTAAATTGAAAAAATCTTTGAGCAGCATCGAAACCCTAGGCTACTACGACCCTCAAGAGAGAACACGGGTCATAGCAGACGCCAGCCCTGTAGCGCTTGGAGCAGTTTTAATACAGTACGACTCGGAAGGTCCACGAGTAATAGCGTATGGAAATAAAAGTCTGTCAGACTGCGAAAAGCGATATTGCCAGACAGAAAAAGAAGCTTTAGCTCTTGTCTGGGCGATGGAACATTTTCACATTTATTTATATGGCAAAGTGGGATTTGAACTAGTTACCGATCATAAGCCACTGGAAGTAACCTTTGGCCCCAAGTCGAAACCATGTGCCAGAATAGAAAGATGGGTACTGCGATTGCAGTCCTATAATTTTAATGTTGTCTATCGCCAGGCAAGACTAATATAGCAGACCCTCTATCAAGACTTTGTGTCAGTAATATCAAATGCGCCACTTTCGACGGGGAAGAACACATCCGACAGATCGTCGAACATTCGCGACCCGTAGCTGTTTCATTATCAGACATTATGAAACATTCAAAAACTGATTTGGAAATATTGAAAGTGAAAAAATGGCTGTCGCACAACGAGAAGGACGACTCTATAAACAAATTTCAAGCATTTGAAACGGAGTTATGTTTTTATGAAGACTTCCTTCTGAGAAGTAATAAAATTGTGATTCCAACAACCCTCAGACAGAACGTATTACAAGCAGCCATGAAGGTCATCCGGGTATCGTAGCGATTAAAAATAGGCTACGTACTTAAGTATGGTGCGAAGCTGCAAAGGTCACAGCACCAAATCCGCCGCATCCAATGAAACGACGTCAGTTACCAACCGAAGCCTGGATAGATGTAGCGATGGATTTTTTAGGTCCCTTACCAAGTGGACATCATCTCTTGGTTGTAATCGACTATTTCAGTCGATGTAAAGAGATAAAAATTATGACAACAACGACTGCCAGTAACACCATAAAAGCACTCCAAGAAATATTTTCACGGTTGGGATACCCAGTATCTATTACAGCTGACAACGGTAAACAGTTCAGTGGTACAGAAATGAAAGATTTTTGTAAAGATTGCATTAAGTTGTTCAACACTATCCCCTATTGGCCTCAGCAGAATGGAGAAGTTGAGCGTCAAAATAGGGACATTGTAAAGCGACTTAACAACAGCCGGTCAATTGAAACCGATTGTAAACAAGATTTACTGAACTATATCATGATGTACAATGCTACGCCACATTCCACAACCGGTAAAACACCTGCCGAATTATTTTTTCGTAGACAGTTTCGGGATAAAATCCCAACAGTAAGGGATTTAGAGAACAAAATAACTGATGAGGAATTCAGAGATTATGACATGCAGAAGAAATCGAGTGGAAAGGAATATAGCGATAGAAAAGGAAGAGCACATCAAAGCTCTTTAGATTTAGGCGATAAAGTTTACATAAAGAATATGATCAAACAAAATAAATTAACATCGAATTTCAACCCCATACCACACACGGTGATCGGAAAAAACGGCGGTGATGTAGAGGTAGAGAATGATGAAACTGGACAGCAATATCGCCGAAACGTGGTTCATTTGGAAAAAATGGAAGGAGAATGGAAAGTAGTAAATAAACCTAATGAATTAGAAACGATAGATCTAATGATACAATTCCATGAATTATGTCTGAGAAATTAATAATTTAGTATTAGTATATATGTATGATTTAGGCTATTTATATATGTTCAAATTTAGATGTTATATTATATTATATTATATTATATTATATTATATTATATTATATTATATTATATTATATTATATTATATTATATTATATTATATTATATTATATTATATTATATTATATTATATTATATTATATTATATTATATTATATTATATTATATTATATTATATTATATTATATTATATTATATTATATTATATTATATTATATTATATTATATTATATTATATTATATTATATTATATTATATTATATTATATTATATTATATTATATTATATTATATTATATTATATTATATTATATTATATTATATTATATTATATTATATTATATTATATTATATTATATTATATTATATTATATTATATTATATTATATTATATTATATTATATTATATTATATTATATTATATTATATTATATTATATTATATTATATTATATTATATTATATTATATTATATTATATTATATTATATTATATTATATTATATTATATTATTATACTTTATAAAAAAAGGGAGAGATGTAGTGTATTGGATTATATAATGAATAAAGATATTCGCATTCACGGAGTCACGTTGAAGATAGCATTGATGAATGTGGCAGTTGATACCAGACCGTGACAAAGTGAGGGTGGACAAATAGGAAATAGGAAATAGTGTAGGAGAGACACAATAAATAGACACCACAATTCCTATAGTATATAATTGGTATTTCAAAAAGTATCCATATAGCACGATATAATATTTTCCGCATATTCTCCAATGGATGTACCTATATATATTCATAGAATAATCAAGGAATTGAGCATGTTCAACGAATACACAAACTGGAATATTTTCAGTATATTCTTCTTATTCCTCTCGAGATTCTATGTCTCATTCATAAAATGTTATGTATGGAATATTTGCGGATATATAACCAAAAAAGATATTTACATGTTCGAGCAGCCGAAAAAGAAATTTGTAATCATGAATACCCCAAACACTATCACTTATCACTTTGTTAATGTGAATACCATTTTTCAGATAATGAAGTAATTTTTGACTATGGATTTTGATTATCATAGATCATAGCTGATTCATCTTTCAATGAAGAAATAAATCCTATTCTGATGACTCTCTGGTTTAGTTATGCACTTACACATTTAGAAATACCAGTATTCATCGATCCATATGTGAGTTTGGGTTGTTGGTCCTGTAAATGTCCGATAGAAAACGGGGATAAAAGTGCGAATGTTTCATAAATTCTTTGACTGTGTTCTTCTGCTGCTGATGCAATTTTTATTTGATTATATCAATTTCCCTCTGAGTTCTCATCACCTCATCAGGTTTTCATATAGAACATTACATATACGTACAATAATTATAAATCCCAAGATTCTAGTATATTATATCTGTCATCTGATTTGAAAATGGGTATGAAGAAGTTTCTTTCCGTGAATCTGGGAGATGAACCAGTTATTGAGAAACGATTGGAGATTGTGAACAGGAAGGTTAAAATAGTGTAGAAACACATCCTTCCATAATATTGGATGTCATCTGGTCTGACAGTAATTTTATTGGGGAAAGAGTTGATTTCGTCGAAAACATCAGTAATTTCATTGTCTGCATAACCTGTTGCGAATAATTTTGCAAACAGGTTCATCAACTTCATCGCTATCGGATGCTCATGAATCTCTATAGTGTTTATTATTTAGAAGGCTATTCAGTTTTCTTTTGTTGTTTGTAAAACCATTCTCAGCTGAGGCATAATAAGTCTTTGAACATGATTCAGAAATATATTTTCAAATGGCTCATCCCTGGATGCTATGAATTGTTAATGCATTATATGAATTATTTTGGATTCAGATTTTTCCATTAACAAAACCTAACTACACCAAGATGAATAACCTCACGAAACTTCATGTCATCCTTATTAACGTAGGCAAGAAAGATGATCATGTCACTCATGTATATGTTAGTATATTGTGTATGAATAGTATTGAGAATTCACAACTACTGTTGTGCTGTCTTTCTTCATGTTACGCACATTGTTTTAATTCAGTGGTGATTGATGCTGATCATCATCATGTTCAGACCAACAATCTTGTTCTTTATTCTTACAATAACTCAAATTCCACCAGGAGACAAAAAGAAGATGACAAAAATCCAAGTTAGTTGATTGCTCCAAGAGACAATATAGCCTATATTTTTCATTTATCGGCCGAACTGTTCAATCAAAAAATACACCCGAGGAAAATTTTTTTTAGGGATCTTTGAACCTACTATAATTTTGTATGGAGTGGTCTACCGTCTACTGGAAAAGTTGATAGTTTTATGACTTATCTGTGGGAAGTAGCAAAGTAGAAATTCTGATTGAGCACACCAAAAAATATATATAGAACGAGTGAGAAGAAAACTCCTGGCCAAAACGCCGTTTAATTGATAAAACGAAGTATTTCATCCAGAGAACTCTGGCACTCATTTTGAACACCATAATAAACACAGATACGTTGGGAAATCAAGTTACTCCGATTTATAGTCGTGTGTCACGTACATCAGAGTACGTGAAAAAAATTGAGATCACTTATACTAGGTGGTTCAGTTTTTTGTAGCATGAATTTGTTAGCTAAGAGGACATATTTCAAGATTAAAATCTTATGTGAACATATATGCGTGGGAGCTTCGTTTCCGATTTGGATACTTGTTGATTTCTTGTATGATTTCCGTGGATTTTAAGATAAATTTCAACATAATTTTTCTTGAATAATAAAACTAGATTTGTAATTTCTTGATAATAGACTAGAAAATCTGAAATGATCGAAAGTTTCCATATATAAGAAAACTCAACGGTTATATCGAATTGAATGTTTGAAACAGCATTATCAATAAGTAAAACTTCCGGCACGTAAAAAAGTTCGAGAGTGTTCAATTGGGTAAACGGTTCCCAAGCGTATCACTCTGTAGAAGCGATAAAAAATTATTTAGTTTAAGATGTTGAAGTTCTACTACAAAAAACTGACTAACCCTGTAGTGTATCCGATAAGTATTAGTATCAGTGAATATAAACTAGTGCAAAAAAAGTCAGTGCTTCGTCTTCCTAACTCATACAAGTCATATTAGACTTTCGAGCGTTGCTTTGGAACTTTATTTTTATTTCCTAACCGCGTTGTTATATTTTGACTGAATGTTAATGGAGAAAGAAAATGTTTAATCAGAAGAGTCCAATGATGAAATTCACACTAGATTTTTTATAAATGTTTCGAATTTCGAAGGTTTGTGCTTCTCATTCTCAGATTTCCAATGTTCTGTACTTCTGAATAAATGAACATGTGTTCCAATGCCTGTTTTTTATTAGGTAGGTATTGTTCAACGAACCAATTATTTCTGTTGGAATGCTATTGTTCTATTCATTGTTTTCATCATGATTATTGTTAGCTATAATTCCAATAACCGTAACCACTTCACACAGATTGTCCGATTTCAACTTTTTTTAGTTCGTAAAATACATACATGAAATATTGGAGACCTTTAATTCTTGTAGACAATTCATCGATAGAGAGCATACGAAATAACTGATGATGATACAAAACCAACAACGTAGTTTGATCTATTTGATCTATTGTATCTAACTAGTAACATCGACTATGGAGGAGCAATGTTCATTCGACATTTTTCATAAACGTTTTTATAATTATATCAATGACAAAAAACTGCAATAATCAGATAGTGTTTGTGCATCGATGTGCTTGCTAATTGAACAAGTGATCTCTTTATTGAATACTATCGCACTAATAGTATAATCAATTCCGGAATGAGTAGCAGTGGTTTAACTTCATCATCGAATAATTGTCAGAGTAGTAGAAGTAGAGTAACTGCACAACTATCTATTGGGTCTGACCCTGACAGGAATATGCTTGACAGCTATGTTGGACAATTAGGAAACAAATTTGCAGACTGAAAACAATGCCTCAGGAATATCATCTTCAGGTCATACTGAATGAGATAATGCCCAGAGCACTCCTCAGACATGCGGAAGAGATGTCTTATTAGTAAATGCACAACTATATAATCCATACAACATGTTCTTATATTATGATAATCATGATTATTTTAGCATGAACACGAAAGAAGGCGATTTGAATATTCTAACAATGTCTCGATGAATTCATCTCATTAATTTTTTTACGAATGTTTAGGATACACAATACCAACGATGGCATATATCCGGTCAAACTTATCAAAAATGGCATATCGAACTTTCGATAGAAGCATATTATAATATATTGACAACCACAATCCAATCCCACAGAGCTCTCTATTTTCTCTCTCTATTTCTCTCTCTATTTCTCTAAAAACAGCGTCATACATCGTAGGTCAGTGTCATCGATAGTACAGGTAGCACAACTAACGTATCAAAATCGTCTCGCGCAATTCCGCACAAAATATCCAAACAAATTCCGAAAATGAGACAGCGTAGGAAAGAGGCTTTGATATCCTTTCAGGTGAGGTAAACCTACCACTCAACCCATCATTGACTTTGACATTTCAAGGGTGGATGTCATTCCAGCGTCGGGTTTGAACTTGGGGACTGGGCAATATCCACAGATAATTACCTCATCGAAAAAGTGGGGATTTGCTGCAAATATAAGTATGCTCTCTGAAAGTTGTCCAAGCTTCCGGAATTAATTTGACATTAGACAAATCAATTGAACCCGGTAATTAACAGCAACTGGTAACCTGCCTGTAACAGTTGGTACTACCTGGCGTAGTCGGTTTGGGAAATATTCCTTCCTCAAAACTACGTACCTATTTTTTTCGGTTATTGCACGAATTCGACTATTGAGCGTAACATGTACAACACGGACGTGAATAGTGCTCTCCCATTATCTTTCAAACGGATCATTTTTTTTTTTCAACCAAATTTATTCCCACAGTAATATGGTACCATTATCACCACTTTTCTCTGTTATGACGTCATTCGCATAAGCTTGACGTCACTTGGAAAACATCCAATGAAGAGATGTGCTTTGTGAAATGAATACACTGTTGAATACATAATCAAAATACAAGGCATTACAAAGCATTTTTTCCATTTGATTTTTCTCTGAAATGACGTTACGCTTGTGAGGTTGACGTTAAACGGAGGCAAGTACCGTAAGAAATTGTGATTATGATCCCATGAAAATTTGGTTGAAAAAAATTGATCCCTCTGCAAAAAATTGGGGGGGAGACTTTTTACGTCCGCACATACATATTGCAATCAATATAACATAATGTCATGTTAAGTGGAGTGTTCAGTTCTCGGTTCAGTTTGTCTTTCAGATAGCCCAATATATTCTCTAAGTTTGGTCCGGACTGATATACACTTCCGAAACACCGAAGATCATCAAGTCCCCTCGTTTATTTAGGGCTGAAGAAATTTCTTTTTTTGGCTTCGAGCGTCACAGAATTAGACCATTTTGCTGGAATATACCAGTCGTTTACGAAAATTTGGCTTGGTAGGAACTTCATTTATTGCACGTAATCTAACGATTTGAAACATTTCTAGGTATGCAACGTTGTCGCTTATACCAAAAAGTAGCATCATCTTTAATATTTTTGATAGGACACCTTTCATATTATTACTCATACTGTCTAATACTCTTCTATACTCACCCCTAACAGTTCTCGAGTTTATACTTATTTTCCATATTTTTTGTACGAATCTCGGTACAAATGAATACTTTATGTCTGTAGCATTACCAAGTCCTGTGTATTGATTATGTGAGGAGAAGTTTATTCTGCCTTATACAGGCGGGTCGTTTGAAATTAGTATTAATTCTATACCATGAATTAATAAAAAATGGTCTTGAATATTTATTTTCAAGTGGAATACACTGTATATCAACGAATAACCTGAAATATACATCAAGTTTCTTTGCTTATTACAGTAAGGTTCCGAAGATGAAACCAAGTTCCTGTAAAAATCTATAATCAGCATATTTATCTATAACAAATGAAAAAGCATAAAAAAAATAATTTGTGTGTTCTTAACCGCCAACTTAGTTGCTAGGCAACCCTCGTGAGTCTAGGACTTCTATGAGGACGAGGACCTTAGCTTTTTAAGTGTCATCCGAAGCACTGCTCGGATGGTTACCGTGGAGAGTTTGAAGGATTGAAATCTAAGTACCAAGAATGTTCGGTTGGTCACCTATCTCCTTCTGCTAAACGATACTATAGAAATAAATAGTCGCCGGGATTCGAATCGCGGACCCTCTGGTCCATAGACCAGCGCCTCAGCGCACTTGGCCACCAACCCAGTTCAAACTTCAAACAAATGATGTTTGGAAAATTGGTTTGCGTATTTCTCAAGCAAATTCACTCAAAAATATCTCTACTCTTCTTGACGACGTTGTTCTACTTCCAATGTTTTTTATCGTCGATTTTGTATCGTATGACGTACCCCTTATATCCACCATGAGAATCTCTTTGTCACTAACTACTGAACAGTTCATTGCACTCGTGATAAAACTAGGTATACAATTATTATCACAATTCGTTTTCTACGCTAGTTGTATCGCTATACGCTATACTAGAGCTCTATCTGTTCTAAACTGCACTAAACTGTCTGTACTCAACTGTCACTGTACCAAACTGTCTCTGTACTGAACTGTCTTTCCGCGCAACTGATAACCTTAAGGTATAGAATTCAATAATTCCTGAGAATGCCCGAATTTTATATCAGTGACTCAGTCTTTTTCATGTGACCACAATCCGTAACAATACAACGAATGATTGAAAGATATTAAAACATTCAATAATCTTTATTTCAGTGATCATGAAATTGGCCTTTCACATCAAAAATTATCATATTGCTTTCAATAAATCTGCTATATATCGTTATATTATACAAACTTGGGAGATTTATTAATTAAAGGCCATGGTGTAGGTGAGGCAACTGTATCCTATAATATCACTATTTCTAATATGTATAAGAAGTTCGTGCTTATCGAAATCATATCAAATATCATAGGAGGTTGAGCTTTACCTGAGTAGTTCTTTTCTTGCATTTGTCCGATGCAGCGAATATGTTGAGATGGGTTCCTTCCTCAGGCAGCGGACATTGATCGATGTCAACTCGTCTCAAGTCGATATCTATGCCACTGGTTCCCCTATAAAGAGAAAAAGTAGGTATCGAATGAGTTCGATTGTAACAAAAGTACGAAACCTGCTAGAAACAATAACTGTTTGATTTCGAGTAGCGGGAAGAAATAAATCCTGATGAAACAAAATCAAAGAGTTCTTCTCATGAGAATCCAGACTCACCAACTGAATTTAAACACATCGAAATATGTATCTTTTCAACTCCCTGTATCTCATCGGTCATGAGATATTTCAAAATTAGGGTTAAGTTGAGTAGGTATGGAAATTTACTGGATTCATAGACCAAGCAAACATTGTTGTGCAACAGTTGGACGGTCGAAAAACACACGGGTTTACACAGTGTGTACGTGTTGCGCAACAGTTACGTAGCTGTGTGCACACAGCGTCGCCAGTGTAGTGGCGTCGCTTATGACACCGACTGAACGAACACCGAATAAACACCTGAGGAAGCAGGTTGGTCGATGTTGACCAACAGTTTGTCGACAATGTTTTTTCCCACGGAAGGAGGTTTGCCAACAGCTGCGCAACTGTTACGCAACAATGTTTGCTTGGTCTATTCCCACCTTCATAGAACCGACTGAACGAACACCAGAGAAAGCAGGTTGTTCAATATTGACCAACAGTTTGTCGACAGTGTCCTCTCCCCACGGAAACAAGTTTGCCAACAGCTGCGCAACTGTTGCGCCACTTTTGCACAACAATGTTTGCTTGGTCTATTCCCACCTTCATAGAACCGACTGAACGAACACCAGAGAAAGCAGGTTGTTCGATATTGACCAACAGTTTGTCGACAATGTCTTCTCCCCACGGAAACAAGTTTGCCAACAGCTGCGCAACTATAGCGCCACTTTTGCACAACAATGTTTGCTTGGTCTATTCCCACCTTATGGAAAAAATGTCCGAATATTTTGAGCTCTATTTATTTTTCTATTTGGCAATTAGGAATAAATCTTCATGATAACTAAAAAATATTCTAGAATTGTATTTGTTTGGAGAGATTGAATATATTGATTTTATATAGGAGGATACAACTTTAACATGTACATATTCTTCTCATTATTATTCCTTACTAGAAAATTTCGTAATAGGAAAATAAAAAATTAAATGAGCAAAATATGTGTATTATCAAAAAAACTATCTAGTGTTGCTCAATATCAAAATGAAATTTAGGAAACGATTCGACTATTCGAATTAAAATCGAATCTCCGAATCATTGTGAAGTAGATAGGAACTGTACCTTTCTCTACTGCTTGAGGATCCGCCTATAGAGTTAACATGAGAAATGATGTGAAAATACTGAATTCATTGTCTGTTTCCTTGACGAGGATAATGGAAGAATTTCGTTTCTACATTCTGCTCCTTTAATTAGGCCTGTTTCATTAATCATCTTCACAATTTTAATTCTACCGACTCACACTTATTCAATGAAGGAAAACCCTTTTAGTATAACCAGATTATCACAGTATTCTAGGATCTTTGTGAATACGTCATTCTACGAGAAAATAATTCACGAAACTCAATTTAAATTGATAACACAACTTCATATGCAACAAGATAATTTAACAAAGTATGGAAAAATCGCCCAATAGCAACTTGGAACAGTCCCACCATATAGCGTAAAATAGAAACAATCGTTGATAAGAAAGCATATTTCAAACAAATTTCAATCATTTAAGTGTGTGAACTGCGACCCATTAACTGCTATACAGTAATAAAATATCTATTTCACAAAATTTTCTCGAAAATTGTACAAATATTGTTAAAAATTTTCATTTGAAGAGGCGGGGAAAAATCATTATCCGGGATCTAATAGTCGTTTTCAATAATCTCCACAATGAATAGATGAATGACGTGCTTCGGATGATACTTGAAAAAGTAAGGTTTCCGTCTTCCTTACTCATACAAGTCCTAGACTTACGAGGCTGCTTCGAATAATTTGCAGAAAAGTAATTTCATCACATTTTCTCTTACTAGTGAAGACCAGCCTATAAAAACTTTCTCTCGATTTATAGCAACTGTGATAATTCATGTCATGTCATTCAAATTGACGAATGCTCTGAACGTTCCAGTTCTCCACACCCCAATACATTCCGTTCAATATTAAACTTGTTTGTGAGAAACTATGTGGCTAACAAAGCACTTCTATACCGTGAAACAGATCCGTATTTTCGAAAGCCCCTTGGATAAATGAGTATTTATCATGTGAGACAAACATCGTTATAATTGGTGTTACAAACCATATCGTATCCTTCCAGAAGAGATAAAATCGGAATTAAGATGAGACATGAATAAAGAAAATAAGCCTCTCATCGTCATTTTCTCGCACTACAAGAGGTGTACGTGTGAATTTGTCGGAAATGTTGCAATTTAATTTTTCGACTCAACCTAGCTCATGGTGGAAGTTGTTAACCTAACCTAACCTAATCTAACCTAACCTAACCGTTATTGCACAAATAAGGAAAAGTTGAATTGTGAAGGTGATATAAGGATAATACATGTGCAGCTATGAAATGTTTTCTTGTTACAGAAATAACTCCCTGAGAAGTGATAACCCAACATTCGAGATTGTTAAGCTAAACAGCATGTCTGGAAGGGTGGTTAATTAATTCTATTACAAATATCATACATGTATCTATAAATCCTCAAAGTGATTATTGGAATTCGCATCTTTGGCACAACTTACTCCATAGTGAGCATTCGCTTCAATCTTTGGAAAAGGTATATACTGAAGCGTTGAAGGGTTCTGAATAATTTTGTGAATCACCAAATTGAGCAGATTTTGGGACCTAATTGATTAGTTTGTTATAAGTGTGTATAGATGGTCGTGATATTTTCCAATCGGGTTCCAAAATCTACTCACTTTCAATACAAGAAAACATTAACCAGATTTTAAAAGATAATGATACCAAATGACACTAATCCAAAATTCAACAATTTTTTTAGAATTCCCAGCGAACATGAAATAAAAATTTTAGTTATTGGCGAAGACATATTGCTCGATTGATTGAATAAAGCATTCCTTCAGTTGAATTGCTGCTAACTGAAAAATATGTAGACGTTACAACAAAAACAAGCGATCCTGACTAGGGCTGGGAATTTATTTCGATATATCGATATTTTATCGAATATTCGATATATCGAATAACGATATTTCGGCGAAAAAATATCGATATATCAAATATCCGAATATTCGAATATTCAAATATTTGAAAATATTCTAATATTCAAATATTCAAGTATTTGAATCTTAAAATAGTCAATATATCAAGTTATCGAATAATCCATATCGACTTATTTAGGTGTTTACTCCAAACCAGGAACATCTCAGACATCTTTAGGAAAGGGTGACTTGCATTTGGAAGAAAATAGAATAGGCACTTTTTCGACCTCCTATACATACAGGGTGTTTCATAGTGGATGGAACATTAGAAGTATCTGGAGAACAGAAAGACAGATCATTTCGAAAATTTGTAGGCGTGGATAATCAAATCTGCTCTATCAGTCTAAAATATTTTCATAAATACAGTGTTGCCGCTTGTATCAGAAATTAGTAGCTACTTTGTTATTTCGAATGGAACACCCTGTATTTTGTTAGATTTTTGAATTCTTCCTGAAGAGCTGTTTCGTTAATGCCTCATACTTGTGGTCCCGGGTGAATGATAACAGAGATATAGGGTGTGAAAAATCGAGATTTGTCAACTTTAGGAATTTTTTGTGCCGAAACTATCCATTATCGCTCAAAACGGCTTACATGTCCCTGTATTTACTTTATATTTACTATCGATTGATATTTAATTAAAAACGAATGCAGGATGGTTCAGAATTTTGAGTTTTGCATCAAATGAAAAGTTTAGGTAGGAACATGTTAGCCGTTTTGAGCTGAAATAAATACTTCGACACAAAAAATTCCTAAAGTTGAAAAATCTCGATTTTTCACATCCTATATCTAATATTTGAAATAATATTATAAAAAAAAATAATATTAAAAAAAAACTACATTCAACTGTATAGTTATATGAAGAACTAGAGCTATTTGATGTAAGAAGCTTGTATGCCTATCAGTGCCTGGAATGGATGTTCCATAATGCAAATCGTTTCAAGCGGCCTGAGGAAGACATAAAAAAAATACTAGAGCAGTACAAAATCTCACTCTAAATACGCCATCATTCAAAAAAAGACACACACAAAGATATATCTTCTTTTTTGGACCTAAATTGTAATCTCTTACCACATGAGATAAAGAAAATAACAAAATTCGATAATTACAAAAAACAAATCAAATCTTTCGTTCAAAAAAATACAGCGCTAATCTACAATACAATAAATTGATTGATGTTCTTTCTTCTTTATGCTCACCAGATCTCATAAATATTTCTTTTATCAATATTTGTACAATTCACAATGCTCCTTACGGATTGAAGACTAGCACAACACAAGCATACAGCATGCTCAGGTGCAGTCCTTTGATCCAAAAGGAACACAAATATAATCTATTATCAACGTTATATGAACTTTACTTTTCTGAATAAATTTGAAATTTGAAATATCTCTATTATCATTCACCCTAGACCACAAGTATGAGGCATTGACGAAATCAGCTCTCCAGGAAGAATTCAAAAATGTAACAAAATACAGGGTGTTCCATTTCAAATAACAAAGTAGCTACTTCTTTCTGATACAAGCGGCAACACTGTATTGATGAAAATATTTTAGACGGATAGAGCAAGTTTGATTATTCACGCCTACAAATTTTCGAAATGATCTGTCTTTCTGTTCTCCAGATACTTTTAATGTTCCATCCACTATGAAACACCCGGTATATTATTTCTAATCCAGATAAGGATTATTGTTACTAATTCATCGATACCTACCAGGTCGATCTTAGCACAGGAAAACGAACAGTAATGTTTCTGGCGGTGAACAAGTTATTTGATAGCAAAATAGTAATTCGAAAAAACTAAAATCCATTTGGTTATTCGGTTATTCGATTAATCGAATAATCGAATATTCGAATATTTGAATATTCGATTATCTGGTTATTCGAATATTTGAATAATCGAATATTCGAATATTTGATATATCGGGTATTCGATATATCGAATATATCGATATATTTTCAATATCGATATTCAAAATCCAATTTTCAATATCGACAACGCTCTGATCCTAACCCTCTGTTTATCAAAAAACTTCTTCGTTTTCAACAACCAACAAAAACAACGCCAAACTTCTACATTGGTTTCGTTACGTAAGAGCGTCTTGTAGTCATCAAATGGTTCAGGAGAAACTGAATTTCCTGTATTTAACTTCATCAAATATCAACAACAGAGTCGATTTCGATGTCCACAAAAAACCGACTCAACCCTTATTAAACTATATCCCTCTTGCCTCAGCACCCAAAACGACTGCTTTGTACTACTACATTCATCGACTTTCGATCGAACTATCCCCTATCCAAAGATAATTATCGAAACGGAATTGAACACAATCGAAGAGTTAGCTGTCAAAAATAAATATGATGTAAATCATACAATCACGCTATCATCGACGAAATAAACGAAATAATACTAAAACAAATTCAAAAATCAATCTACGCTACCTACCACCAATAAAAATACCTCTATGAAAATTTCTAGAATACACAAATCTCGTAAAAAACTCGAATTTATCAGATGGCACGCTAACGAACAATGAGGAAAATATCGACATCCTCAACAAAAGTGGCATCAGAATGTGAAGATTGTCCAGCCACTTATACATATTCAAAACAAGAATCAACGAACATGTCAAAAGACCCAATGAATCATCTGAACACAATTCATCATTCATAACATCAACTGCAGGAACACTGCCAAACTTGATTTCTATGGAGATATAGAAATAAACAAAGAATTCTCAAAGAACAGATTATGTCCTCATACCAAAGTCAATCTGAACGAAAAATTCATACCATCACACCACAGAATGAATCAAATCCCTATTGATACGCACAGTCAAAATTTCCCTTTTCAGTAACCAAAACTTTATTTCCCCACCCACTTCACCTAAACAAAAATCCAAACTGATATTTCCACAACACTTGGCAACGATGCAATGATGATAGATGGTGTTACAATCATATGAAAGAATTTCACCCTGTGATAGAAATGATTTATACTGCATTGAGTAATTTATACGGACATCACTGTTCCAATTCGAAACTCAATTTGACTTTTCCAGGGATTTGATACCAACATTGCCAAAAACATTGACAGATGATTAATTCACCAGATTCTTGTTTGAACATCTTTATCGAAGCCATCCTTCAAACCTTCCAGAAGAGTACTGAAGTTGGCTATTGTTAGCCGAAAGAGCTTTGCCTGAATAAAAGAAAATTCGCACAAAATACTTTCTTTCATTCACGTATCTTTGTTAATCGGAAGCTTATTTTTCCGTATGTATGCATGCATTCCTTCCTGTATTGCGATTTTCTGATGTTTTCAGAAGCGGTTTTCTGTTTGCTCGGTCGTCCTTTGATAGGCTTTGGTTGGCTCAATCAATTATTTTCAATGTTCTGAATATTATTATGTGAATTTTTATAACTTTTGACTTAGCAGTTCATCAGAGCCTGTAATTGTACAGGGTGGCTGGAATCCGAGCCTCATCATTGGGATCTCGTAAACCGTGAGGGATACAGGGTCGGTTGAATTTTGATGCTCAACAATATTCTGTTCTGAAACTTGAAAAATTCCGAATTTAGGATATACCAAAAAAAAAATCGAAATATCATAAAACCATTTCTATTTTTTCTGGCGTCATTTGAAGAAATAAATCGATATGAATAACACTTTCATGGCCAATTTTTCTTCCCTACGAGATATCGTTTTCAAATTTGAAATCCGACCTTTCGTCTTCTAGAAAACATCATATTTTTTATTAAATTTCTTGTTACCTTAGGATAGCCCAAAAACTGTGATTCATCACAAATTTTGGTTTCCATATATTTCTATGACAAAAATGGATAGTTTCTCTATTTCTTCAAATATTCAATCCGAAATCATTTTCAAAACATTATTATTATTCAGTAATATAACCAACGAACGCTAATCAGCACCTAAACACTGGCAAGATATCACCCCTCCACTGCCTAGTTATTACGAACTGAATTTCTGGCAAAATATCTATAACACTCGGTCAATTGATAAAAACTATGCAGAACATAACGAAATTCTGAAGTAAATGCTCGAATGATCCTCAAAAATGATAATTTTCTCTCAATTTTCTATCTTTTCTACCATGTTTTGTTTCTATATAGTCTTACTGTACTTCTTTCCATAAATATTAGATTTTGTGCTCACTGTCTCCAGTATTTTTCCTCAATTTCCGACTTGAAAGTCGGAATTATTTTTTTCCGACTTTCAACTCGAAAATTCCGACTTCAAACTCGAAATATTTTCGACTTTAAACTCGGAATTATTTTTTCCGACTTCGAACTTGGAATTTCCGAATTTGAATTCGAAATTTTTTTATTCCGACTTCAAACTCGGAATTTAGTTTTGATGATGATGGAATAGCTGTCAACGCCGCGGTGTTCCGCGAGGATATGTTTTTGATCTGATAGAGGTGACCTCCTGTCCTGTATACAACTTTGCAGATGATAGTACACTCCATGCTGCCTTCTGCTCTAGATCTCCATTATCATCCAAAGAAGCTAGAGGTGCAAAGCGGAGACAGGTAGATAATATATCCAGGTTCAGTTAACGTTTTTGAAATGGATATATGTAACATCATCTCGTGTGGATTTGCCTGGTGCCTTCATTCAATAGGCCTGGAAAAAATATCAACAACTTGAAAAAAAATCGATTAGTATATCGATTTTATTTCCTGTCCTGGTTACATAAAGGAACCAGAAAAAACCACTCTAGATAATCACAACCAGGAAAAACCACATTAGATAATGAGTTTCACAACTTAGCAGTTTGATGAAAAATAGAGATAGAAGTTCTGCAGGTCTTGAGAGTTGACAAGTCTGAGTCTGTCTGATCTGCTTGCTAAGAATCGCTCGTGAAGGCATAATGATATAAATAATTTCCGATGAGCATCGACCATGAAAATATTTACTGAAAAGTTAATTAGTTATATTCCAGAGATGTCAATGAATTCGACAGAAATCGGATAGCTTCCAGAAGCCTCAAAATTTGTTTGGAAGCTGAACCAAACATGTGAACTATATGTTCTCCAAGAAAATGTGCTTTTAAAATAATGAGAAGCTGTAGGGGTGTGAAGTATCTCTTGAAGCGAATGAGAAAATAGAGTTGGAGCAATTTTGAAATTGACCTCACGTAATGTAGGGTATTGTTGATGGTTATACCACCCAAGCATAATGAATATTGATGAGGATGTTATAAGAACAATTACGCCTGGCATCATCATCATATGAGGCATTATGAGGTCCACCTTCTTGCAGAAAATATACAAGCCTGAGTTTGGTTGCATCGAACTCTACTAGATTCTCAAATCCCCATTTCAAAGACTGTAATTTAACCTTATTCATGAATAGTATCAACCTGTCTGCGCCTCGCACCTCTAGCTTCTTTGGGTGACATTCGGGCTCTAGAGCAGAAGGCAGCATGCTATCCGCAAAGCTGTGGACAGGACTGGTCATTGATGTGAAGTAGAAATAAAAAAGTTGGTTCCAGAACAGATCCTTGTGGAACACATCATCCATCATAAATCAAAATTCCGAGTTTAAACTTGGATATTCCGAAAGTCACGTCACAAAAAGTCCCATTCTTTTGCCTTTTCGCGACCAGAATTGTTTAATTTTACTCGACACCGATCGAATTAAGCTTACTGCAATAGAGAGTACAAAGGAAGAGCCAAAAACTACAAATTGGAAGAAATAACATAAAAAAAGAACAACTATAATGGCTGTGGCCATGCAGAATATTGGATGGATCAAGATGAATACTGAATGCAAATGTGTCTTTCTCCAAGAATAATGTCTACCTCGTCATTCAAATATCTTTGAATTGGTCAGATTTTTCCTTTTCATCCCTTTCAACTTTTAGTTCTGGGCTGTTCCTTTGATTGACTGTGCGAGTCGAGCTATCAGACACTACCATATCATATTTATATGGGAGCTTCATAATTCAGGAGTGTTTTTCCTTTCAAAATATTTGATATATATTATTCAGTATTTTGTATATTCACTATGTTTTGACTTATGACTTCCATGACAATAAAAAAGACAAAATTCGAATGAGCCTGCCACTGGCCACGTTTATACCGCGCGCAAATTTGGTACTCTGACCAAATTTATCATACCAAATTCATACCAAAGGAGAAATAGCTTGGTTTTGATTTGGTATGTTTCGATTGTTTGGTAATCTTATGGTTATTCAGTACCACTGAACTATTTGGGTTGGAGTCCGTGGAACAGTGTAATATTTTTTTGAAGAAATCAGATGGTCCAATCGTATACTAGGACACTGTTACAGTTTAGAACGCCAGAAGGTGTTTACACCATCTTGATCACCTAACTATTTTGGTCTGGTACGCAAATTTTCGGTACCAAAATAGCTGAGTACCTGACCAACTATTCCATTTACACCAACATGACAAGGGTATTTGGTTGGTATAAAGTCATTGGTCTGCTTACCAAGAGACGGTATAAACGTGGCCAATGCTTCCATGTTATGATTAACTTACTTGAAAAAGTACGTTCCATTGGCAAAACCGAAGAACGGAACAGTGTAAGTCAGCATCCATATATTACCACCTCCGCAGTCGTAATATGGTTTGGACCATTTTCCGTCCTCATATCGTACGGACAATATTTCCTGAGGAATTCTGTTACCCATGGCCGTACCATTGTGCCTGTAGGCCTTAAAACCTGAAATATAATGAATCGATATATTATTTCATATTAAATATTGTAGATTCATACAAAAAATTTGGACATCTAAATCACGTGAAGTTCCATTTTCAACGTCCTACATTGAATCTACTCTAGATGAATAATTCTTATTCAACACCAGAAAAGTCAGAAATATAATAAATCTATTAAGATTTCTCTTCATAGTGTAACGAAGATATTCATAGGTTATTTTTTGTCCGAGTACAGATTTCTCGCCTGTCTGGTTTCGTTATTGATACCTTGTCGAGTTTTGCTCGAATGTCAACCCCAGTGTTTTTCTAACGTTGCCTGTGGTGCGTTGTACACGACATATTCGATTGGATACTTCGATGACAGGCATATACCTGTTTTTTATTTAAGTTTACTTCATATTTCCATGCAACCCGATAATCTGTTACCCTCAGCTCTTGGCACTTGTGTAGAATTCACTTTGTAGGAGTTTCGTGGAAATAACAAACACAAATCTGTCCATGACAGGAATCTCTGATTTTTTAAACTCGACCTCGACCCCGGAGAGCATAATTGGCTTTTTCTGTTACAGTAGACATAATTTACTGAGATACATAATCGCATAATAATCATTCTTTACGATATATCGAGTTGTGAAAACAAAGTACGGATGAGTCATGAAGTGCAATCTTTTTGAGTCTGAAATTTTTTGCTGTGGGAAAAGGATAACTCAGCTTCAAATTTCCTTCTTGAAAACGCGTGAATGAATTCATTTCAATTTTCTCCTAGCACCATGATTATATTCATCAGTGAATTTGATCTGTTTCTATCTCCGAACAACAAGCCCACTAGAATAGTAACACCCCGAATTGCTTGAAGCCAACATAAAATTTATATTCATATGTTTTCCCCACAGATGTTGCCACATCGTAACATCTGAAAGTGATAATCATCCCAAGACAACACTGTTTCAAAGTTCCCAAACATATATATCCTTCTGTTGGTACTTTTATGAGTCATATGAGTGTATCAAAAGATATGTATTCAATGTTCGTCATATAATACAGTGCCTCATTTATATATAAGTGGTTTCTTTCTGGAGATTGCAGCATTTTTGGTGAATGCGCAAACGCAGCTCATTTCGTTCAACCGATAATCGACCAAACGCTGACAGTGACAGCTCGAAACGTCTCGTTTTCAAATCAAATTGTGTTTGAATTATTTTGTTTAAATCGAATTTGAAGAATGGTGAAACGCTGTTAAATGTGTAAGAGACGATTTAAAAGTGGTGACCAGAACACATCATTCCACTAGTGAGTTACTCAGTGTCGTATCATTCGTTGTATAAACATTATTCACCCACCATCATAAGCAAAACTATTTTTGGTAATTTGAAAACATTCTCGGGTTTTCCCGAGATGAAAGCTTATTGGATATACGTAAAACTATAATAAAGAAAGAAAATATTTCAAGAGACGCTAGAGTTTGCTCCATCATTTCACTACAAGTGATAAAATGGTTGGCCCAAGTGGTAAGAAAATGCTCAGAGTAGTAGATAAGCCTATATTCAGTGGAATTGGAAAGTAATTACAACATGTTATATCACTCAAGTTCGATACTTTGAAACTTTATATTGCCAGAAAATAAACAATATAGTTGTGACAGTGAATTGAATCATTCGGTTAATGAATCGAAGATGTATATTTTCAGAAAACTTCGATATTACATTCAGTCTTAGGAAGAATTGATATGATAATTTTGTTAGTAGGTCTATTAATTCAAATTCAGACCCTTCCAAGATAGCAAGATACTGGTACTGGGAGAATCTTTTGTTGCTATCCTTGTTTAATATTGAGTAACTGATTTAGATGTTGGCTTCAAACAACTACTGTGGCAAGGATTGAGCGTTATTCATCTAGTCTGTTTTATGATCGAATAAGGTTTCTATCAATCGACGCACTGCTGTTAAAGTCGTGATATGAAGATTATGTTCGTGTGGAAATCTTTTTCAATAAAATTCAACAGCGGTTTTCTATTACTCCCTGTTTCACCATGAATGAAATGCATATATCTGTGAAGTATCTGACCGTCTATTTCATTTTGAGAACTCCTTTTACTGACGACAATATTTTATCATCGATAAACTCGTTTGGTCACCAATGGGAAATATTGAAAAGACTGCGTCTCTTTTTCATTCCGAAGTGATTGTATGTTTCTAGTATAGGTTCGGTTCGGCTGGTGCTGAGAATTCGATCACGAACAGCGCTTTGTTTTGATGGTCGAGGGGGACTATACCTACGTCATTCTTATTGGCTTGTATCTGCCTGACGGTAGGGAACGAAAAATCTCGATATATTCGATTCTTCTTTTTTTCCACAACGAACTCAATATCCCCCGGAGCATATGACAGCACTGGATTTTCGTCTATAGCGAGTTCCTCAGCTAGTAATAAAGTACTAGTGATGCCGTATTCTGTCTACAGATAGAGGCGTTGTCGCATTGTTTCATCACACTAATGACACTGCTTGGGTTCCAGTTCATTCACAGAGAATAAGTGAGTTACTTTATGGCTCTGATAACTAAGAGGTCAGCAGTAATAGCCCTTTGAGGTTATCTTCTCAAGGCAGTGCTGCTTGATGATGGTTAAAACCGCAAAGTAGCGATCATTCGCCGTATTTTAGACGTGAAGGGTGTAGTTGGTACCACGTAATCACATCTTTTATACTGCAAGAAAGACGATTGATGAGGTATCTTCATTCGAGAGGACTGAAATGTGTCGTATACAGTACAATTGATCTGATATCAATTCCATCTGAAAGGGTAGGTACTGATAATCTATCCTGGTCAGATATCGAGACCGCAGAGCTTTTTGTTCAGAAAGCTCTTGTGGTCTTCGATTCGACCTTCCTCTGCTTTGTGCTACGTCTTTTCTCTCATCATTGGACAGGGCCATTGGAAATTGTTCATTCACCTTATGGCATATATCGTCCTGCCATGAAGGGAATGTGACTTATTTCCTAGCGCGAGAATATTGGGAGAAAATATGATTGTTGACATTTTCATCTTGAAAGTTGGAAGGTTATGTGGATCAACATTCCATGAAAAATAATTGTGATATAGAAGATTTGGAAGATCCCAACCTTGACAATGAAAGGGATGGCCAGTCAGAGCTAGTCCAGTACCCTGAATCGCTTTTGTTCGAACAATTTCCATTTAGCATCGACCAGGAAAATATCTATGGAAGCAGGAGAGATAGTCCACTGTTCTGCGTTGTTGTAGATAGGTCAATGAATTCGTGATGGCAGAATAACCAACCTGATTAACTGATCTTCTTCTGGCACAAGTTAAGCTGCAGAAAGTTCAGCGGCTAGCTTGTATGGGAATCACAAAGGGTAATATTCACGTGCTCCACTGCAGCCTCCAGAGGTGTTGCTGATCCTTTCACCATTGCACCTATTTGTGATGAAAACAGTAATCAGTGCCTTCAGACTGAACCAGACAATGAATCACAAAGAAGAAAATCGTATTGGACATTTGAAGACTTTGAAAAATATCTCCCTAAAATCCGTGACTAAGTCGACAGATATCATTCTGAATTGCAACTACTTGAAACTCGTACCCTCTGCAACAGCTTCCAGAAAATTGAAGAACTTTGTACGATGTCGCGAAATCAAATTGGATGCTTCACTACAATCTACAATCGACAACTGCTCTTCCTTAAGAACTTTCATCGTATGTTTAAGAGTAAAACTTGGAGCTCTTGGTACGAAACAGAATATTATATATATATTATATCATATATTATTAGTGAAAATCATTGAGAGCCGACAATATTTTAGATGAAACGGTCATACCTGAAAATGCATCTGCACAAAACCTTGTGAATCGTTCCATGTATAGAACTTTACTAGGGTATCAAATTACTTGAACTAAGAGATACCCACCAAAACGATTTAAGTATGCTAAATTTTAGTCAAGTAACAAAGCTGCCTCATAGACATATAATTACCAGCTGAAGGAAATTTCTCAAGTTCATTCTCGACCATGAAATTAATTCCTGTGAAAAATATATTACGTGATTTAAGTCATAATATCCCCTGATTATAGTGGAATACTGATGTATTCTGAGATGTTCCGACTTGGATAATACGATTCTAAACTTGAAATCTCTTCAGGAAACTCATGAAATTCGACTCGATAAATGCAAATCGTAATACCTCGGGACGAAACTTAATGTAAGTTATTAAATGCTACTCTGCGAAGCTGAATCCAAAAAATTGAACAGAGAAATTTGCTCGGCGCTCGTATCTCTTTACTAGATTCGAGAACGAACCGGAGCAATTCCACTCCGAGAATATATTTCCTCGGGGTGGTATTGAGAACACTGATTGAAGCATATAGGTATACCTTCTGTCGGAGTTTCATTAAACGATGAAATTACACATATGGAAGTGAACGATTGAACGTACTACAATAATACTGCCTTGCTTAAATCAAATGCGGTATCTGCTGGTGGCATGAAAGTCGGCAATGGAGCATTCAATTACATATTTTCAATGTTCTTCCTTGGAGAACAATACAATATAGGAATAATGACTTCTGTCATCAAATGACTTTATTTGAAAACTACTAGAAATAAAAACTTCTTACAAAAATTGATATCTTGCACCATTTGAGTAGAAGGAATACACCGGTGGAGTCGGAGGTGGCGGTGGCGGCGGAGGTGGCGGAGGTGGCGGAGGTGGCGGAGGTGGCGGAGGTGGCGGAGGTGGCGGAGGTGGCGGAGGTGGCGGAGGTGGCGGTGGCGGAGGTGGCGGAGGTGCAGGAGCCGAGGGGCTGAGGAGGATCTAGGATCTGAGGAGTGAACGACCGGAGGTATAGCCTTCGAGCCGAATAATGCATAGACCTAAAATTGCCATTTCCACGTTCTCGCGTAGGTAGAATATAATTTATCACATCTATTAAATTCTCAAGTTATGAGGTAGTGTGACGCAACAATGAACGATAAACTACGACATCTAATGCCTAGGAGAAGACAGTCGAAAAAATATCACCCTGATGAAATCTTTGTTCAGAACCATTCCTATCATAATGATGAAAAGTCGAGGGGTTCGGCCGCAGATGTCCCAGGTAATAAAATCCCCACCGCGGGCTTTATCGTTGACCCTCACAGCAGGTAACCTCACAAATTCCATAATATATGAATTAAACTACATATTTGATGTGCCAACGCGTTTTCGTGATAGACCTTTAAATAGTAAGGACTTTGTCAGTTGTTGGGAGAAAACAGAAAATAAATACAGGATGAACCAGAGAAAACATTGGTACATTAGGATGAATGAAACAATTTGGCGTTCAGAAGTGCAGAGTGATTTCAGCGTTTGATTTATCGAAAAATTATATACGGAATATATAAAAAATTGATATACAGAATGTATCGAAAGAATTATATACTGGGTGTATTGAAAATGATGTGCAGGGTGTATTGAAAAATTACGTGAATATACGCATAAATAGAATCGATAAGGGAAAAATGGGTCAAGCAGACGGCTATCTTTGCGCATAATGGTAAATCACCATGTATTAGAACAGGATGGGCCGAAAACATGGCATCAATCAAAATAATCAAGATGACCACCTAGAGAAAACAAATATGGCGTTGATGGAAATATAAATTGGGTAAGTCACCTATAGTGAAAATCGAACATGGCATTGAAGATATAAAATAAGATGGTCTTCTAGAAAGAAAAAATCAATATGGCGTCGAATTTTTGGATTAAAATGGCTCTCTACTGAAAAAAAGGTATTTATATAATGAATGAAGCAATTCGCTCCCTCAGAGGTTATTCTACGTATGAGCTATCGTAAAAATAATATACAGGATGGATCGAAAGAATGTCTATACAGGAGAGATTAGAGAAAAACATAGAATTGCTAGTGCAGATAGATTTTATTGTCGTATAAGGAGACATCCTCGCATGCGGAATGAAAATAATATACAGGATGAATCGAAATGATACATATATGGGCTGGATCCAATAAGGAAAACGATGCATAAATAAAATGGATTGACCAAGCAGATCGTCATTTGGATACAGTGCTAGACAGTCATAAGAGTTATGAGAGAATGATATACTAGGTGGGTCGAGAAAAAAAAATTCAGATACACAACCGATGGAAATAATATGTGATGAGTAAGGGATGGAACGAAGGAATGTGATAGACATACAGGATGGATCCCTAGAGATCTGCTATCTTTTCGATACAGATAGATTATGAAATAATGAAATATTGATCAAGGAGGTGGTTTTTTCCGCGTTTTATCTCAGTATAAGAGCACAAAATCGAAGAAAACATGGAGTCGAACGAAATGATTAGGATGGCCGTATAGGAGAAAAAGAAACAGATGGCGAGCGTTCATGATTGTATTATGGAAAAAAGGTGACAGAAAAAATATGGTATCGAAAAATAAGTGTGATGCAGCCTAGAGAAAGACAAACATGGCGTCGAACAAAATAATCAAGAGGGTCACCTACAGACAAAGAAAATTAAGTGTTGAGATATGAATTGGGATGCATACCAATAGAGAAAAATATATGGCATTGGAAATATAAAATAAGATGATTGTCTAGATGAATAAGAAAATTTAAAATATGGCGTCGAATTTAGGTATAATAATGACTGTCTATAGAAAAAACAATCATGGAATTATATGATATGATATGAATTGACTTTGAGTTTGAAAAACTTCGAGTTGAGGAAAAAATGTAATCGTCAAACATATGAATCAAAATTATTATTGCTTTGAAATAATATCATATATCGGAACTTTTACCCGAAATCCGAGTTCGAATACATATATCAGCAGGTCTACACCCACATTCAACAGATATCGACTGGAACCAGGCGCGGGTAGATAACTCCCTTAGTTGGAGTCAAAGGTGTACATGTGGCGAGCGTGCTTTCAGGAACCGGTTATCAGGTAAAAATTCGATATCCCCATGTTTTGAATATTTTCCACCATATTACATGAAGGCATTCTGAAATAATTTCTATGGATCATTTAATTCGATAATATCTTATGAAATTTGCAGCAGTTTCTATGAATCTAGTATAATGAGATGGAAATTCAGCTCGCTTCATAACCTTCAAGTGATATCTTATGATGTAATCCTGGTGTGCTATCTCTCAAACAGTTCCCTCTGATAGGGACAAACATGTCGATCCGTTGGTCACTAACAACTTCGAATCGAATATTTGGGATTTTATGACTCAGTTTTACTCCTATGAAATTTCATATCAAGCTCCTAATTCTCTCCGGTGGTAATATCAAATGATTCTTCGCACATTCGACTCGAGCAAAATTGAAGATGGTAACCAGCTCTATCGATGAAACAGTGGAGTTGATAATCTGCTAATTGAACATTAAGACCCTGCGATCAGGGAGAAAAATCAATATATCTGTCGTCATATTCACACGATTATATTTTATAACGGAGAGCTCTCCATCGAATGATTTGAAAATTCACCCTGAAGATCATCAATAACCTAATTTAAGCTATATTCGCTGATTATATGGATAATAATACGATAAATGCCTGCATCATTCCACTCATTACAATCATATAATGATACGAAACACACATTTTTATTCCATCCATAAAATCTTGCACACATATAATATTATTTATGCATTATTTTTCTGTTCGTATTCTCTCTTCTATCTCATCGAACTTTACCATCAAAAACGTAACAGTTATGCTATTTTGATTGATTTTCGTTGCATAGAGTGTTCAATGAAATATTCGTAAGGTGGAGTTAGATTTGCATAAGTTATTTTCTCTATATCCCATTAAATATGATGGAATATATCAACAAAACGAATTAGGGTTGAATTATCAGAAATTACCAAAATGAGATGTTTTTTCAATCAGCAAATACATTCATTCTATAGATATTTTCAGATATTTGAGGAATCTAGCGATCAATGTCCGATTGACATCATCCACTCTTTTGTATCCCGAAACAATGAATAATAGATGCATTTTTTCATGTCTAGGTTCTTCTTTCGAATTTCTCCAAGATACGATGATTTTCAATCATCCTTGGCTTTTACTGACAATCAATCAAATAATTAGGAAACACATATCGTATATGGCATAGTACAAAACAAAAATTGATATATATTATTTGTCCTTCACACATGTTGTTGCTTCATTAATGGTATACATCGGAAACTTAATCCGGTTGTGATTATGATTGATACATTCAGCTATATAATAATCTAAGAGATATATAGAATATAACACCATCTGCATTGAAAAGTGAAATAACTTATAGATTTTTTAAATGCCCCATAGGTTTTCGAGCTCCATAATACCTCAGTTTCTGGTATACTTATATTTCTACTTTGTATAATCAACTATCAGAATAATCTTAGCACTAGCGCCATCTACACTGAATGGTGGAAATAATTATCGGTATTGGTTTATCTTCGAAAATAATATACACTCTATGACATCTATCGGTACAAATTGTTGGATGAGGGTAATGGAAACATGAAGAAAAGAGAAGAAAGCTGCTCTTCACGGGACGTCAAACTTCCAAATCTGTTCATGTGATTAAAATAAACTAGAAATTTTATGCGGCATCTCGCGGTTGGGGGTCAGGTGTTTTCTAACCACAAGACGATTTCATTTGAAAATCATCAACTGGTGGATGCGATTGAACCTGTAATATAGTAGCAGACAAACTAATGAACAGAGATTTTGCGTGCGCTACAACGTTGCTTGTATCACAACTTTTGTGATTTGTGGTCCTTTATTGATTCGAAAGAGATTCTAATACCTATCCGACAACAATAATATACTTAACATCTCCCGTTAAAATAAAAATAACAACATAATTACAAAGTACTTTGATAGATAATGCCGATATACCTCAATAAAGTTACGATACATTTCATTTCTTTGGTATTTTCAATACTCGTAGGTGAGGATGTTATTGCTCTCATCCTATCGATTAATTCATTTACATCAGTCCAATTTTCCCACTCGTACACCAAGTTTTCTGGAATTTTATCCGCATTATTCGTACTAATTCGTTTTGATGGAAATCCTCTTCCGGTATCAATCTGCCCTGGCCCCTTTCTGTTACGGTTTGGTGGAAATAATAACGAAATAACGAATCTATACTTCCAAGATGAATTGGCGTTTGTAGAATTCCTCTGGTCATATTTCTTTTTATGCGCACTACGCATAATTAATATTTTCTTGTATTCTCTCAAGTCTTCTTCGGTGTATTCCGCAGGTTCCTTCTTGGGCAAAAGTTGCTTCAAACCTTCTGTCAGATGAATTTTCTCATCATGGATTATTAATTTATCCTCTTCAATATTCACTGGTGTATTGCCAATATTCAATGGGACATCCTATGGGGATATGATGCAATTCATGCTCAGTGAATTCCGTCAGACCATTTCTATGAGTTTTGAGGAATTTTACGAAAACAGTTGTTTCTGACTTCATTGTAGATGATTCAGAGTTTATTTAACTTTGCAGACTGAATGAAATTCAACAAACACATTATATTCATAGTTTTTTATTCAAATCTGATATTATTTGGGATTTACTGCTGTTGTGTTTTTCGTCGAATCCCATTTGAAAGGTTTATATGCCTTTTCTTCGAGATATTTTCTCTACCAGGTAAATATCCGGATTAGCTATTTTTGGAGTTCTTCTCATGCGAAATTTGGTAGTTGACGTCTGACATCTGAACACTAGTGTCGTACGTGAGGAGGCGTTAGACTCGGAGGTTAGGTGAGGCCTCGAGACGCTAGATTCAGAGGTTAGGTTAGGTTAGGTTAGGCCTCGAGACCTAACCTAACCTAACCTCTGAATCTAGAGTCTCGAGGCCTAACCTAACCTAACCTAACCTCTGAATCTAGCGTCTCGAGGCCTCACCTAACCTCCGAGTCTAACGCCTCCTCACGTACGACACTAGTGTTCAGATGTCAGACGTCAACTACCAAATTTCGCATGAGAAGAACTCCAAAAATAGCTAATCCGGATATTTACCTGGTAGAGAAAATATCTCGAAGAAAAGGCATATAAACCTTTCAAATGGGATTCGACGAAAAACACAACAGCAGTAAATCCCAAATAATATCAGATTTGAATAAAAAACTATGAATATAATGTGTTTGTTGAATTTCATTCAGTCTGCAAAGTTAAATAAACTCTGAATCATCTACAATGAAGTCAGAAACAACTGTTTTCGTAAAATTCCTCAAAACTCATAGAAATGGTCTGACGGAATTCACTGAGCATGAATTGCATCATATCCCCATAGGATGTCCCATTGAATATTGGCAATACACCAGTGAATATTGAAGAGGATAAATTAATAATCCATGATGAGAAAATTCATCTGACAGAAGGTTTGAAGCAACTTTTGCCCAAGAAGGAACCTGCGGAATACACCGAAGAAGACTTGAGAGAATACAAGAAAATATTAATTATGCGTAGTGCGCATAAAAAGAAATATGACCAGAGGAATTCTACAAACGCCAATTCATCTTGGAAGTATAGATTCGTTATTTCGTTATTATTTCCACCAAACCGTAACAGAAAGGGGCCAGGGCAGATTGATACCGGAAGAGGATTTCCATCAAAACGAATTAGTACGAATAATGCGGATAAAATTCCAGAAAACTTGGTGTACGAGTGGGAAAATTGGACTGATGTAAATGAATTAATCGATAGGATGAGAGCAATAACATCCTCACCTACGAGTATTGAAAATACCAAAGAAATGAAATGTATCGTAACTTTATTGAGGTATATCGGCATTATCTATCAAAGTACTTTGTAATTATGTTGTTATTTTTATTTTAACGGGAGATGTTAAGTATATTATTGTTGTCGGATAGGTATTAGAATCTCTTTCGAATCAATAAAGGACCACAAATCACAAAAGTTGTGATACAAGCAACGTTGTAGCGCACGCAAAATCTCTGTTCATTAGTTTGTCTGCTACTATATTACAGGTTCAATCGCATCCACCAGTTGATGATTTTCAAATGAAATCGTCTTGTGGTTAGAAAACACCTGACCCCCAACCGCGAGATGCCGCATAAAATTTCTAGTTTATTTTAATCACATGAACAGATTTGGAAGTTTGACGTCCCGTGAAGAGCAGCTTTCTTCTCTTTTCTTCATGTTTCCATTACCCTCATCCAACAATTTGTACCGATAGATGTCATAGAGTGTATATTATTTTCGAAGATAAACCAATACCGATAATTATTTCCACCATTCAGTGTAGATGGCGCTAGTGCTAAGATTATTCTGATAGTTGATTATACAAAGTAGAAATATAAGTATACCAGAAACTGAGGTATTATGGAGCTCGAAAACCTATGGGGCATTTAAAAAATCTATAAGTTATTTCACTTTTCAATGCAGATGGTGTTATATTCTATATATCTCTTAGATTATTATATAGCTGAATGTATCAATCATAATCACAACCGGATTAAGTTTCCGATGTATACCATTAATGAAGCAACAACATGTGTGAAGGACAAATAATATATATCAATTTTTGTTTTGTACTATGCCATATACGATATGTGTTTCCTAATTATTTGATTGATTGTCAGTAAAAGCCAAGGATGATTGAAAATCATCGTATCTTGGAGAAATTCGAAAGAAGAACCTAGACATGAAAAAATGCATCTATTATTCATTGTTTCGGGATACAAAAGAGTGGATGATGTCAATCGGACATTGATCGCTAGATTCCTCAAATATCTGAAAATATCTATAGAATGAATGTATTTGCTGATTGAAAAAACATCTCATTTTGGTAATTTCTGATAATTCAACCCTAATTCGTTTTGTTGATATATTCCATCATATTTAATGGGATATAGAGAAAATAACTTATGCAAATCTAACTCCACCTTACGAATATTTCATTGAACACTCTATGCAACGAAAATCAATCAAAATAGCATAACTGTTACGTTTTTGATGGTAAAGTTCGATGAGATAGAAGAGAGAATACGAACAGAAAAATAATGCATAAATAATATTATATGTGTGCAAGATTTTATGGATGGAATAAAAATGTGTGTTTCGTATCATTATATGATTGTAATGAGTGGAATGATGCAGGCATTTATCGTATTATTATCCATATAATCAGCGAATATAGCTTAAATTAGGTTATTGATGATCTTCAGGGTGAATTTTCAAATCATTCGATGGAGAGCTCTCCGTTATAAAATATAATCGTGTGAATATGACGACAGATATATTGATTTTTCTCCCTGATCGCAGGGTCTTAATGTTCAATTAGCAGATTATCAACTCCACTGTTTCATCGATAGAGCTGGTTACCATCTTCAATTTTGCTCGAGTCGAATGTGCGAAGAATCATTTGATATTACCACCGGAGAGAATTAGGAGCTTGATATGAAATTTCATAGGAGTAAAACTGAGTCATAAAATCCCAAATATTCGATTCGAAGTTGTTAGTGACCAACGGATCGACATGTTTGTCCCTATCAGAGGGAACTGTTTGAGAGATAGCACACCAGGATTACATCATAAGATATCACTTGAAGGTTATGAAGCGAGCTGAATTTCCATCTCATTATACTAGATTCATAGAAACTGCTGCAAATTTCATAAGATATTATCGAATTAAATGATCCATAGAAATTATTTCAGAATGCCTTCATGTAATATGGTGGAAAATATTCAAAACATGGGGATATCGAATTTTTACCTGATAACCGGTTCCTGAAAGCACGCTCGCCACATGTACACCTTTGACTCCAACTAAGGGAGTTATCTACCCGCGCCTGGTTCCAGTCGATATCCGTTGAATGTGGGTGTAGACCTGCTGATATATGTATTCGAACTCGGATTTCGGGTAAAAGTTCCGATATATGATATTATTTCAAAGCAATAATAATTTTGATTCATATGTTTGACGATTACATTTTTTCCTCAACTCGAAGTTTTTCAAACTCAAAGTCAATTCATATCATATCATATAATTCCATGATTGTTTTTTCTATAGACAGTCATTATTATACCTAAATTCGACGCCATATTTTAAATTTTCTTATTCATCTAGACAATCATCTTATTTTATATTTCCAATGCCATATATTTTTCTCTATTGGTATGCATCCCAATTCATATCTCAACATTTAATTTGCTTTGTCTGTAGGTGACCCTCTTGATTATTTTGTTCGACGCCATGTTTGTCTTTCTCTAGGCTGCATCACACTTATTTTTCGATACCATATTTTTTCTGTCACCTTTTTTCCATAATACAATCATGAACGCTCGCCATCTGTTTCTTTTTCTCCTATACGGCCATCCTAATCATTTCGTTCGACTCCATGTTTTCTTCGATTTTGTGCTCTTATACTGAGATATAACGCGGAAAAAACCACCTCCTTGATCAATATTTCATTATTTCATAATCTATCTGTATCGAAAAGATAGCAGATCTCTAGGGATCCATCCTGTATGTCTATCACATTCCTTCGTTCCATCCCTTACTCATCACATATTATTTCCATCGGTTGTGTATCTGAATTTTTTTTTCTCGACCCACCTAGTATATCATTCTCTCATAACTCTTATGACTGTCTAGCACTGTATCCAAATGACGATCTGCTTGGTCAATCCATTTTATTTATGCATCGTTTTCCTTATTGGATCCAGCCCATATATGTATCATTTCGATTCATCCTGTATATTATTTTCATTCCGCATGCGAGGATGTCTCCTTATACGACAATAAAATCTATCTGCACTAGCAATTCTATGTTTTTCTCTAATCTCTCCTGTATAGACATTCTTTCGATCCATCCTGTATATTATTTTTACGATAGCTCATACGTAGAATAACCTCTGAGGGAGCGAATTGCTTCATTCATTATATAAATACCTTTTTTTCAGTAGAGAGCCATTTTAATCCAAAAATTCGACGCCATATTGATTTTTTCTTTCTAGAAGACCATCTTATTTTATATCTTCAATGCCATGTTCGATTTTCACTATAGGTGACTTACCCAATTTATATTTCCATCAACGCCATATTTGTTTTCTCTAGGTGGTCATCTTGATTATTTTGATTGATGCCATGTTTTCGGCCCATCCTGTTCTAATACACGGTGATTTACCATTATGCGCAAAGATAGCCGTCTGCTTGACCCATTTTTCCCTTATCGATTCTATTTATGCGTATATTCACGTAATTTTTCAATACACCCAGTATATAATTCTTTCGATACATTCTGTATATCAATTTTTTATATATTCCGTATATAATTTTTCGATAAATCAAACGCTGAAATCACTCTGCACTTCTGAACGCCAAATTGTTTCATTCATCCTAATGTACCAATGTTTTCTCTGGTTCATCCTGTATTTATTTTCTGTTTTCTCCCAACAACTGACAAAGTCCTTACTATTTAAAGGTCTATCACGAAAACGCGTTGGCACATCAAATATGTAGTTTAATTCATATATTATGGAATTTGTGAGGTTACCTGCTGTGAGGGTCAACGATAAAGCCCGCGGTGGGGATTTTATTACCTGGGACATCTGCGGCCGAACCCCTCGACTTTTCATCATTATGATAGGAATGGTTCTGAACAAAGATTTCATCAGGGTGATATTTTTTCGACTGTCTTCTCCTAGGCATTAGATGTCGTAGTTTATCGTTCATTGTTGCGTCACACTACCTCATAACTTGAGAATTTAATAGATGTGATAAATTATATTCTACCTACGCGAGAACGTGGAAATGGCAATTTTAGGTCTATGCATTATTCGGCTCGAAGGCTATACCTCCGGTCGTTCACTCCTCAGATCCTAGATCCTCCTCAGCCCCTCGGCTCCTGCACCTCCGCCACCTCCGCCACCGCCACCTCCGCCACCTCCGCCACCTCCGCCACCTCCGCCACCTCCGCCGCCACCGCCACCTCCGACTCCACCGGTGTATTCCTTCTACTCATTTGCACTGCTATAAATTGTTTCAAAGGTTATGGAAAAAGCCATCAACATCGAGCTCATGAAATATCTTGAACACTCAGGAATTGTCAACGATAGATAATATGGCTTTCGTCATCAGAGATCAACTGGTGAGCTGCTCGCGTACGTCTCGCATTTATGGCAGCTATCTATTGAAAAATATGGATTTCCAAGGCATTTGATCGAGTTTGGTACCAGGGACTCCTCGCCAAGCTTCCATCTTATGGTTTGCACCCTCAGCTGTGTTCTCTGCTTGCTAGTTTTCTCTCAAACAGGTCTCTCCATGTAGTGGTCGATGGAGTTTCATCTGATACTCTATTCATAAATGCTGGTGTTCCGCAGAATTCAATGTAGATCATTTTCGTATATAGTGACCTTTGCGCTAAACATCATAGTTTTCAAGTTATAGGCGAAAAAACGAAATGTTTCGTTTTTCCACCCTCTCCCCACCCAAATCCGACGCTCGGTTGGGTTAAGGGTAGTAAACGGATCAATTTGGCGCCAAAATCAACTTTTGTTCTGGGATGTTTGGATAAATTCTGAGCTGGTTTTATCGTACTATATACTGTTATTTTAAAATACAAAATTTTCTTTACTAGCTTATAAATATATAAACTTCGATTCGTTATTTCACTACTCTCGATATACATGTATTATGAGGTGTATACAAGGAGTATGATGGACTGAATTGATCATTCAGCACATAAAAGTTATTATGAAAACTTTCTGAGTCATCATTTCTTTATCATTTATGAGAACTTTCCACTGATGATATACAGGGTTTATCTAAATAACACCGAAAAAATTAAAGGGGTGATTTTGTGATGAAAATTAATGTGAGTGTTTGGTATAAAATTTTTTGAAAAAACCCTCCCCGGTAAACTTACACCCCTTCGAAAATTTAAAAAAAAAATGTTTTTCTTTTTTTATTTTCCCTGTATATCAAGCTGAAGACACGAAACTTGGTAAACCTTATCTGTCAATAAGAGTACACTTTTTGAAATTTTTTCAACCCTGAAGTATGCTTAGAAGGGGTTGATTATTTCAACCCCTAAGATATTTTTTCTTACAACTTTTTTTTAGATGAACATTTTTTCTTTAAAAAAGTATGACTGAAAAGCCCAATTCATTGACTAACATTTTTAACTCTACAAGTTATTTTCGAAAACTTAAGCATTTATGAGAAAAAAATAAATAAGCTCATGTAAAATAGCATTTTATTAAACAACAGCCAACCAAATTATGATTATAAAAAAAGAAAAACCATTTTTTTTTTAATTTTCGAAGGGGGCTAACTTTTCCGGGAAAGGTTTTTTCAAAAAATTTTACACCAAACACTCACATTAATTTTCATCACATCACCCCTTTGATTTTTTCGGTGTTATTTAGATACACCCTGTATATATTCTAGACTTAATTTATATGTGTTAATAGCATCATATCATAGATCATTGTAAAAGCCGTCCTATAACCAAACCTGTCAAAAAATTCCGCACCAGCTGTGTAAATTCTCAGACTATGAATTACTATAAACTTTATCTATGTAAGATTTGAAATTTCGAGTCTGAAAATCACCTGCTTAGAATAAACCCTCACTTAACCATGTTAGTCCAGTAACCTTATACTTCAGACATTGCGTCAAACCCAGTTGTTCTGATTTTTTGCTTACTTGTTTATGATGTTGGCCCAATGACAAATCCAAGTTTGTGACCTCGAACACCGAACGCAGCCAGACTCCACAAGAGTTTTTTGTGTGGACTAAATTTTCTACAATTTGAGATCAGAATCATTTCTGTAGTAGGTAAAAATAGTTTTTAAAATAAAGATAAAACTAGTCAATTTTCAGCAATATCTTATTGTCCTGAGAGAATTTCGACCCTGTTTCTTTGGGAATTGCTTTCCCATCGTCGTATCCCAGTGAATCATAAAGATTTATGAAGGGCACACAGTCCCTTTGTCTGTACGTTTCATGATGAGATGTTGAAGAAGAATTGTTAACGATGATTTTTAATGATAAGCTAAGAATAATTCAAGGTGATGAATGAGATACATGATTAATTGAAGGAATCAAGTCCTCTTGAGGTTCATCAATATCTGGATCTTCTTCGTAACGGGAAGGTGAATCTTTGATGTCTTGTGCCCACAACTCATCCTCGATCATGTCGTCATCAGGCAGATCGTCGCCTTCTTTGGAATCAAAGTTAATTTCAAGTATGTTGTATGTAGTATGTTGCCATAGTTGACCCCGCTGCAGTACCTGTATACTGATGAACATTTCATCCCAGCCTTTCCTGCAACTGCACGTGTTTCCACAACCCATTTTGCAGCTGCAAGAAATCACCCGCAAGAGGTGTTGTGAGGCTGCTTGTCTGGCCATCATTTTGATGAGCGGGGCCTTACTGCTGAGAGTACTAAATGTGCGATAGCAACACACTTCTTTCTATAATAAAGATTTCATCAGACACAAGAAGCTGAAGAAGAGGCTGAAATGAAGCTGGCAATAGGATATCAGCATCCGAGCAAAAAAAAACCTGCCTCGTTTGTCTTTCACAATCAATGTTTCCTGAAATAGGTAATCTTAATGAATCAGGGACCGCAGAATTCACATTCTGAAAGGAGTCGTCGGATTGTATGAATCGTTTTGTGGCGTGAATTTGCGACCATAGTCCTCTCGTGTAACTTCATCAGATGCCTTCACTACGCGTGGTGTTTCTGCTTGAGGATCTGAGCTTCCACTATCATACATCAAGATGTCCTTTCCATACTTTCCAAACAGGCGAAATTTGACTGTCCATGGTTGGGGTCATTCAATCTGGTCTGGTTCGTCTATTTTCATTTCATTCAACTATGTTACATTGTTTAAATGTTAGCAAGTAAAAAAAAAACAAATATGGAAAAAGAAGAAAAGAAGAACAGATTAAAAGATAGCAAATATCAAATATTTGAGATAGATTCACAATAATTTGAAACAATCGAATTGATCTGAGTGATCTGAGTCATGTTGAAAACAGTTGGTGAGTATGTTCATTCATTTATACTGATTTTGTAAATGGCTAACATATTCATTGACTGAGTAGAAGCAATATATCAAGAGATAACTCTCTAAGGACTTTTTAAAATTAAACATAGAGAGACACTTAAAATCGTCTGGCGAAAGATTATAAAGATTGAAGTCTAATGTATTTCTCTTTGATTTTCTGAGGCGGTAGCTGAAAACAGACATCACGTCTGATATTTCGCCACGACAGTATTATTGCATCAATCTGAAGCCGAAGTTGTGAAACTCATTACCTTGGTTTTCTTCATCCCTATAAGCACAAATTCTTCGTAAAAATATTCAATACTCATGTTCACGAACTTAAAAGGTTTTACTTTCGTACAGTCAGAAGATAAAACAGATGTGACTTCAACAAGAAGTAAGTATACACTTTCTTCAATAATGAGTATCTATAACAACCTTATGAAAGCTGGTTAGTATAGAATCTATATCATAAAATATTCAATTTTCGACTGTACGTAAAGCTTTCGAACGAAAATAAAAGGCACCATTTCAGGATACGCCTTGAATAAGATTCATTCGATTTCGTATAATTAAGCAGAGAAAAATCGCAATTGACACGGGAACATCACATTTAGAAGCTCTGAAAGGTTCATGGTTTGGTGAAAAATATTCGAAACGGAATCATTGAAACTATTGCTTCGATGGCACTGTGAATGGAGATGGCAATGAGCCAACTTATCTACAATCTTCGATGAATTCTCTCATTCCAACTTCAATAAATAAATGTCTCTTGTGTGAATAATTCCAGCAATTCACATCTCGTGATACCGTTTGTCCCCCCGTATTGTCTGAGAAGATGCAATGGATCGGAAGTAGTAGATATTGTTAGGCCAGAACTAAACATGCATTAAGAAAAATACTCACATGAACAGAACCTAAGAATGCAGATGAAAATTGCATCCATAATATATCCTGTTCAGAAGTGAACAACAAGACCATTAAAAATAAATTCGTCAAGATGAACATCAAGATTACATTCCTAAGATACAGACGAAGCACAGGATCACGACGTCGAAACAAATTTGAAATTATAATGGAGATCACCGAGTGGAATGAAATGGAACAAATATTATGGCCAAAGAAACCAATGGCAGAAAGAGAAAACTAGAAGAATCGGCTTTCATCTTATTATCCGGCAGTAATCGCATACCAACGAGTTCTATTGAAATGGATCCTGGATTCCAATACTGAAGGGATATCAAAGAAATGACAGAATAGAAATGTAACATCATCGAATAAACTATATCTACTGTTAATATTATATTCTCTCTTCCCAGGTTGCTATCATTTAATCGTTCAATTTTTTCATCATAAAATGTTGATGACGGGATAACTCGACGTCTTCACCAATTGAATAATCTATTGAACATGTCGAAAAATGCATATATCTATGTACATTCCTACAGAAACAAAAAAGTTACAGGGTTGAACAGCTTTTCATAGATAACACGATATATATATATTTTGTTGGTTATTATATTATTATTATTAACTTTATTATTATTGAGGACTGGGACTGATGTGCTTGCTGTTTCCATTTGTTCATCATTCCTTGTGTGTGTGTGTGTGTGTGTGTGACATTAATAATTCCCTTCATTTTCTTTGGGATATTGTTGTTTATCTTGCAGATGTTGAAGGCGAATGATCTTTGAAAATATGTAGTTTTATTGGGTATAGTAATAAGAGATTTTCTTCTGACGTTCATATTATGTATGTCAGTACTAAATTTAATTTTATTATAAAGGTAAGGAGGGCTGTGAGTGGTTACCACCTCTTGAAAGAAGACCGCAGCATGTTGAGCCAATTCAATTCATTGAATTTATGTGAGACAGGCTCTCTTCTTCTTATTCCACATATGTATATAGTCTTGTACTCACATTTTGTATTCTTTGTATTTTCTTTGATGTATGTTCATCCAGACAAGGGCCATATATTACATCACTATATGAGAAGTGTGATAGCAACAGAGTATCACATAATAGTATTTTTATTCGAAATATCTTCACAAGGAGTAAAATCTTTTCAAATTAGCGAATGCCTTCCTGATGCAGAGGTTTACATGTTGCTTGAATCTGAAGTAAACATCAATCAGCAGTCCCAAGTTTTTTGCTTGATCAACAAGAGGTAATTGTGTATCTAGGATGTTTATGTTAAGTTCATTATTTAAGCTATCTTTCAGGGATTTCTTGCCAAATAACATTTCTACTGTTTTATTAGGATTCAAATTTATATTGTGATTTTCGATTCTTCCACTAATGTTTCTATATCTTGATTTGTGGTCATATTAGCTTTATAAACCTCTGCAGCTTCTAATGATTTATATATCTGCGTGTCATCCGCATAACAATGTACTTTAAAAAATTTTAGTTTCGACTGAATGTTGCATGTATAAATTGTGAATAGTAGTGGAGATAATATTGCCCCCTGTGGGACTCCATAATTTAAATTTCTTTCTCTTGATACATGTAGCTCAACTATTTGTTTCCTGTTACTAAGGTAGCTATCGAAAAATGTCACAACATCTCTTGAGCAACCTACGAAATGTAAGATGGATTTTAGCAGTTCATGACTTTGGAGTAGTCTATAGTAGAATCAGTGCTGAGGGTTTATTGTCATCGTGTGCTTCAATTATATCATTTGTTACTTGTAATACAGCTGTGATTTGCTCTAAATCCAGATAGATGTTCAGGTAAGATGTTATGTAATTCTAGATGTATTTTTAACTATTCTGACACTGACTTCTCTAGAACCTTTGATAATGCAGTTAGGTATATAACAGATTAACCATTTATGCGAGTGTATTCATGGTGAGAGTATCATGAAATCTAAAATATCCTCTCGACAAAAGCAGTTTTATTTTTCATTTCTTGAATGCACGAAAGAAAGACCTATAATGTTCGTGAAACGTCGTACAAGACAGTGAAAGAACATCAGGAGAAGAACGAGCAGATATCGGATTTTTCCTCAAAAGTTTTGGAGGGGGGGGGTTGTAGGTAATAGGTATCAACTTCTCTCGTTAATGCGTTTCATAACTTCTCCGTTATTCAATGAAAGTATTAGGGATTATCCTATGCATGCATTTTTTTTCTTTCCTCATTTTTCAGGTCGTTTTTCATGACTTTCAGCCAAAGTTCATTAACTAGTTCATGAGTACCTGCTTTCGGAATCGAAACTAACCCCACTATATTGTAGACCAGTTTTAAGCCATTTGAGCAATCCACGTTTCAAAAGTCTTCATCTTATCGTGTAATAAGGTATCGAAATTATTTTGAAAATCACATTTTTTGCTTACAGCTTCAACTTTCATGGAAACATCCTGAAAGCAAACAAGCTGGGCCATTTTGAGCAGTAGGTATTGAGAAAGCGCATCAATAGAGTATTTTAGAATGCTGTCAAATTAGACCTGCTGGACCAGAACAAACATAACCACACATATTTTCGCTGTCATTCGAGTTGATTTTTTTTCTGTTGGAAGTATTTAAAATCAGTTCTTGAGACATGTTTGGTCCCGAAAGAGTCCAAATACTGATGATGGCCAAGGGGGCAACTTTTGGAAACGATTCCACGTCAGTTTCCACTTCATCATTTTTAATAACATACACACATAAAAAGAATTACTTAATTTGATTTGATATGCTTTGATTCAAGAGTATGGCTTGTTTATATATACTGGAATAAATGTCTGCTCAATTCAAGACTATTATGTTTCCAACTAAATACACTCATACCAATGTTATAGATTTCTTGAATCGTAAATGAATAGAGTTCTTCGTGAGAATAATACAATATTTCAGATTGAGAACACAATATATTCAAATCAAGACAATCATAATCTCTCAATGACCCGCACTTTTATTGAACGAAAAGAATCAGATTTTCAGTTTTAGCTGTAGATTGTTTTGTATCAAGAATTTCATCAAATTAGAGGAATTATATCGATTTCTTGAAATGAGAATCATCCTCAACACCCGTTCTCTTATTGGGGCTCTCATCAATCACATCATCACTTGCAGATCTTCTTCTTGACAACCTTTCCCCCTATTCGTAAAGATTATTTCTGAACTTGTCCACCAGTTCACCTCGCAATAAAGTTGTATTCCTCTGGTTTCAAACTACTGAAAAATATAAAATATATCATTCACAACTCCATGTAGGTACAATGTGAAAGATAATCTGACTTAGCACTATGCATGGTTATTATATTTCTTCAAATCTGGGTTCACATTCTTACGACTGAATTCATTTTCCTTGGATCGAAATTTGGTAAAAAAAATGTAAAAATATGTTAGGTATAATATGCAATATCAAAATACCTAAGATGTCTACAAGTTCAAGAAGCTCTTTTCCACTGTTCAATCAGTGTTTGGACAAATTTAAACGTTCATCCGCACATAGGTACCTAACCCCAATTTTCACTCACTATGCCGATCCTGGTTATTCAAGTTTTTCACGAATTATCAGTTTTCGAGATGATATAGCTAAGTTAATTGATTGGATACACAATAATACCTACCCAAGAATGAACGTCGATAAGATATAGGCATGTAACTTACCTCTAAAAGTGGTAATTATATCCTCAGATATCTCCTTAGACCTTATTTTTTCTTTCATGGTAAGCCAATATTTATATGCCAATAAAATAGGTTGTACTGGTTGAACAATGATGGATGCACGACAAGAGCACCGAAACAACACACACCGTTTGGCAACATTCTCGGCTCGAAGGGATCGCAATTATATTCAAGAAAATGTTATGGTCAATCCAAAGAAACTTTCTCAGAGATTTACTTATTCAGAGATTAATTGTCTTGTCAATCTCGTTATTGAAGAAATTGCTACATATGTTATTTTGAAAGAAGACATTCCGTGATATATTTTTCAAGAACTTCATTATTTTTTCCGGATACTTTGAATTTCTTGAATTGAGAACATTTTATTATCCCAAATGAATATTCCAGTGAAATAATTTTCTACAATTGACATATTCAATAAATTCATTTCAAATAAATTATTTCAGAAGAAGAATGCGCTTTTTCAAAACAAGAATTGGATGTTGAACGAATATATCGTTTTCATTTGAGAATTTGTTTTTATGTGTGTAGGGATCAACAGAATTCATGACCCTTATTTTATGGATCCCTATATCACTCTGCAGCTTCACTACCAGAATTTTCTGAACCCAATAAATATTTACTTTTACCTTAACTAGCCATGAACGAAATAATCTTGAAAATATCTGGTGAATCAGCAACTACCTTTCCTGTTTACTGACATTTACTTTGTATTGACATAATTTGGCGCCGTGTTTGGTCCTTAGGTCACATATGCTTACGCTAGATACGGTATCCAGGTTATTCGTTTGGTAGGTCCAGGGGGATTTAACATACATATGTATATTTTGTACCACGTGATATCATTGTACTTTTTTACAGACCCCTCTAATACCAAACAAATACTATATGATGCCGGATCTAGCGTAAGCCTTTATGATCTAAGGTTTGGTCCAACAAGGTCACGTGTTCTAAAATGCTCTATAGTTTGTTTCCAACAAATGCTGAGATCGTTTGATTCTCATCAAGATCAATATATTCGACTAATATGTGTGTTGGTCTAGAGCCACCAAACATCAACATTGTTTATTCTCATGAATATTGCATGATGTATAGTCCACACACAGAATAGTGGAACAAACTTCAACTATCCCATTCCTCTGGAACGATTGATCAGCAATTCATGCTAGCTGGTTGTTCATTCAGCTGAATGAAGTGAGTAGCACAATATAACAGTATCTCATAATCACGAAAGCAATACAAATTAGGTAACTGGAAACTCGTAATTGTTTCAAACATATTGGCAGAAACGAAAACAAATAATAAATCACTGAATAGAACGATAAATCTACCTATGAGTACGCAATTTCGAAAGGAACAGTCTATATAAAAATGTAATATCTGGCATTCAGGACACACACATTATCTCAAAAATTCTTGTGCCGAATTCGGCAGTCTTATTTGTATCTGATATGAAGACAACTTTTTTTTCATTTTGACACCCTGTAGGTTCATTGAAAACCAGACATTTTGAGACACATGTTCATTTGAACTTCCCCACTTGAATTTGGTAATTTGGGTAACATCCTGTATTCGTAGATCTATGGACGATGATCCTGTAGGGTAGACGCTCTCTCCGAGTAATGGCGCGTAAAGTCTATATGAAAATGGTGCATATAACAACATGCTACCATACATAAAACGGGGAAGGAAAAGAGCCTCTAACACGTAGCCAAAAATTAGTGGTTCAGCTCGTGGCGAGCGGCGGTAAAGTGCGTTTGTTTGTATGCGACTGCACTCATGTGTGTGTCATAAAAAGTGTTTTTTAACTGCCAACTTAGTAGCAAAGCAACCCTTGAAGTCTCATTGAGACTTGTATGAGTAAGGAAGACGGGGACCTTAACTTTTTAAGTGTCATCCGAAGCAGTACTCGGCTGGTTATCTGGAGAGTCCGAAGGATTAAAATCTAGGTACCAAGAATGTTCGGTTGGTCTCCTCCCACTAAAAGATACTATAGAAATAAATGAATTATTTCCAATAGCCGCCGCGGGATTTGAACTCTGGCCCTCTAGACTATGAGAATAATGCTGTAAGCCAGCGATTCAACGCACTCGACCACTCGCCCATTTTCGTCGAAATCTTTTTTTTTTTTCGGTTATTTCAGAATTTTGATATGTATTGAATTGTTCATTTAGCTTTCCCGGGTACTTGATCATTCTATTTTATGATGGATTATTCAATTTTCAATTGCTTTTAATTTAATTAGACTCTAGATTTTTATAATTTGTAGGAAAATTACTTATGTTTAGGATGAAACACATCAGTTTATGTATTTGTTGTATGGTGTTTCGCAAATAAAATTATTTTACAGGATTTTCTGAAAGTTCCATTCAACTTATGCATAGGAGGGATAGGTACGTACTGCTTTGACACCTCTCACGTGTAGAAACTTGCCTACATAGGTATAGGTAATCCCTCAGACTTGAACTTCTCTGACTGAATTTTTATGCCCTGTCAGCATACTTCCAACAATCTCTAAATCTCTAGGTTATACTAGATTACAGTACAGTAAAGCATTTGACAATGTCGATCACTTTTCAATCTGAAAAACGGTCGTATTTCGGATGCATGTATTATCTAATTTCGTTCCCAAGATATTTGAGATAAATCAAATTTCTCATTTTTCGTTGTCATATCTTTCTGAAGTTAGTTAATTTCGAGTCACACGTTGTATCTTGTATCAGGACTTTTGGAATGTAGGTAAATATCAGAAAATTTGATTCCCGCGGAATATTTCTTCCATTATCTATATTCTCGAATTTCTCATATTTTAAGCAGAAGAAGAGCTGATAAGCTCTTACATTCTTCAATAATTACTATCCAGTTCATGATCTTGGCCACCCTGCATGCAGAAAAAAATATATTTGCTTATGTGTTGAAATAAAAATCGAAACAATTTTTTGAAATCTGCGGTCACCTCTAGACTTGCAAATGAATTCTCTGAAATATTACCCATTCAATCGACTTTATATCTGTTTCAATAAAAAATATCACACGAAATAAGTTTTATACTGGCTGTATAGTGTATAGTATGGAAATTTTATCAGACTCACTATACTATTGAGCCTCAAACGAAATCCAAATTAAGTTCTAGGAAACATCTGAAGTGACAGCACATTGAAGCGAAAACATGTCAGGTATCCATTGAAGTGTGTGAAATAACAGATTGAAATAGAGAATCTACCCATGATCAATGTGAAATTTAATTAACCTCTGTTTATCCAGTGATTCTTGTGATCACAAAATATTCACTCGAGATAAACAATTTTATCTAAGATCAGTGTAAGAAATAAAAACGTATAGAAATTCATCATTTCTCACATCTTATGTTGAGAATTAGCTGATCTATGAACATAATGGTCACAAGAACTTTGAGATATAACCTCGGATCTTTAGCTCTGTCAAGCTCTGTAGATCTAACCCACTTGAAAGTAGCATCGCAAATTGTCTGAAGCCATTAGAAATTCGTATCGATATGTTGTCCAATGTCCCTACATATTTTGTCATATCGAAACATTCACAAGTATTATCCTTCCTCCATCAGCTCGTTTTGTATATTTCCTCAAAATATATCCTTCACTTATAATATGGTTCAAATAAGATTATCAGAAGCTGGTCATATAATCATACAATCAAGCATTTTTGTGCATTCGACAAAATGGATCGAACGTTGACAGTGACAGCACGACACGTCATATATATATATATATACACGTCATATACAAAGTGAAAATCCAGTTGAGTTGAAATGTGATTTCTGAAACGTATGACATTTTTTCATGATATCACATGATATTCAATTAGGTATATTGAGATTATTCGAGTAATTTATCCTGATCATTTTATTCTGAGGTTTTCAATATGATTGACCTAAGTGGAAAAAATTCATACAGTAGCTAAGCCTATGTATTGAAACTTTTTCCAGTTCGATAAGATGTTTCTATCGCATGTTGTTATTATTCCATCAGTGGCGTCTTTAAAGAGACCTCAGATTATCGAAAGAGGAGAATAGTAAATAAATTTCCAATGACAATTTGAGTTTTCATTCATATTGAATTATCATCCTGTTTCTTCACAATGAAAATGGTAGATTCAAGAATTTATATGACAAATGTGACGATGAAGAATATTTCAAGATATGGTGTTATTTCTACACTCGAGAGCTTTTCTTAGGAGAAGACTATAGAGCACCACAATGGATTAACCAATATCGAAAACTTTAATATAATTCCATTTCAAATAATTCAGTACCTATAGGTCGATATTTACTCAAATTCAAACCCTACCAAAACAACACGGCCCTAGTACTGTGCGATTTTGATCTTGATATCCTCGTTCTAGAATAAAATAATCGTTCGGGATATTTATAAGAAATAATTAGTATGGCCAGGATTGTTCGTTATTCATCTATATGTAGATATATTTCCTTCTGATGTTTACTTGAAAATCAAAACTGCAAATTAAAAACTACTGATTACCTGTGCCGAGATTTGCAAACTGCGTGATGGGCCTTCTAAAATACAGACCGAGTTATATTTCTCGTATTTTGTTTTCTAGAGTTTTCTATAATGCACTACATTTTTATGCACAGATTGATGTGGAACTGAAATTCATCTCTTAGATTTCATTCTATTATGTGTCGATATCGATATAGCATGCCAAGCGGCGATTATCATTCAATGGTTGTCCATTTCACATTCAACAGATGCCTAGATGTCCAATGGAAATTCATTATTTGAACGAAACTAATCGTATACTGGATATTCCAATATCGTATGCCCATTTTATGTTATACATAATATGATGTACAAATATATATTGATAAACAAGTCAAGGATGAAGGAAGAAATCTCAAAAATGTTCCAGAGCTATTCGATTTGGCGGTTTGGTTTTCATTATGTTGTGAAGTTTATTCGAGTTTATTTGATATGTTTTAAAAAACCCAAAGGCAAAAGTACACCCTGTATTGAATAGAATTTTTTATTGCGAATGCATACGTACGGCATAATTCGTTTTGTCAAGCTCTATTCATAAAAAAGCTCTGCAAATATTCTTCAACAAATTTAACAAACACAAATAATAACTAAGAAGGCACGAACTATTGTTGAACATTGTAAATAGTATAAGTGCTATAACAAATATTCAATTAGATTACTGTAGTATAATATACTAAGAACTTGAATAGATTTTGTCATTTTTCAGTTACACTATAATAGTTGTAAGATACTGTGTATTAATTTATTATATAGGTCAGTGGTATTCAAAAGGTTCATGCAGTTCGTTTGTACTATTATTATAAAACAGTATGTTACTAATCTAAACAATTATTCGTGTCACTGGTATCATTTTATTGAAATGAAGAAGAGATTCATTCTGTCGTTTCATTATATTTATTAACTGTCCAATTTACTAAGTTATCACATAACCACCAGTTTGTATACATTATGGATGCCCGTCTCAGTGTGGATCCCCATTATGTTCAACCTCGTCTTGGACACCCTGTATAATTAGAATCATCTGAGAGAAAAAATAGTCTATCCAATTAAAAATATCAAACATAGTTTGAAATGAATGTCTGGTAGACTACGAGCAGAAAACAACTACTTTCCTGGTAAATACCACGCAGAACATTGAATTATATCTGTTCGTAGTCCATGCAACGATTCACACTGTGAATGCAGATCGCAAATGTTTCTTTCTTCCTAAGACGTGACAAATTCACATCGAGACAGGCACGCCTAACAACCTACAGACCGGTTTCGGGCTTATTGGCCCTCATCAGTGCAGGGTAGTTATCCGAGTAGAGACCGTAAGATCTCAACTCGAAGCGTTGCCTGTCCCAATGCATTTTCGTCGCGTCTATTTGACCGCACCGAGCCGCGTTCCAACAGACAATTGAAAGTGGCGACATCATGCGGCAGAAGAAAGAAACACTCCAGAACCGAATCTCCCAAGTTTTACAGAACTTGGAAGTGGCTGAGAGCTCGACTAAGCTCAATAAATGAAAAAATGGATTAGCCATAAATTGGAAAAAAAATTTTGAGAGAAAAAATAGTCTATCCAATTAAAAATATCAAACATAGTTTGAAATGAATGTCTGGTAGACTACGAGCAGAAAACAACTACTTTCCTGGTAAATACCACGCAGAACATTGAATTATATCTGTTCGTAGTCCATGCAACGATTCACACTGTGAATGCAGATCGCAAATGTTTCTTTCTTCCTAAGACGTGACAAATTCACATCGAGACAGGCACGCCTAACAACCTACAGACCGGTTTCGGGCTTATTGGCCCTCATCAGTGCAGGGTAGTTATCCGAGTAGAGACCGTAAGATCTCAACTCGAAGACTCGATAGACTATTTTTTCTCTCAAATTTTTTTTTCCAATTTATGGCTAATCCATTTTTTCATTTATTGAGCTTAGTCGAGCTCTCAGCCACTTCCAAGTTCTGTAAAACTTGGGAGATTCGGTTCTGGAGTGTTTCTTTCTTCTGCCGCATGATGTCGCCACTTTCAATTGTCTGTTGGAACGCGGCTCGGTGCGGTCAAATAGACGCGACGAAAATGCATTGGGACAGGCAACGCTTCGAGTTGAGATCTTACGGTCTCTACTCGGATAACTACCCTGCACTGATGAGGGCCAATAAGCCCGAAACCGGTCTGTAGGTTGTTAGGCGTGCCTGTCTCGATGTGAATTTGTCACGTCTTAGGAAGAAAGAAACATTTGCGATCTGCATTCACAGTGTGAATCGTTGCATGGACTACGAACAGATATAATTCAATGTTCTGCGTGGTATTTACCAGGAAAGTAGTTGTTTTCTGCTCGTAGTCTACCAGACATTCATTTCAAACTATGTTCGATATTTTTAATTGGATAGACTATTTTTTCTCTCAAAATTTTTTTTCCAATTTATGGCTAATCCATTTTTTCACTAGAATCATCTGATTCTGATCGTTACATTTGATTATTCATAAAAAGTTCGGATTTTATAAACGAATAATGCGGGAACAATTTTACCACACAGCAAAACTTTTACTATATATATAAATGTTAGCGTCTTCAGGCAAAAATAAGTTTTATTCCAACGTTCTGGGGTGTGATAAAACTGTGCTGATAATTTAGATTTCATGTTTTTAAATCCTATATTAGTTTATCTACATGTTATGTTTATAGGATATATGATTCGAGAATAATGGTTATTAAAACGATCAATATTTCTCACAGGCATATGTTGGGCCTGAAAATTACCAAAAAAAAACAGCTAAATTAATCATATGCTGAACGAATATTCTCATAATTGTTTGAAATCCTGGTGGTTATCGGTATGATATCAAATTAGGATTCGCGTGATCTGCAGATTAATCACTAAATCAACTGAAGACTTTTATAAATACTGCACTCTCTAGATCTCCAATTTTCCATTAGAATGGGGAATTTTAATGGACAAATAGACTTTTCCGCTTACCTTAATCATTTAGTGCTTCTCGATGAGAGTTTGAAATCAATTATGGATTCAATAGTCATAGCAGAATGCCAGTTTTTCTCTTCAAAGTTCGATTGGGTTCAACTCATTTAAAAACGAGGCTGGCGTTGCGATTTTATAATCACGTTTTTCATTCAGATATAAACTGACTGTATTTTATATTTATGAATATAAATATGACGTTGAAGTGAAAAGGGGACGTGGAGAAAAAATCGTGAATTTGTGGAATTTGTGTTTCGCTGATATCGACAAAATCAAAATAAAAAATAAATATTTGACAGCACTATATTTGTACTGACCGTCATCTAGTAGTTTTGGACGGTACGGTAAAAATATTGAAGAAGAATTTTGTGACATAAGTAATGGAAGATGGATCAGATGACAATCTGTCAATTTTTAAGTCATATTTTAGAAAACCAATTCGAAGTACTTCAAAGGGCGCTATCGATTGTTTATCAGTTAAAGAACGCGAAACACCTATTTCATGTGAGTTTTTAATGTTTTTATAGGCTTAACACAGAGCTTAACACCTTGGCGAAGTCGATGAGGCTATCGAAGTCAAAAATACTATAAGATAAATTTAGATATATAAAAAAAATATTAAATCACTTTATTGTCCGAAAAAAGCGGTGCACCTGCTTGGGATTATTTGCATGAGCAGAACAAGTTGTTATAATTTTCATAATCAGATTCACGATATAATTCATGAGTAAATCCCATAAAAACTCACATCATAGATAAAGTACATACTAACCGAATAAATGAGGAAGTTTGGAATTATTTTGGTTTATCCAGTGAAAGTCTCAAAAACCATAATATTTAGAGACTCATTTCAGTTCTCCTACCAATATATAGGTTGCATATATAGGTTGATTCGCTAATTTTAACAGTTTTTCTTCACCTTTGGAAATGTTTTCATTCAGGAATAACATATTAATATTTTTTTCAATAAGAACTCTCCTATTCATGACAATAAACATTCAATGTGAGTTATACTATATTACTAAAACACTTTGTGCTCACTCTTCAGGTTCGCATGTGATGTTCATTGAAGGAATTGCAACCCGATATATTCCATATTTTAATCACAGTACTATACTATTTTATTGTACGAATAATACAGACAGGATTTCGAACTATACAACATCAAAATTAGCAATAAACTACAGGTGTATCTGATAACATGCATTATCCTACAACAATACACCAACTTTATGATGTCTAATAATATAATCATTTGAAACTGAAACAGAAATCTTTCGAGAATCCATATTCGTGTTGCTACATGAAGAAACGAATCAAGTATAAGAATGCTTCATTTTTCTGAAAATAGTGGTCAGTGAGGAGTATATAAGATACGCTGAACAACAAAACATAACTCGCAATAGAAACTTCTTTACTTTACTTTCACAATTAAGGGACATTATGTGATATGTTCACTTTTCACTTTATTCCAGAAAAACAAATTATCTAGGTTACATAATAATACAGTTCACACCATACTGTATTCTTTGGATCAAAGATAAGACAATCTACGCACAAGAGCTTGTATTTTGCACCTCTCTCCGATCTTTCAGAATTAAATTTGAAACATACAGAGTTCGTGTAATTTCCCTGAAGGTATTTGAAATAAAGTATATAGTTATCTCATATATATATATATATATATATAATATGTAAATATATAAAGCTATGTTTCAAAAAGTGATAAATAATATTGATAAATGATCATAGTGAGTGATGAAAATTAGAAAACATTTTTATACATAATTTTTTTTTGCAAAATTTGATCTTTTGAGGAAGTCATAGATATAGATCGACATCTTTTTCCCCTGAAAATATGAAATTTTTTATTTTGATTATGAAGGTCTTTTCTATTTTCAATTCATTGACGTATCTTTTGGAGATCATTTCAAAGTTTGGGGCCAAAATAAATCTTTGTCGGAGACTTTTCCTAAAAATCGGTACATCGTTAGATTTATTTTTTATGAATCTGGTCACGTAATGTTTGAGTGGATTGATAACTGGCTTCGATTTACGATATGTGAGTAAGAGATGCTAATAGGTAAATAAGTTCTTGATATTAAATTTTTGAAGAGTATCTTCAGCAGACAATTTTGAGTAGTTTGTAGTATTTTATGAGCGTTAAGACCACCCCATATTACTATGCAGTACCTCAAAATCGATTCTATCAGTGAGTTATAGACTATCAAAATATTTTCTCTGTTGAGGATATCACGTAGTGAATGAAATTCATGTATCAGTTGTCGAAGTTTTTTTGTTAGATATGAAGCTTACTCATCCCACCTTAGGTGTTGGTCCACCAAGACTCCGAGATATTTAAGTTTATTGATTTTTTCAATACATGGACAAAGTCTGCAGTACAGTGTATCACAAGAGTTGCTATGAATCGAGAGAAAGTTTTTCATAGGATGGTCTTTACTAGTAAGAGAAAATGTGATGAAATTACTTTTCTGAAAATTAACTGTTAGATAAGCTGTGATTCAACCAACTGTAGATTTGAGAGAGGCCCAGCTAAGCATCTTTTTATACCAATTCCCATGTATCATGTATAAATACTTTGGCTGTGTCATCGGCATATGATACTGAATAAAAGCCCATTGAAGTTTTCCAATTTAGCAATGTCATTTATATACACAAGAAACAATACCGGACCCAACACTGTTCCTTGTGGAACACCAACTGTTATATTCAGGAGATCACTATAGCAGTCATCAATTTTTACGCTTTGTGTTTTATCTTGCAAGTAATTCTCTATGATTTTCAGTGTTGTTCAAAGATGACATATCGATTATTGGAACATAACCTTCCCATTTTTAGGAAGATATAGAGAATTTTCGAAATTTGAATGCCGATCCTTGAAAAATCCTGACTGAAACAATTTGAAATGTATAATTTTTGAAAAAAAATGTACAACCCTATTTCAGATATGAAGCTATTTCTCAAATTAACTTTTACAAACAAAATGTATTGCGATTAAATGATAAAACGATTGAATGAAACAAGAAATTATACTAAAAACAAAAACATAGGGAAAATAACAAAAATAATACTCTTCAACATAAAGATACTGGGAAATACGGACCTTGCGCATTCCCGATTAATTTGCCGATTCCGTAACTATGTCGACTCGTTCATTCGTGAGAATAAGGAACTATTTCAACCCTTATGAATGAAAAAACCCTCAATAAAACCCTGCCATATGGGACAAAAACTCAGCTTTCGACGTTTCGACCCCTATAACGAAATACCTCTGATTAAACCACTTTTTATCTAATATTGAATGGAAATAAATCTCGATTCCTCGTCCCCAGCCTCAAAGTGAATTCGACTCGAAATTCGACAGTCCCAAAGCCAACATTTCCAGAATTATCAGCTGTACCTATTCGCCAACATGACACATACATACACACAGTAAAAAAAAACTTGTTTCAATCAAATTGATTTCAGAGCAAACTCCGACGAATACAACATCTGAATATCAAAGTTGTGTCCTTTTTATTATACATTTCACAATTGAGTGTTAGGTGGTGTTAATTCCGATCTTAGTAGTGAAAAATGACACACGCTAAGAAATATCCATCTGATGAATCACTTTTCCGGCTAGTGAAAATTTCCTGATACTTCTTAACAGCAAACCTAGTAATCCCAACTGCGAAAAAAGTTTCCTTCAATATACCATTAGAAATATATACCAGTCTGAAAATGACATATCAGTTGAAGTAGATAGTACTATATTTCGTGTAGCAATTTTATTTTCTTATATTATTATGTCAGAAATTGCTACTATCCATTTATCGGTCGACAATATTTTGGACATTTTTTTTTTTTGAGAAACCAAGTCGTTGACAATCTTGAACTCTCCCCAACTGTAAATAGTCTCAGTTTAGTCGTGTGGAATTTAGTCGTGAAATCAAGTAAACCAGAAATATTGGCAACAGTGGAGTTTTTGCGATATCAAATGTTGGAACGAGCATGATGAAAATGGGAGGTGTGTCCGTATAGACTTCAGTGAGAGGTACTCCATTTTCTAAACTTGAGTGTGAGTGAACGAGCAACTTATACTAGGTTTATGTTTCATTTTGAAAATCGTTTCTTCATATTCCCGAGCCATGAATTTGCATCCCGAACTTTTGGCAATCATACTATAGATGAGAGTGGTGAATATAATTATATATCGAAGATAATACTTTTTCTACTGGTCGCTACGATGTTGATTTGTATAGTGAATTGGATATCTTGGAAAATAAAAACCTCCTTTTAGGGGGTTTTATGGAACAACACATTTCTGCCTGGTATGATTTGGTGCCGGCAAAGGTTTTCTCTGGTACCATATAGCCATATGTATATCAACCCCTTTTGAGCACCCTCGTATATTGGATGTGGATTGATGCAATTGGAGATGCATGTAGGTCCGGAGTTCAAATGCTGTTTCCACTCCTGTCGTAGGAGAATCATTCTTACATAACTGCCATACCACTCTACCTAACACTTCGTATCAGCTCGGCATCCTGCATGGCTATTTCAAGTGTTATTGGAAATATTGGAGTATTTCCATAAGTGCAGGTTTGCTTTTTATTTCAGGTCATTTACAGATTTCACCTGCTGCAATATTGATTTCATATGCCTATCACGTGTTATATTATGTTCCAGTATATTCTATAGTGTATGAATGAAAATTCATGAATTTTCATATAATTGACAGCATTTGAATATGGTAATTGGTAATTTCTGTTATAGATACCATGAGTATTTTTTTTATATAGAGTATATTTTCACATTTCGGCCCGATATTATCATTCATACACGTAGATCTTGATAGGTATATATATATATTTTTTTTTCCATCTCATCCATCTAAACTGGTTGTATATATGTATAAAGTGAATGGGAATAATTATATTATGTAAAAATTCTGTTGGTTTTTGTGAAGAACTCTCTCAATTCCGAATTTCTATTCTCATGTATAGAATTCGGTGGCGCCCATATATATATTATCAGAAATTGACACTTCACATATAAGAGTAAAAGATCATTTGAAATATTTACGTGAATCCATCCCCATTGCCACCTGATGAAGAGCTGCCGTGCAGTATAACGTCAAATATAAAAATAAAAAGAAAAGTAACGTTATACTCGAAGTAATCTTCATTGATTTACTAACAAGAAATCGCAGGTGATGTATTCACTATTCCTTATAGTAATCTTAACCTGGGAACTCTGTTACAATCTGTCCGATAGAATATTGAAAATTACTGTCAGCAGTTATTAACAAGTATTCAGAAATATTAACTATCACCTTAGTAAAATTAATCTCAGAAAATGATGAAGTTAACTAATCCAAATGAAAATAAGCACTTACTCTTCCGAAGCAATGTTATCAACTATTCAGCGAGTAATAATTGTCATAATGCTGTTCATTGATGAATACTAAATTGAACAATAAACATTCAAATAGTCGTTTTTCCCCGGAATGGTATGGGTTGACTTTTTTCTCAGTTATTCGTTGATTCTGTTCGAGGAAGTATCTCTTTTTCGCAGCTAGTGTGCCATCATAATCGAGGTGAAGAAGCGAGATGTTTCTGTTGTTCAGCGGTATTTGCTTCATTCAAGGCTCCCAATGAACATTCGAGGATAACGCACACATTATAAAATGATTCAGGGTATGAATGTGTTGAAGACAAAATGGTTTCTAGAGGGATTTTTTATGATTATTATTGCAATCAAAGGAGTGATTAAACTATAGGACTAGCCAAGAATAAAAATGAGGAAACTGAAAAGAGAGGTAATTATAGCGATTTTAGAGTAAATTGTGATTGTTATGTAGGTTGCTTTATTTCTTATAGAATCACGAATACTTCTGTCTAGAAGATGGTTGAAAAATTCTCTGGATCCATGGATATAATGGTGAAACAAAAATGGAAAACATAATACATTTCAAGGATGGGTTATGGTTACGAAAGATGAAAGCATCGATATGATACTGAAGACACTTTCTGCTCGCATAAACATAACCTGGGATACAATTTGGTATGAAAAACGACTTTTTCATTCTATATTAATACCTACGAACTAAATAATTGTTTATTCAAGATTCAGTACGATTTCGAAGAGTAACAATAGAGACATCAAAACATTCCTATAAAAATCTACTCCGAATAAACTGGATAACATCAGTTAAGCGGCGCTATGGCTGTTACCACTATATTTTTCATTGAAAATAATCGAAAACTTAGTATATGGTGGCCTTCGAAAATGGAATCTCCAGAAGAATGTTTGCCTCTTGTTCTAATGATCAATACCATCAATGAGTGTAGAAGAAGGGATTACAATAAATCGGTTGAGAGTATTCCACTTCCGGTAATGAATATAAGAATACGAATTGTCACTTTTTGTCATGTAGTAGGTACATTTCAATGTATTATATAAAGTTTATTTCACTGAATAAAAAACAAAAACTACCAGGGCTCGTTGATTAATTACAATATTTGATACAAGGATGAAGTACTCTTCCAGTATTGTGTAATTTACTATTCCTTAATGTACATTTTAATATATCATATAAAGTTCAATTCACTGAATGAAAAATAAAAACTACTAGTGATCATAGGTTAAATACAATATTTGATACAAGGAAACGGTATTGTCTAATTAACTATTCCTCAAAGTACACACCAATGATGTAAGAATGGTAACAATTCAACCATGTTCCTAGTAAAGTTGACTATTATATTATGTGATCAGTAAGTTGACTCAATTTACTTTCAATAGTAGTGTTCACTGGAAAGAATTTCTGTCCATATATCAACTATATAAACCAGTGAAAATCACTTCGATTCTAGTAATGTCTACCGTTTTTTTCTTTGCGTGCACGAATGCGATGAAGTAGAATGATTCTGAAACATAAAATCATAAGAAACATGAAATTGTTGAAATTTAATATTCTCAATTGTGCTATCATTGAACTTACCGGATAAAAAGACCTATTATATAAAATTAACACCAAGTTACACCGTGTCATATCATGATGGAATCGAGGCGGTGTATGAATCATCTAATTTGATGGCAATAATCATTTGTTAAGTATTGCATCCTGAAAACACCAGATTTGATATATATTAATAAAGATATTATATGTAGGCATCTAAATGGTGTGAATTTCAGACGCTCATCTGTTCGATCTTTGAATCTTAGAATTTTTGCCAATAGGTGGCACTGACGTCGTTCCTGCCGTACCTGATTTCAATATTGGGCATAATATATTAGATGATTTTGATATAGATCAGTATCAATTGGTCTAGGTCCTAGTGCCACTGATCAGGATAAATGAGCCGAAACTGTTCGTCATCTTCCAAATTGTCCCTAGATTCTTCTGAGTCTAGTTCATCATCATATGAATTATATCGGTATTCCAATTCAGTAAAAAACATCGGGGATGGTGAAAAAAGCACTGATTCGTATGAACACACTCATGATATGGTGTTCCTTCACACCCGAAAAGTATTCGCATGTACCTGCTCATGCTGGGTTTATAGATTCAACTAAGCGAACAACTAAGAATTAACAATTAATAATTAGGAATTAACAATTGGGAAGGTGTTTATACAATGCAATTGATAATTAAGAATCAGATGTTGAATGTTACATGATTGAAAACTCAATGTCATTTCAAAGTGTTGAATTGAATGATATTATTGATCAAATGAGCAAAAAAACCGAAAAAACTAAAAACTCCTGAACCTGAAAACCATAAATACTATTAGAAACAATGACAAATGATGGCATTCCAACGATTCTAATCGTTTTGCGCGTTCTGTCCACAAAATTTCTTAATTCTCGTTGTTAAGTTGAAAGTTGACCAACTTCGTAATTCTTAATTGATAGATATAAATGTATAAACCCTCATAGACGTTCTCATGTATTCAACATTTTCAATTCTTAGTTGTTAATTTAATTTTAAGTTTAGTTGAATCTATAAACCCAGCATTAGTGTTTAAACGCATCGAAGAGAATTTTGTGGAGGTAGGGTTCAGCATCAAGAAAATCACAGAATGTGCATCACATCACTGCGGTGTCATATCGCACTTTCGGAAATTCATAAAGAACACCACCACAGTGTTCATTCTGCTAATTTCATCACTAACACCAGTGTAACTGACAACTGGGTTTGATTATTAAAAACACCTATGGAAAAGGTCACATAATACCTACGGTGGTGAAGAATATGCCGGTGTTTACTGACACTAAAACAATCAGGACCTCAGGGGACACCAGACGGTGTGAGCTGGTGTATTTTTTTTTCACTGTGCATTTTCCCTAACCTCTATTACCATAATATTGTGTGATTTCAATAGAAAATCAATTCACCATTTCACCGAAAAAAGTGATTCGAATCTTCACTGATAGGCTAGAGAATGATAGATAAATCAGAGGAAGTGGTTTGTTATTGGGAACTAACCTACCAAATTGCAGAAAAATCCAAAGGAGGGTATTTGTTTATTCTAACACTCGGGTCTTTGGAAATAATGTAAAAGGAACTATTTTTCTTTTTTTTTGCAAGGATTCTACCCTCGAATTTCTCTTAGAACATTGATGATATGACTTGTGAAAATTGTTATGGAATGAATCTTATTCTCATCACCGTTAAAATCTCAACAATAAACAATACACACACACAAAAAACTTTACTCTTGAATCTGAAACCACCATGGTTTAGTGATATTAAGAATCTTATTCTTATCACCATTAAAATCTCAACAATAAACAATACACACAAAAAAACATTACTCTTGAATCTGAAACCACCATGGTTTAGTGATACTAACTTTGACCCAAACGTAACTTATCTTGATTCAAGATCATCTTCTTGAGTCGAGAGTATCTTCGAAAAAAATTTACTCTTCTTTCACTGTATGTTCTCAGTTGAAAAACATCGCTTTTGATTTGAGGTCTATAGTCCTAGCTCCCAGGAAACTGATAAACTTTGCGGGAAGTCTCGGAATTCCGGGCCTCGAATATATCGAGGGTTGTGCACAAAATATCTAATAGGTAGTGGTGCTTGAGAGGCTGCACAGCCTTAACGACCCCCCCTATATACAATCTACAATCTACTATTCCTTAGTGGCTATAAATATTGGTCAGTGAATGTGTTCTCTTTTTTGGTGTTGCCTTTCATGAAAGAAATATGAATATAACTAACAATAGGGTTGTACACTTTTTTTCAGAAATTATATATTTGAAATGTGGGCCTCCACAGAATACGTCGATATTTGATCAACATTGTTATTCCCAAGGGTTTTTCCAAAATCGACATTTCAAAAACGAAAATTCCCCATTCCTTTCTGAAAATGTGACGTCATTCGGTAGGTTATGTTCCATTAATCGAAGTAAAAGAAGAATTGACAATCTCTGTCATCTTTGACTGTTGGCAGTAAAAAATTTCTAGGAGAGTATCTTCGAAAGAAAATTACTCTTCTTTCACTGTATGTTCTCAGTTGAAAAACATCGCTTTTGATTTGAGGTCTATAGTGTTCCCACGTTGAGAACAGAACAGTATATTATTGGAACCAAGATTACATAGTATCTCCATCCAAGAGTATCATAATGTATATGTCCTTAAAACAAGAGTGAATATTGTTGGGTGAAAGATATTCCAACGGTTTTTTGATCCAGCAAGAGTAAGATTCTCTTGAATCCAAGAATTTCCAGGACGTGGAGGGGCCACGACCTTCAAACCGTTCAGTGCGTCTTGAGTCCATTTCAAAGTGAATACTATTTAGAAAGCTGTATGGAAATAAAGAGAATATTCTCACTCCCATGTATTATTTCAAATCCGAAATATCGTAGGTTTCTGAACCAGAGTTCAAGGAGCTTGTTTGAAAATTAGTGAGACATTATTGAGAAATCACAATGCTCTCAAAATAAAAGCTCACTATGATCAATAACAAAATCATGATGATATCAAATGAAGATGAACTTGACTTGAAGCTGTGGTATGTCTAGAACCAGAACATGATATTCTTGATGGAAAATAATGATGACCGAATTGACGATAGAGTTTTTCTTCAATCAAACTACCTCATGCTCTTGGAATATGGCTTTCATAGTAGAGTGCCATGTTCTTCGAACGTGAAACCAATTTGGTCTTGAAAAAAAGACTTGATGCCTCTGAGGCTATATGAAAGTCATGATAATCTTGAAATAAGTGTATTATTCTTATATCACGAGTTAACTTTTTTGTATGAATATATAGCTAGACCTGATATATGAATTATAGAGAAGAGAAGATATATTGAAATCTTATATGGGTACATCTTCGCAGATTACCAAATTCTAGCAGACCAGCCAGCGTAACACTTCCTGGTTTCGAATCAAAATGGGGTTACAGCCAGCATTCGAGTCCATTGAGAATAATTGGGCCCAAGGGTGTTTTATTACATCGATTTTGGCGCTTGTTTTCCGCTTCCTCGCAATCATTTGTCCAATCAATTAAAGAATTTTATCCCTATACACATTTACAGGTCTTAATTTTTGGTTGATTTATGTAGTTTGAGATTCCTATATACTCAGAAGCCAATAACTCTAACAAAATGTTTCGGTGACAAGTTATCTATTGCCTGCAAAATTCCACAGGAATCTGAGATAATTTAAAGTCATCTCAAAACTCACGAAGAGTCCTCTTATATGCATATGCGAAGTGAGTCATTTTTTTATCTATCGCTTCATAGCTGGTGCCACTATGCATTGTTGCCGAAAGAAAAATTTCGTACATAAGTATATATGTACTTATACTGATAGGACATATGTATCGCGTACGTTTGCGAAAGCCATTTGATTTTTATTTCAATCTCTGGATTTTCCGAAATTTCTTTCGTTTTTTTCATCGAAAACGACATCTCTTTTTGAAATTATACTTATTTTCATCGGATTCCATACACCACAGCCAACTAAAATTCCTTTTTCTGATTCAGAATCTAATTTATTCCCTGAATTGATTTGGCACATGAATATGCTGCAGTCCCAAAGATTCTCAAATGGGAATATTCTGGTCTTTTATTGAACCACATTTCATAGAGAGTAACATTCTTGACATCACTTCTACAGATAAGTATGTTGCGGTGAGAATAGCTTCTCCCGACATTTCTTTTGATAAACCAGAAGCGAGAATCATTGTTATGGCTCTTTCCACCAAAGTTCGATTGATGCGTTCGCTGACTCCATTTTGTTCCGGTGTGTAGGCAACTGTATATATTCCAGTTGAATTCCATTTTTTCTGCATTGTTCTCTGGTAGTAAAAATTTACTCTCCATCGTTTGCTCACACAAGTCGAGATATGCTTGAACCAAAATGTGCGGTAGCCATATTTACGTATTCTGTTTATAAACTCCGCAGCTGACGCAGTTGCCGCCGGATATCTCTTCAATACATTTTGGAACGCAGCGTTAACTGTAGCTACGGCAGCGGAGTTTATAAATTGAGCTTAATCCATTTTGGTCCGGTTCTTTTCATATTCAATAAGTCTCTATCGTAAGTCTACCAAGTGCGTTCCTCTTGTAGATTCTCAAAGGGGTTCAAGTCCGGGCTCCGAGCTGACCATGCCATAGTAGCGATTTCGACTCAATGCTTTCTCACAACTCGAGCAACTTTATTGTGTAAAATGCTCACCAACCAATAAATTCATGATCTCATGTAAATATTGTTTCTCGTGTACTAAGAAAGATGACGGAATAAATGATATAAAAATGTGGAGAAAAAGATGACTGTGAATTTATTTCTAACTTGATATTGCAACAGTAATTATGTATCTTTTCACCATAAGCTACCATGTTCTCACAGGAAATGCTGAGATTGCTGACGGATGCAGATTCATATTTCACCTTCCAAGATTTGAGCAATCCACCGGTTTGTTCCCAGCAGATTCGACATAGACTTCTCACAGTAAAGACGTATTGTTAATTTCTCTCATTTTTGACTCGATATTTCTGTTGTAAAATAAATTGGATTTTTTTAAAAAGCTTTTGGTGATTACCAAAATCATAAAGTGGCGCAGTCGGTAGGATACTGAACGGGCATTCATCAAGAAAACCCCGTCGGTTTCCAAGCTGTTTATTCAGAGGACCTCCGCAGTGGAAAACCCTGAAGACTTCGAAGACATCGAGTAACCCAATGAAGATCACTGACTTCGTAGTACTGTAAGTTGCTTTCCTATAATATTGTCTATGTCATTCTCCTCGTCCTTGCCTAATTCTATCACAGAAAATAGAGCGAACGAGTTAGAAGTAGGTTCAAATTTAGATAGTGAAATTAGTTCAATTTTTGAAAATCTTTCAATAGTAGAAGATAACAACAGCAATCAAATTAACTCATCTTCAAATTCATTACCTTACAATCCAATAATGGCAGTTCCTAATTTCGAAGCAAAGCTACTTGAAATTGTTCCAAAATTCGACGGCAACCCGTTAGAATTATCATCTTTTCTAGAAACTGCAAATACAATCATAAATACATATTGGGATCCAAATCCTGCTAATATTAATTCTGTTCAAAATACCACTATCATTTACGGAATTTATTCCAAATTAATAGGTAAAGCTAGAGAAGTTTATAGCATTTGCATTTCCAAAGATTGGCAGTGTGTGAAAAGCGCTCTAGTTGCACACTTTGGCGACCAGAGAGATGAAAATGGACTTTTATTTGATTTAGATCAGTTGAGACAACAAAATAATGAACCATCTTTGCAATATTTTACTAGAGTAATGTCTAACTTGAGTGCTCTACATAATTATATTGATACCCATGAGTTGATTCAGCAAACGAAAAATATCAAGAAAACTTTTTACAACACCCATGCATTGAAAATATTTCTAGCCGGTCTTAAAGAACCTTTAGGATCCACCATTCGAGCAATGAAACCATCTTGTCTAGCCGAAGCAAGACAATATATAATTTCAGAAAATAATATTCGCCATCTGCAGAAACCCAATCAACCCGAGAATTATTATAATAATGTCAGAAATAAACCTCCGAGACCAATGCAAAACTTTCAACGTCCTAATATGCAATATAATCATCCAAATTTTAATTTTCAAAATTTTGCTCGTAATAATCAACACAATGTTCCTAATTTCAATCAAAATCAAAACTTCCCACGTGGACCTATTCAAATAACACCTAATTCAACTCAACCCCAAAGATTTCCTACAAATAGTCAAGTTTTTGGTCAACAAAGGAATCAAACCAATGTTTGGAGACCTAATCAACAAAGTTCGATTTCGCGATTCCCCAAACCAACACCAATGAGTGGAATATCTCATGGCACGATTTCTCGACAAAATTCATATCAGCCTCAACGTTCCAATTTCACTTTCAATGAACTTCATAACCTTGAGCAGTGCAATTACTCTGACTATGATATTCCTGGACTATCTCAACAATACGCAAACTGCGAATACGACAATTATTATTTTCCTGACAACGACCCACAAGACGCAATGAATAACCATACATACGAATTCGAAGAAATATGCGAAGATTCTTCGAATCAAGTCGCTGTAATCGATTCAAACTCAGAACCAAATTTTCAAATAGCCAGCCAAACAAAAAAACCATACATAGAAATAAATTCAATATATGATCGTAAAGAACTGCCATACATCGAAATTTCAAATCCACCTCTAAAATTGCTTATTGATACTGGTGCGACAAAATCGTTCTTGAACCCGGAAATCGCCGAAAATTATTTTCCTGAATTTATTAGAAATGAAAAATTCACGATATCTTCTATTTTTCAAACTACTTCACGAGATTTGTGTGCGGAAATACCAGCTCTCAATGAATTTAATTGTAATAAGAATATTAAATTCTATCTTTTTAAATTCCACAATTTTTTCGATGGGCTTATTGGATATGAAACTTTGAGAGATTTGGATGTCAATATTAAAATTCCTAATTCACTTATAAAAACCCAACATGAAGGTATCACGAATCATAGAGGAATTATTGAAACTGTTAACGAACTCAAAATTAAATACTATTGGCCTAAAATGAGCGAAGACGTTCAAAAATACATCAATAATTGTAACACCTGTCAACAAGTCAAATACGAAAGACATCCTCCCTTGATTAAATTACAATTAACGCCTACACCGAAAAAACCGTTTGAAACAATTCACATTGACACCTTCAAATTTGGCAATTCAATATCTCTCACTATTTGTGACAGCTTTTCCCGTTTTGGGTAAGCCTACATTATTCCAAGTCCTTCAGCTTTATTTGTTCACGAGAAATTATTACAATTTATAACAAGTTATAAAATTCCAGAAAATATTATATCTGATAATGGCACCGAGTTCACACAACATCTTCTCAGAGACTTTGCGAAAATGTATAAAATAAATTGGCATTATACACTTCCTCTTAATCCGAATAGCAACGCTATTGTAGAACGATTCCATTCCACCATATCAGAACACATGAGAACTTTAACTTTAACAAAGCCAAACTTGAGCCCATTTGAACAACTCACCTTTTCTGTCCTAGGTTATAACAATTCGATTCATTCCGCAACTAAACAAAAACCAATTGACATAATTTTTGGCCATTTAGAGCTCAAAGATCCGATCGATATCGAACTTGACTCACAACCAGTCCATCACAAATTGAACGAACATAGAGAAATCATGGCAGACTTATATAAAACAATGAATGAGAAAATGGCTCAACAAAAAGAAGAACTTATAAATAATCGAAACGAACGTAGAACTGATCCCCCAGACATTCAACCTGAAACAATTGGTTATAGGAAACTAACAGACAGACAGAAAAAGACCAACCCTAATTACAAACCTGAACATATCATAAAAAGTAATGACCTTACTGTTACCACCCCTCAAAACACGTATCACAAAAATGTCTTCAAACCTCCAAGAAAATTCATAAACAAAACATTTTTACAGGCTGACGATTCTTCACCTAATGAAGACACAGAAAGTTCAAATTCGGAACCTCAAAACTAATCCCGGCATCCTACCCTTCAAGTTAGGAAATGCTCACATCAAAATTGCTTCTCACACTTTCATTCACTACATTCAAATCGACCCTATCAAGACTCAGGTCATTTCATTAACAAAATGTTATCACAACATCGGAAACATTATTGAAAACGATACATCTCTCTCTAAGGATTCCTTTTACAAAGCACATAAGCACCTAGAATACGAAGTAAATATCTTGAACGAAAAAATCCACGCACTCTTTCCTGAAAACAGACGTAAAAGAGGTTTAATCAACCCACTTGGTTCACTTGTGAAATTCGTCACCGGAAATATGGACCAAGAAGACGCGGACGAAATTCATAACAGTATCTCGGAACTCGAAAAAAGTCAAAATCAAATAATTAAGAAGGTGAATAAACAAGTTTCGCTAACAAAAGGATTGATGTCAAATATAAATCAAACCTTATCAAAAACCTTACGGAATCAATATAATATACAAAATAAAGTCGAAGCGTTAAGAACAGCTTTGAATAAAAATCAGTTCGGTTATGCTCATTATTTTGAAATTCAAGAAATACTAAATCAAATCAAAGTAAACGCAGATATGTTATTGCATTTCTTATCTGAACTAGAAAATGCTATAAGCTTTGCTAACTTTCGTCTTACATCATAGTATAGTTTCTCCTGACGAACTGAAAATAGTTATATCACAATTACATCAATCACATAGCGAATCTCGAAGGGTGGAGGAATTATGTATCTTTTCACCATAAGCTACCATGTTCTCACGGGAAATGCTGAGATTGCTGACGGATGCAGATTCATATTTCACCTTCCAAGATTTGAGCAATCCACCGGTTTGTTCCCAGCAGATTCGACATAGACTTCTCACAGTAAAGACGTATTGTTAATTTCTCTCATTTTTGACTCGATATTTCTGTTGTAAAATAAATTGAATTTTTTTAAAAAGCTTTTGGTGATTACCAAAAACATAAAGCAGTTAAACTCTACAGGGTATTTGTAAAAAATACAATTTTATCAGAATACAGTTAGTATGCCACCATTGTGAAGAGGATGACCTTTTATTTGGGAAAAGTTTAGTGGTTTCGACAAAAAATGTATTTCGACTAATTTTTTGGTGCTGCGTTAATTTTTTGGGGAAGTATATATAAAACGAGCCTGCCATATATCCTGGATCCGCGCCTGCCAGATCCGGGCCAGAGCAGGATAGAGAAGGAATTCTGAGTCTGCTTTCCATTCATAGAAGCTTCACAAATCTTTTTGAAACAAGTCTTGGATGGAATATTCACTTGTAATCTCCCTAGCAGCAGAATTATTACCGATAATTTTTTTCAAGGTCACGAATGTTTTTGTAAAATTATCTCGAGTCGAAGACGACAAAAACATAAGTGAAACCGAGAAAAAAATTATAGGGAATCAATTCTGCTGCGTGGGAGATTCGGTAAGAAAATTTCATAAATTGGAGTTGCTTTCAATATGATGAGAAAATGAACCTTACGACCTATCCTGCGTAGATACTGTAGATAGTGACTGAGGTTCATTACTAAAATTTCAGGAACATTCAAAACAGTAATCCGTTTTCATTCATAACATCTAATATCACATGTCTACCAAGATTTTGACGTTTGTCAATAGATATGAGGCGCTTTATTTTTGACAGAAAAATTATCACTTATTAATTCCGTCAATAAGAACTAACAAAATTATCATTGTAATCGCCCGTTGCTATGAGCAACGTATACAAAAAGGAGCCTTCTAATTGGTTGAAAATGAATTTATGAAATTTTCACACCTAATACACATCACCATCTGCTTCAGTATTTCATGACTGATGAAGTGACCCAATCGTTCATACCATAAATCTGTTTTAGTTTCAGAAATATTTCATAAACTGATTCTTTCTCTTCCGGATTTCTAACTTCGTTTCATAAAGTTTTCCGTTTCACACAAACTCCAACAACTTCTGCATTATTTTCAATTATCATCGACTTGCACTTTGAATCTTGCTACTTCATCTTCACTGTAAGTATAACTTCTTGACACGCTTCACTTCCGCGGTATTATCTACTTTCACCTTGAGCGTTTCATCTTCTGTTGCATCGACCTGATGGATGCAATGAAGCGGTTCATGTTCATCTAACAAGATTTCCATCCGGAACTTCCAACTTGAAGAATTTGTTCCGTCGAAGAGAGCAATTCTAAACTTATCAATACCACCTTCTGGGCCCATAAGCTATTGTTATTTGATATGGCTCTAATTGGTATCGGTATAAACTCAAGAATATAGGATAATAATGAGGGTGAAATTCTTCCAAAAAACTTGATTGACAAATCATGTCACACTTATTTCCAATACAAGAGGTTGATGTATCTCAGATATATATCATTCAGTTGCAATACAACATTTTCAACAGTAACATCCTTCAGTTTCTACTCGTTCACCCTCATGTAATTCTTGTTTTCAAATCTCTGTTCAGAATATTGAATTGGGATGGAAAATCGGATTGTGGATACTCAATTTCCAATCAGAACTCATAAATCCGCAGCATTTCAAAAATTTAAAAATCATTCTTGATGCTCTTTCGACGTTCTCGTTCATAAAAGAGAGATATTTTCCTTATTTCGTCGATACATATAGACAAGATTTTTGTCTATCTTATCATATGGAAATTACCATATATAGAGTGTCTCACTATTTATTGAAGCAGCCCTGTAACTTCCGTTATTATCAGATAGAATGATTATATGAAACTCTCCAGAGTGATGAAAATCCTGCCTACTAGTTTGATGATCTTGTCGGCAACTTTTTGCTTCCAATTTTTCCTTCAAATCATACAAGGGGTCAAAATAGACTTGAATATCATTTGTGATCAAGATGCCTGACCTATACGTCTGAAAAGATTTCAGTCCTGGATATTTTTGAGGAAGAATCGTGAAACTTGACAGTCAGTTCTGAGAGTAACGGACAATACAGGAGTTGGAGGTTCAGATAACGAATGATCTCGATAATTGAATTATTCAATCTAGCTACTTGAATTATCATCATCACAATTCAAATTGTTCAAAACCTACAATGGAGTTGTGCTGGATCACAGCTTCAATGGTGTTCAACGATTGAGAGATGAAATGCTGATGATGGATATATATAATATAAACATGACATCGATAGAGGAGAAAACTGTTGATAAAACGTCATTCATTTTGAGATATAATTTGATAGGGAAACATTATGCAAATATTGACAATAATCTAACCTAACTCGTACAAGATTTAAGTGAATCTCTGTGGGTTGGTATGGCAAGGATAGTGATAAGAAAATAATTGAAATACCAAAAAAACCGCAACTAAATCAGTCGACCCTGCATCGGTTGAAGTTTTCAAGATCCTTCATTCTGGATTTGTTCCATTTTAAAACCTGGTTCGCTTAACGATAATTCGATTTCATCAATATCTGTCCGGATATCAATTTTATGTACCTACCTTCGTGATTTTATTAGCCCATAATATTCGAATCAGAACGTTGAATCGGGTGGTTTGAGTGTTTAAAATTTCATTAATTTGGCATGATAAACGAAGATACTCGAAAACCAACTCGTAATCACAATTAATGAATACTTCAAATGTTGAACGACCAACAGCAAACAACATTGCGTATATTGCAATATGTACGATCCTTGATTGTATACCGGGTGACCGCGAGAAACCTTGGAGTGGCAATGTCCGTTATTTAGATAGATTCAGATGGTTTGCGATGTTGCTGATAACAAGAAAATTGCACCCCTTGCCATCCCACCATGTTTATTATACATTCTAGCTTGCAATCCTATTTTTTTGTACAAATTCGAAAGGATCATTTTATTGTCTTGGTAACTGTGGAAACCATAATATTTTTTATGTGAAACCTCTAGAGAAATGACTTTCAGATTTATGAAGGTTATGCAAATAAACCAAAGTAAATTTTTGTGATTTCGAAAGCTATCAAAAAGCTATAGTGGAGATCTAGAAGAAGAAATGTAATAGTTTCATTATTATCACTGAAAAACAAGCAAAAATCGATCGCTTCTTGGTTTTACGAATAAATTCATCCGAAATTTTAGTGAATTGATTTATAGGTGAAGAATTAATTTGTTCACGATTTCAGCATCGAATTTGTGTTTCCAATATCAAAATACGTACATGATTTTCATCAAAAAATAGATCACATGGTGATCAGAACCATTTGGTAACACCCCAACCATCTTTCAAGCAGAAGTACATGCTATAGAGATATGTGTTCAAGAGTGCATCGAAAGGGACACTCGAAGGGTAAAAATCCATGTTCTATCAGATAGTCAAGTAGCGCTGAAAGCTCTGAAGTCATACACTTGTGAGTCTAAGCTGACTTGAGACTGTAAACAATCCCTGAGACAACTGGCAGCGAACAACCAGGTCACTTTGATGTGGGTGCCAGGTCATAAGGGAGTTGAAGGCAACGAAGAAGCAGACTGACTTACCAAAGAAGGAGCAAATACACAATTTCTGGGCCCAGAACCCTTCTGTGGACTCTCTAAGGCCCACTTGAGAGAAGAGGTTCGACGTTGGGATGCGGATGAAATGAAATCTCACTGGAATAAAGGGCCAGGACAAAAACAAGCGAAAAGGCAGTGAGCCTCTCGCCAAGGAAAGCTAACCAAGGAGAGCTAAACAGCTTCTCGAGTTGGACAAAAAAGACCTGAAACTGGTATCGGGACTCCTCACTGGACACTGTCTTCTGTGGTATCACCTCAAAAAGATGGGTAAAACAGAGAGTGATAGTTGCCGCTACTGCGAGAACTTCGTTGGAACTTGCTTTGCGAATACCTAGCATTCTTCTGCAAGAGGCTCAATTTCCTGGAAGGGGCCTCTTTAGAGCCCTCCGATATCAGGAACCTAGCTCCCAGGAAACTGATAAACTTTGCACGAAGTCTCGGAATTCCGGGCCTCGAATATATCGAGGGTTATGCACAAAAGATCTAATAGGTAGTGGTGCTTGAGAGGCTGCACAGCCTTAACAACCCCCCTATATACAATCTACAATCTACTATTCCTTAGTGGCTATAAATATTGGTCAGTGAATGTGTTCTCTTTTTTGGTGTTGCCTTTCATGAAAGAAATATGAATATAACTAACAATAGGGTTGTACACTTTTTTTCAGAAATTATATATTTGAAACGTGAGCCTCCACAGATAGTTGATCAACATTGTTATTCCCAAGGGTTTTTCCAAAATCGACATTTCAAAAACGAAAATTCTCCATCCCTTTCTGAAAATGTGACGTCATCCGGTAGGTTCTGTTCCATTAATCGAAGTAAAAGAAGAATTGACAATCTCTGTCATATTTGACTGTTGGCAGTAAAAAATTTCTAGGCGATTTAAATTCTCCCTGTGAAAGTATTTGGATGATTCAAGGTAAGTTATTATTGAGTTTCATTTTATTGTTCAGCGTATCATTATACTCTTAAAAAATTAACTTTCTCTCTCTTAAAACTTTAACTTTCAAAGACTTGTTCTTCATGTAGCAACACGAATGTGGTTTCTCGAAAGATTTTTGTCCCCACTCCAAGAGGTAATATGAGACGAAGTTGGTGTTTAGCAGTAGGATATAATATCACATACATCTGCAGTTGTGCTGAGAAGATGATTTCGATGTGAGATCAAATTCCTGTCCTTATTATTTTTACAATAATATAGTAGTAATTTGATGAAATGTATGGAGTACTTTTTGTTGCAATTCCATCGAACCTGATTATTTATTGTCAGGAATATGTGTATTCTCATTGAAAAAGTATTTGTATAAATCATAAATGTATTTTCCTAAATGAATCTACCTATATTTTTAGTTTTATGAAGACGGATATGGATCAAGTAGTTCCGAGAGTAGCTCTTCACAATGACTAACACAAATTTCACAAGATAAACCAATTCCCAACTTCCTCAGTTATTCTTAGTATGTACTCTATCTATGGTGTGAGTTTTGATAAGATTTCCCCATTGTATTTAAATTGTGGATATGAAAATATAATATCAACTTGTGTTGCCTAAAGTCATTAATTGAATTGATTTTTTGTTTTAATTTCTCTATCAATTTTATAGTGTTTTTGAGTTTGATCGTCTCATTGACTTCTCAAAAATGGTATTGAAAATCCTATAAAAAATTATAAACTGATATAAAATAGCTGGCTTGCATTTTATAAATGATAAACAGTAATAATAGCACCCTTTTAATTATTTTCGATTCGTTAATGGAATTCCCATATAAGGATTAAAAATTGAAAAATTGTAATCTGACTTATCTGCCGTTACTTATGTCACAAAATTCTTCTACCCTATTATTTTCAATATTTCACGGTACCATCCCAATCTACCAGGTGACGTCAGCAGAAATATAGTGCTGTCAAATAATTATTTTTTATTTAGATTTTCTCGAGCACAAAACAATAATCAATTCTGCTAAAGCTTCAGAGGTTCATGACCCTATTATGAAAAATACTGAATAGCTATCTGAAATAAAAAAGTTGGCGTGGCTTCTGGAGCAAGGATGCGTTTATGACAGTTTGCACTTATTGCTTCCATACCTCTCATCTCTGATGAGTCCTGTGAAATTCAAAATCGATATTCAGAAAATAGCGGAACGGTTTATCACTTACAGTTTTCGCACGGACATCCGGTATGTGCTATGCAGGTCGCATTGGAGATTGATAGTCTAGCATTAGGGAGAGAGGCATCACAAAATTACGATCCTTTATCCTGGAAGGGCGGAATGTAGTATACCAGAAAGCACAGTACACAGGGCGTTCTTTAATGATATGCAAATATTTAAGAAAATGGTTGAAAATAAGGTATTTATGATTGTTTGTTCGGGAAAGGAATATGGAATTTTTACAATTCTCACATTTTTAAACAAAACAATCGAAAATGTGAAACTAGCACATCACCAGCATCAGATGCCTTAAATTCCTCAGTACTATTATAAAAATATAGTTTTTCGTCAGAAATTCTTCGCAGGAAGGACATTATGAAGTTTATAACTGAGATGAGTGAGGTCTCAATCTTTGTGATCTGACCGTTGATGCTTTATTTATTTATTAACGGCATTGCCTATTTTTACAAAAAATTTAAAAAAGGTCTCACATATATTATGTGAACTGATATAACCAGAAAATAAAGTAAATAATTGAATAAGAAACATCACAAATTTTTCGCACATTTCTTAAATGATTCTAATGATGAATTTAAAAACTCTAAATTTATATTATAAGTATTTGCAAGTCTCATCAACATTCTACTTATGGACTCATTCTGGCCATAGTTGGTACTATTAAAAGGTAATTTAAATATTTGAGTATTTCTCGTTCTCTTTGAATTCACATTTATAGTAACAAGTTTAACAATTCCTGAGGAATCCATGCAGCCATTTATTATTTTGTGGATTAGTGTGAGATCTGATTTCAATCTTCTATGAGCCAAAGTATTCAAGTTAACAATGTCCAAAATAATTTTATAGCTATATTCACCAATATGATTTCCAAGTTTATAAGCAGAATACCTCAAAAACTTTGTTGAACACTCTATCAAGCAGGTCGATATCCTCATTATATGAAGGGCATCAAATCTAGGTGTTTTATTCTATTATTGATCTAATAATTGAACAATAAATTGTATAAATATATATAGAAGTGGTATCGGATCCCACTATAAAAGGTAAGGTCCCCGCTATCCTAACTCGTACAAGTTTACTCCGTAAACTTCTGACTGACTTATGACTTATGACTTATGAGATTTTTGTTTCTTAAAAAAGAAAACTTATGACATCAATTGCAGTAGGTTTGTATCATACCAGCGCACAAAGTTAGATACATCATACTGTAATAATCAGATGAAACATCTTCAGATCATCAGCAAATAGAAAAAAATCACTATAGAGAATAACATCATTCAAGTCATTAACAAACAAGTTAATAAGCTTTACAGGTATTATAACAGTGGATAACTGACAGTAGACAGGGGAAATCTTTGATTGTGGATTTGTATCAGTGTGCTGAATATGTAAATGGAAATGTCTTGTGGAAAAAGTACAGTAGCTAATTTCCTCTGGACTGTGGTTGTAAGTGAAGAAAGTAGACTGAATCGTGCCAAGAAAGTTTTGTGTCAAGAATTATTTCGAGAAAATGTTAATGTTTTAGAACAATGTTGATGAACAATCAAGTATATTTATGACCGCGCTAACTTACTTGCAAAGCAACCTTTGAAAATCTGAGTCTTTTATGAGGTGATAAGCACTACTCTACTGGTTACCATCATGAAGATCCAAAGGATTTATATCTAGTTACCAAAGGATATTTGGTAGGTCCAATTGTCAGGGATTCGTAATAGTCATTGCGATTCATCAAGCTAGTGTCATCAGCAAAGATAATAGCAAGAATGGCAGGGTGGACCAGAATCACAGAGGGCATTAATATGAAACAAAAACCAAGCCTTGCGGCACCCCATGATCAATGGGGATGATATCTGAGTTCGTGTTATATAAACAGACATATTGGCCTCTATTTTTGAGGTGCTCCGATTTTAATGATGAGAGAGATGCCCCTCTAATTCCATAGTACCTTGTTGAGTTTGGCAATGAGAATGCAGTGCGTCGTTGAATTTCAATGCGAACAAGATTTTCAGTTTCAACAGTGGTGTGCATACGAGCAATTTGAATTTCTTATTCATTTTAAAAGTTATTGCGATACTCCGCTTTATATTTAAAAAAATTGAAACCGTTTTATTGCCCAAAATAAATCAATCAAATCATTAAAGGACATAATTCTACGATAATGCTAGTTGGCATCGAATATTTCAATTGATGCGTTAAAGTGATGATAGATGTAGATGTAGGTACCCTACATTTACATCTATCATCAATTTTTCACGTGTAGAATGACACCCTTGAACGAGCCCTTGAATATTCGAAGATCATAAAGTAACACCCTGTATAATGGATCTTGATTATCCATCTGTTATATAACGATAAATGACAATTGATGAATCAAACACATGGTCATTTTGGAATGGAATGTAAATCAACAACGGTAATCATGGGGTCATCGATATAAGTAATGATTTTTCATTTTATATCTTTCAGTGGACAAACATTCGTTACCACTACGCCAAAGACATGAAGCTGCAGTTTCGACTATTTTTACATAAGTGCGTTTCTGGGGTTCTCAGGACCTGATTTATGATCTCTAAGAGTCTGCTCGGAAAATTTCTATTGAGAATGCCAATAAACGAAGTCAGTTTCGCGTATCTATAGATAAATCATCAGTTGCACCGACTTTCAACTCAATTCTCACTAAACTATGGAAATGCAGATTTGTGCCTTGTCACAATATGACCATTTGAATCGAGAGTTCATGACTATCCTTCAACTCTTTAAATACTAAGGTAAATTATTCCGCAGGCAAACATGGATGGAATTAACTTGATGGTTAAGGGTCGTATCTTTACATTCATCTTGGCTTCCTTTGGTATTTCGCTGAAGCATTTCTACCTAGATTTCTCTTGGTTGGTGTGAATTTATGTAACATATATAGCGTCCAATGATAATGTAATATCTTATTTTAGACTATATTATCTGATCTAACTGTCACAAATCTTCAGCTATGAAAGTGCAACATTTGTGTGGCTCACGCCCGGTACCTACATTTCCACATAATAAGTCGACACAGAGTGCATTTTGAGTTGCCAAATGGATGATAGTCATGTAAATATATATTTTCGCATTAGGTAGATAATTCCGTTCTGTTCCATGCTGTCTGGTTATAATTTTTTTTCGGAAAATGCAACCGATCATTCCGCTTCCAATTGGTCATGAGATTATCCGAATGCCTGGTTGTTGGGGTATTGCGAGTTTTCTTCTACTACTGTTGTGTCGCATGTATCTATTTGCTTCACCCAATTTCTACCTTAAGAATATCTGTTGTTGTATTGAGATAAACCAATCTCGATAAACGATAAACGATGTCGTATGAAGCCAAGGAGTAGGTATTTAGATCAGGCGCGTCAATCACATCATTTATACAGATTTATCATTCGCGAGTGATGACATTTTCGAGTTTTTCTGATGTTCGAATGTGAAAGAACGTTCTTCCTGCTTATTGAACTGTTAACAAATTGCGAAATGATGATGTGCCCATATCGAAGACGTACGTTTTCACCGAAAACAGTTTCTCTGAATTTTGTGTTTTTTTAATATAACTGATGGCGACTTCGTCTCCTGTTCACATGTGTGAAAATCTCTCTTTGGCAAGAGAAGTGAAAAAATCTTGACTCCAAATTGAGAAGCACCAAACGCACCTGAAGTGGATACAAAATATATCGTCTATCATCTTCATAGGTATCTGATCTCATGAAGTTGTACAATTTCTGATAGAGACGAATATCTATCCGAAAAGCTAATAAGTAGAACCGACATAATAATTATACTTACTTCCATCAGGTGATAAACCGAATCTTCAATGACGTGATAACGAAAAGAATCCAGAAACTACTAGCGAAATACTTCATACTCATTGGGAATGAAATTATTTTTCAATATGAAATAATCCTCCAGTTTATATTTGTTGCTACTCACCTTGTGTGGTGGTGAACACCATATATAACTACTCAATATTGTCCATCTATAGTACAGTCTATATTATGTAACGAATTAAACATTTCATTTGTGCACTATAGGTTTTCAAAAATGCGGTAGTTAGTGTAGAACGAATATAATGATGTCGAGGATATAAAAAATAATTGTACAGGGTGCTCAGTAAGAAAATAAACCACTGACGTCATAGCCGTAATGGCATCGGAGTCTTAATCGAAAAGAGTCAGGAAATATGTGCAAAATAAATGATTGCATATCTTATTCATCTGATATTCAAAGTAGGTATAATAAAATGATAATTTTGTTTCACTACACGGCATTAACAATTGTATCGAGTATACTATCAATTTCAAACATGCATGGCTAGGCAATCAACTGAACCCAGAAGACTGGGGTTGGAAATTGATAGATGATACTCTGGAACCGATTAAAACTTTGATCCCAGCTGTTCCAGAAAAACTCTTCAACACAATTTTTTTTGTAACTATGGTTGAAGATTTGTTTTTTGATAAAACTTACCGTTTCCGAACAAAAACCAAAAAATCTAAAATATTGACCTTCAACCCCGAATAACATTAGAAGCTCACGTAGGATCGATGAGGATTTTTGATATTTTATTCGTAATGGTAAACTTCAGCTCTCCACCAATATTTGGCTTTCCGGGAATTTTTGTTATTTCTATATTGACCGGTGTAATTTTAAGCAGAATTAGTTACCAATTTTGATGTGTCAATGAGACTTACCCTTAACATTCACTTCGTTGGAAATTAAAGTGTGAAACTATTTCTACTACATGTCAGATGATGATATTTCTCGGTAAACGTCAATACGCACAGCTCTATTCCTGGTTGCCTGACTACCTACTGACGACAACGGTTAAAAGGTGAAATTTGAATTTACTTTCATATTCGTAACATTCGTATAGACATGTGATATCGAATATCAATGAAATTGTATGTGAAAACGAAGAAAATTCAGTAATTAACATCTAGCATTTTCGAAAAAAAGTTTTCAATTATCAACTGAAATATGAAAATAGACAGTAATGTCGAATCGACATCACCTGAGTTTTGGAGAAAAGTGCTTTACAAAACTTGTTGCTAAGTGCATTTCCTTCACTCGTTACATTTCCGCACAAGGCTCTATATGTGGCTCGTGATAAACGACTACTCGTGCGGAATTTATCGCTTTCCAAACTTGTCATGTAATGAACTATTTCGGCTACGAATGAAGTTAAGTGTTCGATTTAGTCTCAATAATTTCCATCTTCATTCCGAATTATCCGAGTTTTTGTTTCAATATTATTACTGTTAGTTTAGCAATATCTCTTTAATTATATTGTTCACGATATATATATACCTAGGTATTGAAGATCTATATACAAGTAATGAGACTCACTTTGAGTTAGAAAACAAATACCTATAGATATAACTGATTGGAAAGCCAAAATATCGCCATTATCTCTCGGTCGAAATCGTTGAGTAATGAATAATGGGTTGGAGGTAGGAAGTTCTCCATTGTGAATATCGACGCACACAGGTAATAAACCAATAACAATGATTTATCACGATTGCCAGTAAGTTGATATTTCTTCACCGATATATTCCGCCACCGATATATTGAGCCACCAGAATATAAAGGATATATCATAATTCTAATTAGTTTCCATCCTTGTTTTTGAAGATATCGAAATAAATTCTGGAGAATATGTTCCACTAAGAAAGGACGCCGGCTGTATCTCGGCCACTATTTGTCGCATTTATAATAATAATAATAATGTTTATTGAAGTACATATTATAATATAAGCAGATTATTAAAAAAAATCACGGTACTTCAATAGGCAAATAATTGGCAAGCCATTTTTCATATTTGCCCTAGTAAATACAGCTCATAAGTATTCATAAAGTTAACAAAATGAATAAGCAGAACGTAAAACAAAATTGATAATAATAATTATAATAAATAACATGAGGGACGACAAAAGACATAAATAAGTATTGAATAATTATCTTAAATAACAATATGACATTTGAGATTATAGAGATAGAGTGATATTTATTCCATAGATAACATATGCTTCTTGAATGATTTTTTGAACAGTTTGATATTCTCAGAGTCGAAGATATTCCCATACATATTTATTAATGTAGGAGCAATATATTCGAAACAACCTCGAAATTTAGATGAACGATGTTGTGGTATGGTGAAGGAATCGACATTTCTAAGATTAGCTGCATGAATTGTAGATCTCTTGACAAGTAATTCATGTAAGTACTTGGGAGTGTTAGTAGACAACATCATATAAATAATTGATGCGTATAAACAGGTCACACGCCTTTCATTTTTAAGTATTTTCATTTAATTGTAAAATGGTGTTATATGATCACGTCTTCTGATATTAGGATACGAGAATCGTAAGCAATTATTTTGCAGTACCTACTTGTAATCTATTACGCATTCTATCAGTGAGAAAATGATAGTAAACCGGAGCACAATAGTCAATGTGTGTCAGAACAAGTGAATTAGTCAGATTCCATTTGGTGATTGGCGGCAAAACATTCTTGAATTTCCACAAGGCTTTGTATTTGAAGTAACAGGTTCGAATTTTGTTGAGAATCTGGACCAAATGTGAGATTTTCATTAAAGAAAATTCCCAAGTTTTTCACCTTGCTTTCAAGATCCACCGTAACATTGTTTATAATGATATCTATGTTCTGCCGAGATTTGCATTTAGCTGTCAATGCCTTAGTGCCAAAACAAATCGCTTGTGATTTATTCGGGTTCAACAGGAGACCATGTTCAATAGAATATCTACTAATATTCCCAAGTAGGTACTACGTTCAAATCACTGATTCGCAGAAAAAAAAAATTATGATGAAAGTGGCTCCGGTTCCTCAAGAGGTATCAACTCGCGGTTTTCGCAATTTTTCTTTTCGTTTGCTCTACTTTCATATAAGAGTATGAGAAATATATGGTTCCATTCGAAATTATGAAAAAAAATGGAAATTGTCTAATTTTTCAAACGGTGCCATCTAGCGGTCACCACGGGATTTAAATGGACTCGATTCGTGATTTGTCTGGAAGAACTGAAAAAACTCTTCAAAATGAGACCAAGTTCGTTGAATTCCGTTACACCAAACTGTAGTTATAAGAGTTTTTTCATAGTGCTAGGTTTTCCTTTCGTTCATCAGACAAAGGAGAAATAAAAAGATGTTCCACGCACATCACTGGGTTTTTTTCGTGTATTAAAAAGATAAAAATAATTCCAAGGATAATTTAAATGAGAAAATAAGTTGAACGAATATAGATTCAGCTGGAGGTAAAATCAGTAATATGTTTTTTCCTGCAGCTTGCTCCTGTCCCACTCTGCTTTATTTGTATTGAACATTTTGGAACATTACGTTCTCGAATGAAATTCAAATTCCAGTACACGTTTCCCAACGATCATAGATATCCCAACAACATGCATTTCGATATATACATGCACGCTGTATAATGCTCAGATTAATGGCATTGTAAAAACAGGGATCAAAGCTTTGAGGTCATCAGTCACGAATCAGTGATAATCGATAATTGAATGAAGATATATTCTATTTGAGACTATTTGCGCATTATCAGAATGGATAGGTATACTGTATATTTATCGGGAGAATATTGATGTGTCAATCCGCAAGGAATGTTAATGTAATGAATTGATAGATACTCGAGACAATGATAATCGAATGCACATGAAGGGCTGTGCTATTATAGTCGAAACTGTACGAAACATTACATTTCGTAGCAGATCTTTTCCAGACTTTCAGATATCATCAGTGCTTACCTGTTAGCAGCAAGTAATATTCGAGAATAATTGTTCAAAGTTGAAAATGACTTTGTAATGAAAGTGTGCGGATTTATGTGGGTTACTGACTCGACAAATAATGCGAGATTCATATGAATAGATAGGGTAAGTCCGGGAGAGATCGACCATCGGTAGAGACCGACCAGTACCGATAACTCAAGAAGAAAGCAATGGAGGGCTCGTGTGTGTCATATACCTCACACATATAAAGTTCGCGACATATGGAAGTTTTTTTAATTAATTGATGTAATTTGATTTCGCAGTTAGTTTGTGCTTGAAAAATGAGTAAAATACAGCATCTTTCCTTTTTTCATGTGCTACTTACTCAAAACCTGTCAAATTCGACATTTTTTTCGAAAATCCTCAAAAAATCTCAATTTTTCTCAATTTCGAAAAATGCAAGAGAAAAAAGTTGCTCAGTTGTAACATCAACCATCGGTGGTGTGATGTTTTATTTATAATATGTCTGAAATGTCCTACTACCGGAAGAATCAGACCTGGGTTCGGCCTACGCCAGAGGGTAGGTCTTAAGCTTCTTATTAGGGTAATTTGGTTGAAATTATACCAAGTTTTGATTCGCAATTATAGTAGGTATATTAAACAAGAATAAAAAAATAATACAGATTCAACCAGTGAAAATAAAATAAAAGAAATAAAAGAAATAAACAGAAGTTTTCGTTTTGTCAAAGAAAATTAATCCAAATTTGAAATCAATATTTGAAACTAACAAAATAGATACAAGATTTCATCTCATAACTGGCCAATCGGTGCAATAAAATAGCGGTAAAATATAATTATGTCACTACATGAATACCTATTTATATTATATTCCCTACGACACTATAGGGGGGGAGCAGTCGTAGTACCTGCTATACGAGATGCCCAAACAAAGCAATAAAACAACAATAAAATAAAATCCTCCTCCTAGCAGAGATAGATGTTAGTTACGGTTAACAAAAACGTGGTTTCTCACTCTCTGTATAAGCAGCTATTCCGTTTCAGTTTCGCCTGGAACTTAGCGGGTGTCAATACAATCGCACACACTAGAAGGAAACACTAGCCTCGAAACCGGAATTATACCTTAATGCACGCCGACCTCAACAAATAACACGAACTTGAATCATCCCTCTGACAACACTACCCCGTGACAGTGATTGTTCTCCAATGCACGTCGTATTCCACGAATAATACGAGTTTTTATTCTTCCTTGCACAACACTAACCCGCAACTCCCTACGAAATCTTCCCTTTCGCGTTTCGCGCCTGGCTTAACGTTCACGAACGCAACCGCTACCCAACGCGATTCCCCGTGGACTCCCTGTACTTGTCTCCCTGCTTTTTTTATTCCCCTTCAACGGTCTCATGTAAGAAAAACCCTCCTGATAATTAAAATTTTACTTTTGCCAATCTGTGATCTGTTTTTCAATAATTTCGATACGCGATTTCATTCTGATTTGTCCACGACTCACTTAAAGCCCACCTCCGATCAAAATTACCTTCAAGTCCCGCCCCACAATTAATGGCCGCAATATTTTTGATGAGAGATCAGAAATCCCTCTCGTCGAAGTCGTATCGACGATTCTTAATTAATTTACTGCTATCACTCAGCGTCAGCATTTTCTGAACGGATATGCACTCATGTGAACCTTCGAGAGTAGTCAAAACTTGCATTATGCCCTTTACAAAGTAAGGCCGGCGCCGTCTGATATTTAACCCACGGTATAATGTTACTTCGCGATAACAAAATCTTATCGGACCCTATTGAAATCGATTCGTCTGCTCAGAGAATCTGAAGTCATTGGAATATATTGTGAATGCATCTCGTCGTTTTATGTATACAGGGTACTACAATACTCCCCACAAAGAAAAAGTTTTGGCTATACCGTGCCATAACTTTTCAAACAAAAACATAATCAAGATTACATAGATATGGTGAAGATTACACAGATATGGTCATGATCACCAACTTATACTAGTATCATGATGGCAGATCATATTATAGTTTAATCAATTGAACATTGATGTATCCCAATTGAAAAATACATGACAAACATTATCTTATAGTTTCCACCAAGTATTTGATTTATAAACATTAGAGTAACAGTGTATCATTTCTTCACAGGACTAAAATTAGGCACTTATGGACTACCCCTTGACAAAATTTCCCGCGCACTTTCCCGGTTCGAACAAAATGATCGCGTCCCTCTTCCCCGGCACTACACACTAGACCTATGGTGGTGTGGTGTCCAACTGGCGTGGCCTCTTGACGAGAGAATAACCTTTTACTTCCAGGAGTCCCAGGACTTCTGCTCCCAGCATGCATCGCGTCTAGCATATGATTTTGCGGATGGTCCCGAAATAAATTGTCCATATTATTTGTTCGTCATATGTCCGATCATCGCGCACCTAATTACTCATTTGGAACTTTGTTCAATAGAAATGTCTTTTGAATCGCGAATGTCTCGTTTGTCAGTCCAATGCGGAATGTTAGGGGCACTAGGGTAGATGCTCTGAGTCCTGACCTCCGTTAAATGTTCCGGTGTTTCTTCTACTGGGTCGGTAGCCACACTTGTCTGTTTGGATGGATTCTGATGGGTCACCCACATTGTAAGAGTATTCCATAGACTGGCCAATATCACAACTCCACAACCCAAGGTACGGTATATTCCATATTTCAGTACTCTGAAAATAGCATAGAATCCCATGAGGTCGCTCATGAATAATCCAAGATCAGTAACCCAACCCCATACTTGGTACATGGTATTATGGGCAAGCTTCTTCATTTCTTCTGAATTGAAGATATTCAGAGTTGAGAAACCTTGACCAGTAGTATCTAGTCCTGCTACCCTTCGAGCTAAAATATTTTCTACCGCCTTTCTCTCATTTTCAAATGTCAATATCCGTTGAGCTCTCTTTAATTCCTCCGGGGTATATATTCCAAGTGTACCGATTGGTTCAATAGGGTTAAAATTCAGTGTCAATTGTGATTCAGGTGATAACTCTTCTGGTGCCTTCCTGACAGTAGGGTAAGGGGTTAACCCTATCCATTGGTCATCTATCAAGTACAACGGTGGCGTCAGTCCATTACAGTCCACTTCTTCTGCATAGGTTTGTATGATTCTCGTCACTGGAGCCATGAATTTCGAAACATTGTTCACCAGTATGGGTAGCTCGTGATAACATTTTTCGGTACGCCGGATAGTTACAGAGCGTGGGACGCATTTCATGATGTAGAGAACCTCTCCAAGTACTCGTCCCACGTATCCTCCACTTTCCTTAACCAGCTGACTTAGGGTATTGGGTACTAAGGGAGCCATTAGAAGCCGATTACGTAGTATCTCTCTCTGTACAAGACATCGACGGTGGACAGTATCTGTGTATAGCTGATCCAATTGGCGGATGTAAGCTTGTTCAACATATAGGAATTTGCTGTTTACATATGCCATAATGTCCACATTGTGAGGTAAGATGGTCATCTTAGGATTCATTTGAGTACGCTGTTTTCCTTCGATAACTAGAATCCTGGGATGCTCAGTTTGCCACATCTCGCATTGACAGGAGTTCAATTTCTTCACAAGGGTAACTGCAAATACTTTGCTGCTGTCTTCTATGACGATTATTCGTTCGGAAGTGACCTGATTGACAATTTGTTGCGCCACCCCATTATAAAGTAGACTAAAGTTCTCCTCGCAGGTTCGTAGTGGATTCATATTCCAAGTGGTTTCCCCCAGAGTTGTATCAAAACAGTAGCCTTTCAGGAAAGGGCAAATCACGCCCCCATACAGGCTAAGTTCATTTTCATCCATTTTGACTTGAGCTAAATAATCGGTAACCCGTATTTTTACAGCGGCGATTATAACAACATCCTTCCACGATTGCCCATTTTCGTGATAGGTTGACCCCTGGCATGTTCCGTCTAGGTCCACGGATCCTACTATAGTCAATGATGCCGTAGTGGTTCCATTCATAATAATGCCTCCGATGTCCTGCTGAAACAGTTTCAGTGATTGGTAGCGGTGAAGCATTTGACATTCTTCTGCGCCGATCCGATGAATACTATTGGATATACCTCCGGCCACAATAGAGCTATGGCTATGCATACCACAATGATGTATAATTCGTGTTACATCGATTAAACAAGTCCGTACGCGTTGGAGAGCTATTTCGTCTCTTTGCAGGATTTTCACTTCGATCGGTTCACTTCTGTACGCGGATTCCAGTTCTGGACATTTTGCAACATCGCGAATGGATACGACCGTAGTTTCTATGTCCTTATCCTCACAATCATACGCGATAGTCCCCTTCACCTGGGTGATGAACCTGGTTATCAGCAAAAAGGTTATTCCCCAGAGGCCGGTCCGGCGACTCTCCAACTTCATGTTGACTTCTTCCAACTGCGATGGTCCTTGGGGTGATTCCTATACGTAAAATTAACAAAACTTCATATCTTCTTCAATACAATGAAATCTTAGAACAATATAACATAGCTGAAATAAATAACTACCCAAATTATACAACTAATAAGTTGCTTATCACGGCGTGCTCGCCGTCAATGAAAGATCAGCGGCCACCTCGTGATAATATAATGTGGAAATAGGTCAAATAAAAATTAATATCTGATCGAATTTCGGAACATATTGTAATTTCAATAGGTCAACCGATCTGGTGGTCGTCTATTTCTTCCAGATCTCCTGGGAACCACCACAGGTTCTTCTAGCAATCTGTTTTCTTCCAGATCGCTTTCAGTTTGCTCGTCCGTAGCTGCGTCACTATCGCTACTTGTAGCTTCCCTATCTGGCTCAGGATTGAAGTTTATCCACTGCGGAACCATCATCGGGTGAAATCTGGCCGCCCCTTCGCGTTCTTCCTCAGATTCTGACTCTTCCTCTTCCTCTCTGGTTTCATATGATTTAGATCGCCCCTTCCTCTCTCTTGATGCTTCTGGAAGTCGCGAAGAATACATTTTCAACCTATTTACATGTACCACTTGTTCTTCTCGTCCTCCACATTTCTTTATCCTACAAGTCACGGGACCAACCATTTCTATTATTTCGTAAGGTCCAACCCAACTCCTTACTAGCTTCCTAGATAAGCCCTTTCTTGCTGCCATATCTTTCAAGTAAACCTTATTCCCAAGTTCGAAATGGTGTTCGGCCGTCTTTTTGTTATATTTCTCTACCCGAGCATTCTTATTTCTTTCGGTGTTTCGGAATACATCGGAATATACCACTCTCAGCCTTTCTGATAGTTCAGCTACATAGTTTTCGTCATAATCATATCTCAATCTTCCTGATTTTATGAAGCTATCTATGGGCATAACTTGATTCCTTCCATGGAGTAAAAAGAATGGGCTATGTCCTGTTGAACTATGAATGCTTCCTCTATACGCCATCAGTACGAAGGGTATCCACTCATCCCAATCTCTCTGGCTGTCACTTATATAATGAGATAGCATGTCCTTCAATACCCTATGCATTCTTTCGATCTGTCCGTTGGATGACGGGGCGTAACTTGCAGTTTGTAATTTCTTTATCCTTAACATTTTACATACTTCTTTGAAGAGTTTAGAAGTAAAATTTGCCCCTTGGTCAGTTAGAAGTCTCTGTGGGCATCCATGCCTGACGATAACATGTTCTATAAATGCTCGTGCTATAGTATCAGCTTTTTGATCGCGAAGAGGAACCGCTTCCACATATTTCGAAAAGTGATCCTGAAACGTGAGCAAATAACGATTTCCATTGAGCGTGGTTACAAGGGGCCCAACAATGTCCATCGATGTCAATTCCCATGGCTGTGTAGTGGGGGTGAACCTTTGTAGCGGAGCCTTCTTCTTATGGGGTGATGTTTTTCTCCTATTACAGGCGTCGCAGCTGTTGCAATAATTGATTACATCCATGCGCATATTTGGCCAGAAGAATCTTTGTTTCAGACTTTGCAATGTCTTTTGCTGACCCTGATGCCCTGCCATGGGTGAATCGTGAAAATCCTCCATAACTTTTGAAACAAATATCTTTGGAACGATCAACTTATCCCCATCTGCGTCTATATAGTATATCAACCCATCCTTGGTCTCATAATACTTTTCTTCCCAGGCATCTCTGTTTTCCTCTGCTTGTTCGCGTATTGCTTGGCAGAAAGTGTCCTCACTCTGTGCTTCTTTCAACACATCCCGATCCCATTCTGGTTCAATCGTGAAATCTTTATTTTCTGTTCTTATGTTCATGATGGTTACAGGTGTTCCTTTTTCATATATACGTAATTCGATATTAGAATTATGGAAAATAAACTCTAACATCTCTTTGACTTTCTCCCATGCGAGTCCGTCCAATCCACACCCAATTTTTGGCATACCTAAAACTCGGTCTTTATTTTTTTCACAGCAAGTTCGCAGACTACGCAGAGCATTCCATAGTGACCTATATGATGGTTTTTCATAATATTTACTCTTTGTAATCAAATAATAAAGGTTCCTTTCAGGCAAGTTTAGTTCTGCTACTTCTCCTACATTTTTATGCTGTTGTCTCAACTGTTCTACGGAACCATAAACTTTTCTGAACTGACTAGCTATCCCTGCACTCATGGCCAAGTCCTGAGAAACACAGTGTGCCAACGCCACATCCTCTGAGGACGAAAATAAGTCTCCTCGTAACAACTTGAACTTCTTCATCGGGGGTATTTTATGAATTTTTTGATATTCTGTGAAATCTTCATATTCTAAGTCGATAAAATGATCTTCCTTATTATACATGCGGCTTAAGGCATCAGCATTTCCATGTAATTTTCCTTTTCTATGCATGACCTCGAAATCATAATCTGATAGAGTTAGTGCCCACCTTGTTAATCTCGAACCTGGGTCCTTCAATGATAACAGCCACTTCAGTGGTCTGTGATCCGAGATAACTGTGAATTTCTTTCCATACAAGTAACATCTGAATGTCTGAATCCCGAACAGAACTGCCAAGAGTTCTTTTTCTGTGGTGGAATAATTCAACTCCGCTTTCTTAAAGTTTCTGCTGGCATATGCCACGGGTCGCTCATATCCTTCTCTGATTTGACTGAGTATAGCTCCAACTCCAAGTCCTGACGCGTCTGCAGCTAATATAAATGGCTGGTTGAAGTCTGGAAAAATCAAGAGCATTTCCGACGTCAAAATCTCCTTCAATTTCTCTATCGCGTTGAGTACTTCTAATGTCAGTTCGAATTTCACATCTTTCTTGGTTAAGTTCGTCAATGGTGCAATCAATTCCGACGCGTTTGGTATAAATCTCCGATACCAATTCACTAATCCCAAAAATGATCGTACACCTTTGACTGTTTTTGGTATAGGGAACTTTTTAATCGACTCGATTTTTTCGGGGTCCGGAAGTACTCCATTTTGGGTAATCAGATGCCCCAAATATTTCACCTCCTTGAGCAGAAAATTACACTTCCTAGCCTTCAATTTTATATTGGCTTCTCTCAGTCTCTCAAAAACTCGTTCTAGTTTCTCGATGTGCTCCTTTGGACCGTTTGAATTGAAAATTATGATGTCATCAAGGTAGACCATACATAATTCTCCCGTGAGTCCAGCTAACGTGATGTTCATGAATCTTTGAAACGTGGAAGGGGCATTTACTAGACCGAAAGGCATTTTAGTATATTCATAATGCCCTTGAAATGTACTGAATCCTGTTAACGGAATGTCCTTCTCTTCCATATCTATCTGGTGGTACGCTTCTACTACGTCAATGACTGAAAACAAAGCTTCATTTCCAGAGCGATATCCTTGAACCAAATCTGAAATATTCGGCAGTGGGTAGTATTCCTTTTTGGTGACGCTGTTCAATCCTCGATAATCAATGCACATTCTGATCTTATCTTCTCCCGTTGACAATTTTTTCGTTACTAGAACCACTGGGGCTGACCATGGACTAAATGATGGCCGAATGACTCCTGCATTCATCAATCGGTCAATTTCTTTCTGCAGAACATCTCTCTGGTGGTACGGAATCCTATAGGGAGCCTTGCATATAGGCTGCGCCCCAGGCTCTAAAGTGATACTATGTTTCACCTTGGTAGTACTTGTTAGTATTTCCTCATCCCCGATGAACAGATCCTGATAATTCCGAAGAAGTCTTTCTAGATGTTCCCTGGCATCCTTGTTCAGGTGCTCTATATCAAATCCTTTTGTACTCCATTCAGGTTTTTCCGAGTTCAGTTGTCCAATCATTCGATCCGTAGGCACAGGTGCTTCCTTCACTACGTCGCAAGTCACTGCTCTCGCCAGCTTTTGTTTCTTAACCAGTTTGACTTCCCTACTAGATACATTGATGATTCTTATCCAAATTTGCTGAGCATTATACACTAAACAATTTGCTGTATGGACGTATTTATTCCCCAATTCAATTGGTTCACATACAATTAAATCACCTTCTAATAAAATCTTCATCTTGGTGCAAACCATCGCTTCCGTACGTGCTGGAATAGTGACATCATTCACTAAAATCAAATCCGTCTCCCAAGATTGGTTATGACTCTTCATTTTGCTACCTTCGTCTGTTTGTTCTGGAGCTGTAAGTATAATATGGTGATCCATATCTTCTGATTCCCTAGATTCGTTATTCGATGTCATATTAATTTCTTTTTCCTGGATATGGTATCCTAGTTCCTCTATTATCTCTTCACTCGACAATTCATAGCTGGCTTCAGTCTGTACGCTGACATTTTTGTTCAGTAGCATCATCTCCAACGGTTCAACGTCATCGATAGTGCTAGACATATTCTTGGTAGGTCCCTGATGACAGCCAGATTCTCTTTCCATTGCTACTATTTGCACCGAATTATTATTAATTTCCTTAGGCGTTCCGGTACTTTCATATCTGAGGAAATCTCGTACCCTTATGAGCCACTCGTCCCATTCTTTTCTATAAAATTTCATTTCAGGTGCAGATCTTGTTTTTGAATTGTCATCAACTCCTAGTCTATGCAGATTAGCATATCGTCCCATTCCAATCGAACTCGGCTCTTTCTGTATGGTGCACCGATAGGCTATTTGCCCTACTTCTTGACCTTGTTTTCCGAAATCTCTACAAATTTCCTCTTCGTGCAGAAATGGTATCGATATTCCCCATATGTTGACAGCCGGTTCTTGTTGATATGTTATACATGCTCGATTAGCATACAGAAAATCTCTACCTAGCAATACTTGAACAGTTCCCAATATTTCGTCCTTACAGACGGTGGCTGTCCAGTTTGTGTTCCATTTTCCATGCGCAGGTCCTATCGAAATTTTAGCAGTACCGTAGGTTTGTAAGCGATGTCCAGAGACACAGGTCAGCTGATATCTTTCTGCTCCTTTCAAATCGATGTCATCCTTCGAAATCAAATTACGCTGAATAAGTGTTACCGCTGCCTCTGTATCCACCAAACAATAACTAGATACTCCATTTACTAGTACACGAATGATATACGGTATATCCTGAGAATTTTCGGCAACAACCTCTGGAATGACCATTATGAATTTATTTGACCTACAATTCAATCTACCCATATTCCCCGATCCCTTTGAAATATTATAATTATCCTGCCTTCCATATGGTCCCTGGCCTCCATCCTGGCAGTAGGAGTTCGGCCTCAGCAGTTTAAATTTTCGTTCCTTGATTCCTCCTGACGAGTTCCTGAAAACGAAGAAGGTTGACCTCTCTGTTTGGGTATTGCACCAGTTGACCCTCTAACAGGCACCTCAGGTTCTAGGTTTTGTCGCAAACCCCTATCTGCTACACCATTTCTACCTCCCGGAATCCAATCTCGGTACTGTAATACTGCTCCTTCCTGAGATCTCCTATTAGCCTCCTGAGATCCTAACCGCCTCTCATTTTTATCATTTCTTGGGCAATCCCTTGCCCAATGTCCGGCTTGATGGCACAAAAAACAATTATTCTGGTTTCCTGTTCGAGCCCTACGACAATCTCTAGAATAATGACCTATCTGACCGCACGAATAGCATCCTTTTCCTACTCTAGTATTCGAGACACTGTTCAACCCTCTGAAATTCCTACAATCCCTAGCAAAATGTCCCAGTTTTCCACAAGTGTGACAGACAATTCTCTTATCAATAGCAGAAATTTTCACGCCTGTGCTCCTTCCCTGTATCATCATGAGAGTTGTCTCTTGAAGTTTCACCAATTCCTCTGCCTTATCCAGGTCCAAGTTATCTTCACGCAACAATAAAATACCTGTCTCTTTCATAAGGTCCTTACGCAGCCCAACCTTGAATTGATTCAGAAGCAAATCCCTATTTTTTTTCTTTATTCCTGTCTCTTCCTCTGGAGTTGCTCCTTCCAGATCTTCCCGAAGTAAACTAGCACCTAAAATCCTCAACCTAGTACAGAATGACGAAACATCCTCATCATGTCTCTGAAAGCACCTGCTAAGGTTCCACTGATTTTCCCCTGGTAGCTTGATCGGAGTAAATTTTTGCAAAAATTTTGTTTTCAAAGCTGCATAATCTAATGAGTCCAACCCTGTATCAGATTTAAAATAATTATACGCTTCACCAACCAGTTTGAATCTGAAAAGCTGAAGAGTTTCACTCTCAGTCCAACCATCTAATTTCGCGCGCAACTCTAACTTTTCAAAATATCTCGCCACATCTTTGCCTGAAAAATTATCTAGGGTGATTGCTACCATTCCTAGTGAATACATGGCCGGCATTCTGAATGCAGGCTGAACACCGGCTCCAGGGGCGCCCGTACCGTTGTCCATATTATTTGTAAAATTGTTAGTAAGGGGGGGAGGAGGATTCATATATTTCGATTTATGATTTTTTTTTTCAAAGCAAAAAAACAACTTGCACCTACCGTATATTTATAGCTTCTTTTCTTTTCTTCACCCTGAAAACCCTAACAGAAATTCGAGATAGCCTTCTATTTGAATCATGAGATTTTTATTTTCGAACTATCAAAAATCAAAAACAAACAAAAAAAATCAATCCCTTTCATCAGATGCCACAAAAAAAAATCTATCAATTCTGCTACACCGCTTCAGCACCTCAGGGAATGTGCTATCTGCTCCAGCTAACAAAAACCAATTTGACAGGTATTTCGTCGGGTTCGGTGAGACTGTCCTCCCTTTCTCCTCCTTTCTGGCTTCACTTCCTTGACATTAGATATAATATACCCTCGCAGATGTAACAATATATCCTGGTCTATTTCGGAAAACGAAACCGCTGTAAAATATAAAATATTCTAACCAACTAGAGTGTTTCGGCCGAGTTTTTTTTTTCAGGATTCTCCAACTTGCGGTACTTCCTGAAATCTGTTCCGATTTTCGTCTGCAGCAACCTCTAATGTTATTAAAAATTATAATCCAGATTCGTCTAGTCGATTTCCACTCAGCTTGCACAAATTCTCTGCACGGCCTCGATATTTTCCACAGCAACCAATGGTTATCTGTTTATTTTCTCGAATCCTATATCTTGTACATCCAGTCTAACCAATTTTCAAAAAGATAACTACTTTTTACTTCATTAAACTCCCTATAATCAAAAATAGTCCTGAAGTAAATGAAAAATATTATTATTCTTTTCTCTGGCTATCTCGAAACAAAAATAACTATTTACCTACTCGAATACCTTGATCTCGATGTGATTCTGCTTCACTTTATCCTTAATAGGTCCTAGAAACCCTACGTAACTTTTTCTTTATAGTAGGAATAAATGAAATCAATTTTTTTCTACAAGTTACAATTTCTCACCGTTGATAATATACTCAAAATTACTCGAAACAATTGCATTAACTCAAATTAACAACCCTTTTCTAAGAAATATCCCACCGCTGTCACCATTGTAACATCAACCATCGGTGGTGTGATGTTTTATTTATAATATGTCTGAAATGTCCTACTACCGGAAGAATCAGACCTGGGTTCGGCCTACGCCAGAGGGTAGGTCTTAAGCTTCTTATTAGGGTAATTTGGTTGAAATTATACCAAGTTTTGATTCGCAATTATAGTAGGTATATTAAACAAGAATAAAAAAATAATACAGATTCAACCAGTGAAAATAAAATAAAAGAAATAAAAGAAATAAACAGAAGTTTTCGTTTTGTCAAAGAAAATTAATCCAAATTTGAAATCAATATTTGAAACTAACAAAATAGATACAAGATTTCATCTCATAACTGGCCAATCGGTGCAATAAAATAGCGGTAAAATATAATTATGTCACTACATGAATACCTATTTATATTATATTCCCTACGACACTATAGGGGGGGAGCAGTCGTAGTACCTGCTATACGAGATGCCCAAACAAAGCAATAAAACAACAATAAAATAAAATCCTCCTCCTAGCAGAGATAGATGTTAGTTACGGTTAACAAAAACGTGGTTTCTCACTCTCTGTATAAGCAGCTATTCCGTTTCAGTTTCGCCTGGAACTTAGCGGGTGTCAATACAATCGCACACACTAGAAGGAAACACTAGCCTCGAAACCGGAATTATACCTTAATGCACGCCGACCTCAACAAATAACACGAACTTGAATCATCCCTCTGACAACACTACCCCGTGACAGTGATTGTTCTCCAATGCACGTCGTATTCCACGAATAATACGAGTTTTTATTCTTCCTTGCACAACACTAACCCGCAACTCCCTACGAAATCTTCCCTTTCGCGTTTCGCGCCTGGCTTAACGTTCACGAACGCAACCGCTACCCAACGCGATTCCCCGTGGACTCCCTGTACTTGTCTCCCTGCTTTTTTTATTCCCCTTCAACGGTCTCATGTAAGAAAAACCCTCCTGATAATTAAAATTTTACTTTTGCCAATCTGTGATCTGTTTTTCAATAATTTCGATACGCGATTTCATTCTGATTTGTCCACGACTCACTTAAAGCCCACCTCCGATCAAAATTACCTTCAAGTCCCGCCCCACAATTAATGGCCGCAATATTTTTGATGAGAGATCAGAAATCCCTCTCGTCGAAGTCGTATCGACGATTCTTAATTAATTTACTGCTATCACTCAGCGTCAGCATTTTCTGAACGGATATGCACTCATGTGAACCTTCGAGAGTAGTCAAAACTTGCATTATGCCCTTTACAAAGTAAGGCCGGCGCCGTCTGATATTTAACCCACGGTATAATGTTACTTCGCGATAACAAAATCTTATCGGACCCTATTGAAATCGATTCGTCTGCTCAGAGAATCTGAAGTCATTGGAATATATTGTGAATGCATCTCGTCGTTTTATGTATACAGGGTACTACACAGTTTCTAATTTTATACATTTGTTCCAAATTTGGACTCTCTAATGTCACTTCGACTACTACTAAGTAAAAAATTTTATTTAGATTTGATCAGTACCTACTATGCATTATAGTTTTGTATTGTTTAAAATCACGAAATTTTATATCATGTCTAGTACAAATCGCTAGAATGAAAGTCTTATGAATAGTTATGAAACTGTAAGTCATTGTTTAGTTTACAGAAAAGTATGATATTTCGGGTTTGGTTGTAACTGAATTATTGGTCAGAAAAGCAATCAAACTGTATAAAAATCTATTAAAAATAGAAATACGAGTGTAATAAGAATAAAGAGAAATTCGTTTATTCGATTACTGACATATTAACGTCCATACATTGAAAATCCACATCAGTTTAACAATGAAATGGAAAAACTAAATGAACTTTGCAACAACAAAGACGAATTTCTGGAGGTGCATTTTCTTTATTTTCTGGTAACAAGCCAAACAGGGTATTTTCTGGGCAAGATATGATATTGAAGTCTCATATTCATCAAAATTATGAAATTTGAATCACGTTTCGTTCGAATCGATAGAGCAAAAGATTCGAAAAATAAAAAAAAACTGGAAAAATGTAAGTGAGTAGAGAGTCCAAATTTGGAACAAATGTATAAAATTGGAAACTGAACAACTTTTTTTTTCTCTGGCATTTTTCGAAATTTTCAAAAAAAATATAATTTTTTGAGGATTGTCTAAAAAAAATCAAATTTTACAGGTTAAGAGTAGCACATTGAAGAAGAAAAGATGCTGTATTTCACTCATTTTTCAAGCACAAACTAATTGCGAAGTCAAATTTTCTTTATACCTATTAATAAAAAAAACTTCCATATGTCGCGAACTTTATGTGTGACACTGTATATGATTTGATTAGTTAATTGAAATTAAATATCATTGCCAAGTTTAGCTAGAAGTGACAAATCAAAAATTCAAAAGTCAAACCATATAACTTTTTTCTATCTTCAATATATTAGGAGGTATGGACCACTGCGACCTCACAACATATATCTATTTGTTGTAAACTGTATAACCGCAATAATGAATTCGCAGAATGTATTTTAGATTTCGAGAGAACAAAAATTCAAAACCTAAAAAAAATATATATATTTAAATAAAATGTCATAACGTTCTTCATAAGATTCTTCTTGATATTGAGTAGATTTGTGTTCCTGATTTTTCTTTCAAGACCAAGACTAAGAATCTTGAGAGACAGTCTTGGTCTTGTACTTGGTATCGAAAGTCAAGTCTTGGTCTTGGTCCTGAGAAGATTCATCAAGTCTTGTTCTTAGTCTTGATCTTGTATCAAGACCAAGACAAGACCAAGACTAATCTCTTGGTCTCGCGAAGACCTAATATGAGGATAAATCGTGGAGAGGAGTATATATTTAGTTTAAATGAGGATTTTTATTTATAATTCGAACTGAAAAATTCATATGGCACAAGAAATCCAATAAATCATAGAAATAAACAGAAGTCTAATGGGAATAATTCGATCAAACCAGCTGGTCGAATGATACAATTCATCTCATTTAGAATATGCTAGGATCGCAGTTCTCTGCCTTTCAATATTCAATTTAAAACATTTTTCAGAATAATTCTTGAATATATCTTACTCACAGGTAAGCAGTGATGATGGCTGAAAATCCGAAAGCACTAAATTATATTTATAATGACAAAGCTATATTTGGGTGAGCAGTTTATGTGGCTGATAGTAGAGTGAACTCTTGATTCTGTTCAAGCTTTCGAGTCTCCATTTACTCTTCATCAAGAATTCCACAATATTATCAAATTGAAAAAAGTTTTGGAAAACAGGACAAAGAAAATTACTTACGAAATGGAGCATTGCTCGTCACAACTTCAGAATATATTTGAAAATGTAAAAAAGTACAGCACTCTTTGTCAAAAGTTGAAGGTCAAATTGATTATAGATTATCAACATTATGGAAACTTGTAACATGACCCGACCTGTCGAATATTATGGCGGGATTTTGTTTGGTTGACATTTCTGACATGGAACCATAGAACAAAGAGATCCAGAATTTCAATCATGCAATTGAAAAGCAAGACCTTCAATTTGATGAGAGTTACTGAAGGCTATTATTCAAGGTATTATCAGAAAAGTGTTGAGGAATTGTTTATGAATATGAATAAATAATGCTTGGTTTCGCAATATCAGTTCTAGCATTCATGGAGTTTGGTTCTTTGAGTATATCGGTAATTTATCGAAGAGTTCTTTTTATTAAGTTTGATTAATTGTTTAATATGGTCACATTACCACAATCAGGTACATGGTCTTTATTGGTCAACAAATGTTGGGCAAGAGTAGAAGTTTGTTCAGAATGTCTTATGTCACTTTTATGCGAACAGATTCTGTCTTTGAGTTTTCTTTTACTTCAATCTTTTCTTCAGCCACATAGACTGCCCACTCAATTATAGCCTTTTCCTTGACTTAGACGGTCGTCTAACCTTCTCTCATAAATACCTATAATTCAGTTTCATTTATGTTTGAAACTAGAACCAAAACAAACCCTACCAATGGATTAATTATAGCATTGTCATTGAACATCATCAGTTTGTTATTAGGATCCGAAATTACAATTTATTCTTGTGTGAATCGATAACATCATTAATTGAACCGACGAGGAGAAATTCTCATCAAGTATGAGTACTATATTGTACGAGTACGATATTGGGATAATACCGCATTATTATCCCATTCTTCTGGCACATCGTGTTTGTGTTCAGAATATTCGCTCGATGATGATTCGAAACCTCCCACGTGATATATAGCTTTTGGTTGTAACGTCCCAATGACAATCCATTGAAATATGACTCACCCTTTTATAGCTGAACGGGCCTGGTATCAAAATTTATGATCCAACGAACTCTGGCATTTTGAGGATCTTATTTGGTAACGGAATTGATTTGGAAAATCGAGGGATGAAAGCGTCCAAACTACTGGATAAACGGATTCTCAACGCACGATTTCTACTCATTACCCATTATCATTGAAGTCGGATATAGTGGGATCGTGATGGGATATCGGATATTATGAATCCCAAAACTTGGTATTCATCTCAAGCTCCTGGAATATTGTTATGAAGAAAAAACCAACATTTGCGATGACATCAAATTATAGTTCTGTTGCAATTGGTAGATCACGATGTAAAAATAACTTTCTAACATTAAACTCTCAAGAGGAGCAAGAGGAGATGAACAACTGAGGCCAGCAGTATAACGTATGATCCTCACGATCCACCGTTGTTTCATCCGAATCATCTTATGTACATCAGTGGATTATATTCTTCAAACTGAAAGTATTGACGTTATTCAAATCAGGTCGCCGCATGCGTGACTTCTTTTCTTGGAGGAAGAAAAACTTCGAGGGTTCGTGGTTATTTGTCACTGAAATGTTAACAGCTGAGAATATGCGGATCTTCCAGAGATTTAGATCATATTTCAGCAGCTTGAACTTACAACAAATTAACATACGTTGAATCTCGAGGTAGAAAAAACGCTATAAAATCTGACCTAGCTTCTTCGGTTCTAGAGTTATACAGGAAAAATAAAAAATTTCGAAATCCCTCTTTTGCCAATATCTTTTTATTTTACGATTTTTTTTTTCAAATTTCGCTACTTTGCCATAGCAATTTTTTGCAGCCTTCCCAAATATCTGAATAAAAATTATATACAGGGTATCGTATAAATTGGGTCACCCTTAACTTTTAATTTTCAAATACGAACCTGTATTTTTTATTGCATTTTTTTGAATGCCAAGAGTCATGTTTCATATTGACGTAGTATTTTCATCTGAATTACAGAGTGTTTTGGAAATATGAAACAATTACCAGTAAAATTTCGATTTTTTTTTAATTCCAGCTGTAATTAAAAAAAATAAATCTAGGTCAGATTTTTGTCGTCCATATAATTAACCTCTGAAATACGCTACTTTGCCCCCATTCAACCAACCCTCTATCTCTTACCGTTATCAAAATCCCCATGCATAGACTCGAATTTGAATAGCCCTGTATATTTAATAAATCATCATCTGCATTTTTATTTGGTTTCATATTCCATTATTGCAACTTCTTGTCTGAACGAACTTGTTATAATATTCATTTATTTTTTGAATTTTGTATTACTAGCAGTAGACATAAAAAGTTGTTATACCCAGTTATACGAAGAGTATCTTGCATAAAAGTATATAAAAATATTAATGGAATGTTTTTTCTTGTAGATGCTAATCGCCAATTTTATCAATGTGAAACGCACAAGATCCTCGAACATATTATTGGGGATTTGGTGTCGCAACCCTCGTAACGATATCTGCCTGAAGAAATAAGCCAATAAGGAAAATTCATATGTACACCTATTTATAAAATATACAAACAACAATTATAGCAGGGAAAGAAACGGAATATTTCTGAAGCAGGATATTAACGGGATGTATATTGTTCATTTGAACCTTTGGTCAACTCTCACAGGTTTCATTGATTTTTAGCGCTAGTTTCTGAAAAAATCTCTGATATTTCCATGGTGTCTGTTATCATGGTTGACCGTTACAATTTTTTCATTCATGATGAAAATGCAAGAGGTGGTGGTTTTCGTATATGTGATAACTCTCTATTATGCTGAAAATATAGATTCGTAGGTAAGCAACTATTTTGAACACTTTTTTCCAAAAGACAACATCGAAATGAGTAAAATAGCTTATGGTGTAATCTACATGAAATTACCACGCAATAATAACAACAATAAACAAAAACTGAAAGCAAAAAGTGTATAATTCAATCAAAAATATCGAGAACAGTTTGAATTTGAATGTCTGGTAGACCACGACAAGAAACAAACTACTTTTCTGGCAAATATCACGCAGAACATTGAATTATATCTGCTCGTAGTTCATGCAACGATTCAAACTGTGAATGCAGATCGCAAATGTTTATTTCTTCCTCATAAGACGAGACAGGCACGCTTAACAACCCACAGACCGGTTTCGAGCTTATTGGCCCTCATCAGTAGAGAGTTTAATATTTTCAAATGAATTAGACTCTCATTTCTCTCAATGATACATGTTTGTCCCACTTATTATTAAGTATTATACATTGGTTAATCATAATTTTCTTGATAATGATGACTATTTCACGAACTTGCCAAATGAACCAATCAGGAGCTCTAGTCAAGTTCGGATTATAGATAACACAAACTTAACTCTTGACTCTGATCCGGGTTATTGCGTACCGAACGTAGTAATTTCGTATCAACGATTAACTGGATATCGAAAATTGTTGTTTCGTCGTGGAGGTGTTTGAAGTGGACCGTCCAACAGAGACCCATCAGAAGCTCTTCACCAGCGAAGCATCGAGAACTGGAACCTATATCGTCCAGTTCTACAAAGATCGAACTTCTGGAGGAGACAAGAATCGCAAATCCATCTTTATAGCTGTTAGGAAGGATATGCTTGAAGTAACTCTAATTCTATTGTAAGTACATTTGAATGTCTGTCGAGGATTTATTGCAAACACTTAGAAGTTTAAATTTAGGTGACCCTTCAACTGACTCTCAGATTATTATGAATACTAGTGAGAATCCAACTCCAAATTCAACAACAAATCAAATTTATCAAAATATAATGGCTCATCAGTTTAAACCAGAATATTTAAAATGTGTCCCCAACTTCGATGAAAACCCAAATGAATTGAACCGCTATCTTTCGATTTGCGATGAAATAATAAAACAATTTTATGATGTTGCCAACCCAACTAGTTTTCATAACGTATATTTATTGCACTCTCTTGTAGCGAAACTGACTGGACATGCTAGATTAGTTGTAAATATTCAATCAGTAACAAATTGGGACGAACTGAAACAAACACTTCGGAGAAACTTTGCTGATCAGAGAGACGAAGCCTGTTTCAATAGAGATTTGGTAATGCTAAAACAAAATCAAAACGAAAGACCACAGCAATTTTACGATCGTTGCTTGAAAACTTTAAATCTCATTTATAGTTATGTCGATATTCACGAAAACAATAATGAAGCAAAAGCTCTAAAACGTACCTTGTATAATGAATTATCACTGAAAACATTTTTATCGGGCTTAAAAGAACCTCTAGGAACAACCATACGTTGTATGAGACCAACAACTCTGAGCGAAGCCTTACAATTTGTTACCCAAGAAGAAAACACTCATTATTTCCAAAATCCGAATCAGCTCAGGCAGTTGAGAAGACAACATCATGCTCCACCAAGACAATTGCCACCACAAAGATTTTCCAATAATTTCAATAATTCATTCGATCAAGTCAGAAACCAAGCTTCACAAATGGCCTTTCCATCTCAACCAATTCAATTTCAATCTCGAGAAAACATTCGCCCACAACGATTTTTCACGAATGCTCAAGTATTCGGTAGAAATAATCAACAAAGAAATGTTTTCAGACCAAACCCTAATAATACTTTTGACAAACCTACGCCAATGAGCGTTAATACTAGGAATACTTTCAAACCAACGCCAATGAGCCTAAGTACTAGAAATTCCTGGAGACCATCACAAAATAATCAAAATCAAACAAACTTTCATTCATTTGAACAACCTAGACGAAATTTTGTCTCCGAAGAATTATTCAATGCACAGTTAGAAGAAAATCACGGAGATTTCGAAGAACATTATAGTAATATGCAGTTCGAAGAAAATCTCGGAGATTTCGAGGAACATTATAGTAACTCGCACAATGAATATACATTAATACACGAACAAGCATTCGATAGTGAAAGTGCTGACGGTACTAGCGTAAATTTTCAGAAACCACCTCACAGCAACGACCCAGCTTAGCAAAGCATATTATTTCATTCAATAGTACGAACGCGAGTGAACTGCCTTATATAATATTACCCGAATATAACATAAAAGTTTTACTTGATTCTTGATCGACGAAATCATTCATAGACCCCGAAATTGCAAACGAGTTTTTTTCCTCATCTCATCTCATTTGTCGTTTCTTCAGTTTTTCAAAAATCAGCACATAAATTCAGTGCATGTATCCCAGCTTCAAAACTATTCAATTCTGCGAAAAACCAATCATTGAAATTTTTCTTATTCAAATTCCATAATATTTTCAGAGGATTGATTGGATTAGATGGCTTGAAAGCACTAAGAGCTTCTATTGATTTCGATAAAGGATACCTACCTAGTTACGCCAAATGCAAAAATAAAATTACTTTTCCAAAAAACTCAGACAGATCTAAATTTGATTAAAATCAATGCCAGATCGGAACAAGTTGTTGACATCAAAACATCCATAACTGAAGGTGAAATCATTATCCCACACCAAAAATTACACAATTGTGAAATACCGGAATGCCTCACAATTGCAAGAAATGGACATGCTTTAACAACAATTCTTAACAACAGCACGAACGATATAACATTAGATTTCTCTGAACCTATAACTGTAGAAAAGTTAGACCGCGAACATATTCAAGAAATAGAACTTCATAATTATGACCAGTTTTCAAGAAAATACTTAGACTCATCAAAAATCAGAATAGATCATCTGAACCAGGAAGAAAGCAGTGAAATACTGAAATTGTGTAGGGAATTTGCAGACATCTTTTATAATGAAGAAGATTCCTTAACCTTCACCAATCGTATTAAACATCAAATTAAAACCGTAGACGAATTGCCAGTGTATACAAAATCCTATCGTTACCCATTCATCCACAAACAAGAGGTAGGAAGTCAAATCAAGAAAATGTTAGACCAAAATATTATAAGACCAAGCAATTCTCCGTGGTCATCGCCTATATGGGTGGTACCAAAAAAATCTGACGCATCGGGTAAATAAAAATGGAGAGTGGTGGTAGATTATCGTAAGCTCAACGAAAAAACTGTTGATGATAGATACCCACTCTCCAATATAACCGTCCTTCTCGACAAACTGGGAAAGTGTCAGTATTTTACAACTCTTGATTTGGCTAGCGGCTTTCACCAAATTGAAATGGATGAAAAAGACATAGAAAAAACAGCTTTCAACACAGAGAACGGGCATTATGAGTATCTAAGAATGCCTTTTGGGCTCAAGAACGCCCCCGCTACATTTCAAAGAATCATGGACATCATCTTACGTGGAATCCAAAATGAAAAATGTCTGGTGTACTTGGACGATATAATCGTTTATTCAACATCATTACAAGAACACCTAGAGAGACTCAGATGCGTTTTTCAAAGACTTCGAGATTCCAACTTTAAGATACAATTGGATAAGTCCGAGTTTCTCAATTCAATTTCAATTCAATTCAATTTATTCATATTCACATCATTTCGTGTACATATGCAACTATAAATAATGAGTAATAAGAAATGATAAAAATGAGGTACAGAGAACCAGATAACATCCACATCGCCTAAGCTTAAAGAGCTTGTATTGCGGTTTGATATCCTCTGATTCTCTGATTTTCACATCTACTTATTTACAAATTATAATCATCTATCTAGAACCATTTTTCAGATGACAGAATCTCTCAAATTTTTCCTAAACAGGTGGGTGATTGAAGATTAGACTTCATTTACTGTAAGGACTATTCGAAAATTGTATGATACATATTCTGATTTCGTCCGATAATATCCTTGATAACACGTTTGTAGGAATTTAATGTATTTAGTTTCTTAACTTGTAGTGGAAGCATATTGTATAACCTGGGTCCATAAAAAAGTATATTTCTTTGGGAGTGATTTTTTCTCATCAAGGGCACCTTAAGTGACAGATTTTCAGTGAGTCTGGTGAGTCGTGAATGAGTTATAAAAAAATTAATTTTTTCTTTGAATACCCAGATCAAGCACTGGTAAGCGTAAACGTTTCTGATCATAAAAATATTGGATTCCTGATCGAGAGACTGCGTTGAATAACGTCTGTTTTTCTTTAGCATAATTTTTAGAATAGAGTTTTGAGCAAGCTGAATATTTTTTAGAACATTATTATAGAGACCGCCCCAGATAATGATACAATATCTTACCACAGATTCTACTGCGAAAAGAAGTCGCGTATTTAAGCAACATAGTTACTCCTCAAGGTGTAAAACCAAATCCCGAGAAAATAAAGGCAATTAAGCAATTTCCAATACCAAAGAACACCAAACAGATAAAAGGTTTTTTGGGATTATTAGGATACTACCGTAGGTTTATAAACGATTTTGCTAAGGTAACAAAACCACTCACCAAGTGTCTCAAAAAAGGAGCCAAAATTGAGCATAATCAAGAATTTTCAGACTGTTTTAATACGTGTAAAAATCTTTTAATTAATGAACCAATACTACAGTATCCAGATTTTTCAAAACCCTTTGTTCTGACGACCGATGCCAGTAATTTCGCTTCAGGCGCTGTACTATCCCAAGGACCGATAGGTAGAGATCTGCCTATTGCTTATGCTTCTCGAACCTTGAATGATTCAGAACAGAACTATTCGACAATTGAGAAGGAGCTGTTGGCAATAGTATGGGTCACAAAATATTTCACTCAAATCAAAGAACATACAAAAGATCAATTCCAACCGAGACAAACCCGAAATATTTCAACCAGGACAAAAGACCTTCGTGAAAAAACACATCAGACAGAAACAAGCTAACAAATTCAATAAACCCACTCAATTGAGAACAGTGAACAATGAATCTAAAACAGTTTCGACCCCATCACGAGAGAAAATACATATGGACAATTTGAAACGCCCACTCAAACAAACATATACGAAAAAATAAAACGTCCGTCTCTGTTATTTCAGAATCTCGGGGATCCTCGGCCTTCAGGAAAAAATTCTTCTTCAAAAACTAGAAAATAATCCAGGCATCATTCCAGTGAAACTTGGCACAGCCAAAGTCGAACAATACACACATACACTCATACACTACTATGATATGAATCCCATAATTTCAGAAATGGAGAAATTGAATTCGAAATCTCACAATATTACAAGCCTAATATCAACAAATAAAGACTATTCCTTTGATACATCAAACTATCTAAAAATCTTACAATTCACTGAAGAGAGAGTGGAGTTAAAGCTGAGAAACATACTTCCACATCATAAAATACGCAAAAGGGGACTAATTGAAGGTTTAGGTTCAATTTTCAAGTCCGTCACTGGTAATTCAGATGCCAATGATGGTCCACGCTATGAAAAATTGATTTCTCAACTAGAATCAAATCAAAATTAAATAGTCTCTAATATGGGCAGACAATACTCTCTATATCTGAATGTAATAGAAAAATTCAACAAAACGATCCGAAGAATAAATTATAATGAACAATTAATCACAACAAAATTGAATCAGATCGCATTGATAGTCGAAAGCCATACATACAGAGAGAATGCAATGTTAATAAAAGATATTCTCAATCAAATTATAAATATGTACGAAATAATTAATTCCATCCTTCAAGACATTGAAAACTCGATTACTTTCTCGAAATTACAAGTTATGCACCCGAGTATCATTTCAATAAATGAATTATACATCAAACTGAATAAACTAAGTGAACAAACCGAATCAAAACAACTGCTTTTCGCAGTAACTTTCAATAATACCGAATACTTCGAGAAATTGATAAAAATCGATAGCTATATATTGAACAATGAAATCACGTACATTCTTCAAATACCAATAACGTTTCCTTTCGATTTCGAGCTATACCACTTTTATTCAGCCCCCGTATATTCTAAGGGTCAGTTTAAGGCAATCATTCCTAAGAATAAGTTCTTGATAAAAGACAAAATGTATTTTGCATTCCTGAGCAATGCTTGTAAAGAAATCCTTCCTCAATGGTACATTTGCGATAAACAAGAACTACGTGAAGTAGAAGATGGACCTTGCGAAATCCAGCTACTCAACATCAAAAACACCTCCACATGCCGTCAAACTCGACTCCACTTGACCAAACCAATGATGAACCACCTGGACGCATCTAACCAATGGATCGGATTATTTCCATCCGAAACAACCACAAAACTCAAATGTTACAAGCAAGAAGAAATTCGGAAAGTGATTGGCACATACCTCATCGAAATTCCAATGGGTTGCCAATTTACAATCGATCAGTTAACCATAACAAACGAACAACAATATACAAACCCGAACCAGCCGGTCCTGTTTCCTGACAATGTCTCCAAAAGCCAACATCGACATCGAATTAGAAGATCTCAGATTAGACGAATTACAAGAAATCCGAACTCAGATGGTAGGAAATCAACCCGATTTTCATTTCTCCAATCCACCCTACGTACCTAGTGCCTGGACAGTAATCTAATACGTACTTCTGATTGCTGTCGCTTGCTACCTGATATACAAGAAGATCGCCAGCAGGGTGCGAAACCCAACATCCCCAGAAGTTGACCACTGCGATGTTCGTCTTCCTCTCTAACCCTCGGAAGCCGAAACTATGGGGGGAGGAATTATGTCATCACTCCACGACGGTTCCCACAAGAAGATGCTGACATTGCTGATCCCACAGTACGGATTCCGTGAATCATTTAAAGTAACAATCCATGAGCAAAGCTTCAGACTTGCAATGAATCCCAAGTTTTGGCCAGAGGGTGCGTGTGTCAGCCGTTTTTTTCAGAAGCGTTTCAGGGACTCGAATACGGACAAATAACATTTTCGCCTAATATTCTTTCTCTGAATGTACAATCGCTAAATATTAAATCAATCAACGCACTGGAACTAGATCTTCATAGCTTAGACAGTATTCAGTTTTTATGTTTATCTGAAACTCACTCAACAAATGACTCCATTCTTTCAAAGTCCATTGATGGTTTTGTATTGAGCAGTTTTTATTGTAGAAATGTGCATGAGATGGGAGGGGTTGCCATCTTTTCTAGAAAGAAATTGAATGTTCAAATAATTGATGTTGAAGCATTTTGTGTAGAGATAGATTTTGAAGTTTGTGCAGTTTCTTGCTTCAATAGATCTAATAAACTTATAATTGTTTCTTGTTATCGTTCTCCGAAAGGCAATCTTGATGTTTTCTATAAAAATATGTCTTTATTATTGACTAAACTGTATCATTCGAATTCATATATTTTTGTCTGTGGTGATATGAATATAGATGCTACCAAGAATGCTAGTGACTCTAAAAAATTCATGGAGTTAAGTAATTTATTCCTAGGCTATGGTTTGAGCTCGATAGTGGGGTGGCCTACACGGGTTACTGATACTTCGAGCACTATAATTGATCATGTATTTACTAATGTGAGTAATACTACAACCTGTGTAATAGATAATGATTTTTCCGATCATAGAACTGTCCTTGTAGAATTTGGCTTCTTGACTGAAACAAGTAGATGTCGCATATTACAGAAAAGAATTTTTTCCCAATCAAATATTGATTTATTTTGTAACTATTTGATGGCACAAAATTGGTCTTCTATTGATGCATATAGAAATCTTGATGATGCATTTCTACATTTTTATGATATATGCAAATTTCATTTCAATACTTCTTTCCGTTTTAAAACAATTTCATGAGAAGATGAATTCTAAGAGTGAGTGGGTGACTGATGATGTAATTAAATCCAGCCAAAACTTGAAGGACTTATTTTTACTGAAAATCTCTCACCCTGTCCTGTCAGACTCATATAAAAAAGCAAAAAGGAAACATGAAAAATTTGTAAAAAATGTTAAACGCAGGCATTACCAAAATAAAATCCTAATGTCTGACAATATGTGCAAAACATCCTGGAATGTGATAAACAAACTGACTAGGACTAGTGAGAATAAATCAAATATTTCAATTAGAGATAATGGAACTGATTATGATAATCCTCAAATAATTGTCAATATGTTTAATGACTATTTTATTGACAAACCTAATGAAATTATTAGCTCAATACCAAATACCAGTTTTGACACAGTTTCTAATTATGTTAATCTCTATGAGAAAGATTCAATTTTCTTGAACCCATTCGCTTGTGAGGAACTTCTGACTTTATTAAATCATAAACTGAAGAATAAGTCCTCCAGTGGGTCTGATGAGATTCCAATGTTCTTATTGAAAAAAGTATTACCAATAATTATTGAACCGCTCACATACTTAGTTAATCTTTCGTTTACAACAGGCCGTTTTCCTACAAGCCTTAAAACAAGCAAGGTTGTGCCTGTTCAAAAGAAGTCCAATTCCAGGAATTTAAATGATTTTCGCCCAATTACCATTTCATCTTGCTTCTCAAAGGTGTTTGAACTATCTTTTTCTGCGAGACTTATGGATTTTTTAATGGGAAGAAACTTAATAACCAAGAGTCAGCATGGATTCTATCCAGGTAGATCAACTAGTAGTGCTATTTGTGCATTTATTGAAAAAATTGTGAACTTTATTGAGGCAGGAGAGTGCCCTACTGGAATCTTCTGTGATTTAAGTAGGGCATTCGACTGTGTCAATCATGATATGCTTCTCTCTAAGCTTTATTCCAATGGAATACGTGGTGTAGCTAATGAGTGGGTTTCTACATTTTTGACTGATAGAGAACAGTATGTGGTGATGTCCCACTGTGAAGGTGCAAAGGAAAGCAAGTACAGTTCAAGTAAAAGAATTGTATCTATGGGTGTCCCACAAGGCTCTGTGCTTGGTCCCATTTTATTTGTGCTATACATAAATGATCTGGATAAGTTATATGATGGAAATTCATGCATTCTTTATGCAGATGATATTTCTATTGTTACTAGTGATAAGAACCATAACATTCTGAAAAATAATTGTACAGTGATCATGAATCGTACTATAGATTGGTGCTCCAAAAACAGTTTATATCTAAATCCGAATAAAACTCAAATTATGAGATTTCATAATAGACAAAAGTATGCGCAACCACTAGATATTATGATACCTGACAATAACGACCCTTTGATTCAGTCAGAATCGGTCAAGTTTTTGGGAGCGATGTTGGATGACACTTTAAATTGGAGAGCTCATTGTGTGTCTCTTATACGTAAATTGAATTCTCTATGTTTTCTGTTTCGAAATTTACAGTCAGTCTTAACCTCGAAACAACTAGTTATACTATATTATGCTCAAGTAGAGTCTCGCTTGAGATATGGTCTCCCATTTTGGGGAAAGTCGTCTTTGGCTACTGACGTGTTTACAGCACAAAAAAAAATTGTGAGGATTATTGCTGGTATCTCCCAACTTAGCTCCTGTAAACCTTCGTTTGGAGAATACAAGATTTTGCCACTGGTATGTCTATTTATTTTTGAAGTGTCTGTTTATGTATTTAAAAATAGAAAATTATTCCTGACCAATAATTGCATACGAGAGAAATCAACTCGACAGGATACAAATTTTTATATTCCATTCTGTAAATATAATGTGACACAAAATACACCTAAATATTTGGGACCAAAAATGTTCAATCTGTTGCCTGAAGAATTAAAAACTATTCAGTCCGAGGGACTTTTTAAAAAAAATCTTAAAAAATACCTACTTGACAAATGTTTTTATGTTTTAACGGACTTCATGACTTAAACAGTGTATTTGTAAATTTATCGTTCTGTATTTCGTATCGGCTGTTTTTCTTTTATTTTTTTTATTCATTGTCAGATGCTCTTTTCAAGGTATTTTCAATGTTGTATCACCTAATTGTATATTAGTTGTAAGTTTTTTTTGGACAATTTCTATACGATGCTGAAATGTATTGTCTATGAAAATAAAGGATCTATCTATCTATCTACCGTTTCCGTAAAATCAGCAAGATGGTCGAACTACCAGAAGGAAGCCGTTCTCAGTTCAGTTCTTAACTCAACCTCATATGTAAAACATCAATATATTCGTTCCTCACTTTTTGTTGTCAGATAAAATATAATAAAGTTTTTAAAAAGAGACTCCGAGCTATCGGAATTATTATTCGTAAGACTGTTTATTTCAAAACTCAACTGGGTTGCTTGAAAAATTGAAGAGAACATTGTTGTCAAGCAACTCAGTTTATTATGGAATAAATCAACAGGCTTATCGCGATAATTCAATCGCTTGTTTGTGAATAAAATAGTACTACGAAATATGCTTGTATTTCTTAGGTATGTGTGGAACATTATATCCAAGACTAACATAGACACGTAATGACGATACAAACTACAACTATTGAATGTGTAAATATGGCTTTGTGAAATATAAAGAACTGTCGATGTCATTATATGCCTGAATAAATGTGTACATAAAATCAGTTACAACGGTATATCAATATTTACTTCCAGCGTACAAAGTGAGACACTCCAATGAGAAACCTACGGAAGCTGTGAGGACCATGTCAAAGTGAGGTCCGTATACGGACCTCACAACGTTTTCCTTTATAAAATTTACTTCCTTCTTATTTTTCAATGGGAGTTTCATTGCCTCAGAACGTGGAAGTATATGGAGTTCAGGTTATTTTTCTCCTTAAATTTCAATCACTGTTGATCGATTTATGGCTGAAAATAGGTGGACCTCACTTTGGTAGGAGCATGATAATTATGATATACTTTAGTTCGATGATTTGACACTTGGAACGCTGCTGCGCGTGTATATTATCTATACGTGTATATTTCAGTCCCTGTGCATTTATATGTTGAGTACAAAGTGAGGACTGGAAAAGTGGCAACACTGCAAAACATATTAAATCTTGCCATCCATAATTATACTGACCGAAATTGATTTGAAGGGGTTTTCGCGGTCAAGGACCATGTCGAAATTCAAAAATCGAGATGATGGCTCCTAGATGGCGGATCCAAGATGGCGGAAGAGTTTTGTAGTTACTGTCCCATTCGATTCAAAATTGGTCTGTAAGGGTTCTCGAGTACAAAGATCGAGACTTTTTTAACAAAATTAATGAAATCAAGATGGCGTCTCCATGATGGTGGCCCCAAGATGGCGATTGGGTTTGATGATTACTATCCGATTCGATTCAAAATTGGTATGTAGGGGTTCTCGCAGTCAGAGACTTTGAATAATTCAATGTTAAGATCAATAAAATCGAGATGGTGGCTCCAAGATGGCGGATCCAAGATGGTGGATGGATGATGTATTCACTGTCCGATTCAATTCAAAATTGGATCATGAGGGGTTTCGGATGCAGAGATCGGGAGTTGTTTGTCAAAATTCATGTAATAAAGATGGCGGTTTCAAAATGGCGGCTTCAACATTGCAGGCCAGTTTGGTGTTTACTGTCCGATTTGTTTCAGAATTGGATTGTTAACGTTTGAGGGTGCGGAAGATTGATATCCTCTGTCCAAATTCATGGAATAAAGATGGCGGCTTCAAGATGGTGGATGAATTTGGTGATTATTGTCAGATTTCATTCAAAACTGGTTTGTAGGATTTTTCGTGTGCGGAGATCATGAAACCTAGATGGCGGATTCGACCCAATCGTTTATCAAAATTGATGAAACCAAGATCGCGGCTCAATGATGGCGGCCCCAAGATGGCGAATGAGTTTCGTGATTTCTATCCGATTCGATTCAAAACTGGTATGTAGGGGTGTTCTAGGTCAGAGACTTTGATTGATCCAGTGTAAAAATCTATAAAATCAAGATGGTGGCTTCAAGATGGCGGATCCAAGATGGCGGAAGAGTTTTCTAATTACTGTCCGATTCAATTCAAAATTGGTTTCTGAGGCTTTTCAGGTGCGGAGATCGAGAAATTTTCGTCAAAATTCATGGAATCGAATAGGCGTCTTCAAGATGGCGGCTCCAACATTGCGGACATATCTGATTCCCAGAATAACCAAGTTCATCGAACTGAACTATGTTTTCCTCACAAGTACATTTGCATAAAATATTGTTATAAAATTATTTTTACGTTTATTTTATATTGTTCTTTTTAGCATCATACTTTGTTAAATTGAAACTTTCAATTTTGAATTGACTGCCAATAATAAAAAAAACTCAATCTTGAAGCCGCCATTTCAATTTCTTGAATATAACCTATGCTTGAACATTATAAATCTACGACCTTGAAAACCGCTACATACCCAATCAGACCATAATTATATATTTCGTTTGTCAATTTGCACCCACCATCATAAATTCATGAACTTTGGATTAAATTGCATTCTCTCCGAACCCAAAAACTCCCACACACCAATTTCAAATGAAATCAAACCATGATCACATATTCATTGGAGCCGCCATGTCTCTTTTTTTTTATAGTAATTTCCTGGTGAATTGTCTTCGGAATTAAAGTCACCTGCCGAATTTCAGATCAATCGGACGATTTGGAATGTGTTGAATTCGACTGTTTGAATAACTCAAATTATAATCACGTATCTACACGTTCCTAACAACTGAAAGAATAAATTGATGATAATTTTCAATAATTGAGAATATTACATACAGAATATTTCAAATTCACATTGCTATAAAAATTAGTTTTTAACGATTATTTCATTACACTTTCTAGTTCACATTGTTATATAAACGTGATTTATGTAATGAGTTCCACAGATTTACCATTCGACAGAAAAAATAATTCTGATAGAAAGAGAATTTCGTCAGGTGTCAATCCTAACAATGGAAAGGTGGCCAGTCTGTCTGAAATTGCTGGTGATGTATTAACATACATGATTTCCTATGTGCATCAACATTGATAATATCTATGGAAGAGATAGACCTACTTTTCTGCGGTATTCTAGAAAGGTCAATCAATACCTACATGATTGCAGGATTACCAACTCTCAACTCAGCGAGTCCTAGCGAATGGGGAGCTGTACTTCGAATACGTGTGCGATACTTCATGATATGTTGAATTCGGGTTGTTGATCGTGTTGATGAATCGAAATATGAAAAAATTGATTAGCCATAAATTGGACAAAAAACATTTTTTGAAAGAGAAAAATAGTATATCCAATTAAAAATATCAAACATACTTTGAAATGAATGTCTGGTAGACTACGAGCAGAAAACAACTACTTTCCTGGTAAATGCATTCACAGTGTGAATCGTTGCATGGACTACGAACAGATATAATTCGATGTTCTGCGTGGTATTCACCAGGAAAGTAGTTGTTTTCTGCTCGTAGTCCACCAGACATCCATTTCAAACTATGTTCGATATTTTTAATTGGATAGACTATTTTTCTCTTTCAAAAAATTTTTTTTGTCCAATTTATGGCTAATCCATTTTTTCATTTATTACGCTTAGTCAAGCTCTTAGCCACTTCCAAGTTCTGTAAAACTTGAGAGATTCGTTTCTGTTTCTTTCTTCTGCCGCATGATGTCGCCACATTGGGACAGGCGACGCTTCGAGTGGAGATCTTACGGTCTCTACTCGAATAACTACCCTGCACTGATGAGGGCCAATAAGCCTGAAACCGGTCTGTAGGTTGTTAGGCGTGCCTGTCTCGATGTGAATTTGTCACGTCTTAGGAAGAAAGAAACATTTGCGATCTGCATTCACAGTGTGAATCGTTGCATGGACTACGAACAGATATAATTCAATGTTCTGCGTGGTATTTACCAGGAAAGTAGTTGTTTTCTGCTCGTAGTCTACCATACATTCTTTTCAAACTATGTTTGATATTTTTAATTGGATAGACTATTTTTCTCTTTGAAAAAAAAATCGAAATATTGTCGATGGAGTAAAAAAGTCAGCAGAATACTCGGCTAGGTGGTGAGATGATTCGTGAATTGAAGATAATTGAACTGAAAAGCAGTAACATACTCAAAATGATTCAGTCTCTCGTGTGTATGATTTTTTAGTCGAAGAAACGCTTGGAGACTGTATTTTTCATCATTGGTTTCATTTTCAGATAAATAAGAGAAATATTCTTGCCTCGATACTTCTTGTTGTTGGAATGTTTCTTCTCGGTCTACGAGTTATTTTTTTCTGGAGGTTCATCCATGAAAAGTTTGTGACAATCTGAAATGTATTGTTTTGTAATTCTGATGTTCCAAAAGGATAATTGATAACTGATTTGATGATCAATTCCTAGTTTTTATGACTGATTCCATCGAATCTGATATCAAATATAACATTTATAAGTTCGTACAGTATCTTAATTTTTCGAGACTGGGCATTGAAGTTGAATTCGTGGAGAAATTGTCTGGAATATAATTCTGAAATTTTGTTGGTTCACTGAGTAAACTGAGTTCATCCATGAGTGTTCGGAGTATTGATTACAAAAATTGAAAGAAATCACAGGAAGTAAGTTAGTGAGAGCGTGCTGGAACATGTATATTTTGAGAAATTTCAAACACAGGTTTTATATTATTAAGTTATGTAAGAATATAGGTCGAGAGCACCCTCGGAAAATTCTAAACTTCCAATTTGAAATTTGAATCTAATCAGACCATATAATTAAAAATATCTTACCTCAAATACACCCACATACCAAATTCTAATGAAATCAGATCATAAACAAACTCGTCCATCTTGGAGCCGCCATCTTGAACTTCTGAATTTTGAACACAAATTCTCCAATTCACACCCCGAAAAACTCCACGAACCAATTTTGGATCGTATCAGATCATAAACACATTACTTGTTCGTCATCTTGGAGCCACCTTTTTTTTGATATATAGAAAATTATTTATATTCGACCAAAATAACCCCCAACATACCAAACTTGAATAGGATCGGACTAAAAATACAAAATAGCTCGCCCATCACGGAGCCGCCATCTTGAATTATGCCAAAACATCAATGATATCCTACCTTGAAAAACCCCCACATACTGATTTTTAATCGAGCCGGATCATAATCACAAAATACGTTTGCCATCTCAGAGCCGTCATCTTGAATTGTTGACTTTTTATATAGAATTCATGATTTACGACCTTAAACATTCCCATACCAAATTTGAATAGATTTGGATCATAATCACGAAATTCATACGCCATTTTCAAGCCGCCATCTTGTTTTCTTTTCAAATGATTCCTTAATGCATTGTATTCAGAGTTATGAACACCTGTCAAATTCAAATTCACTCAGACATCTAAAAGTTGGTAAAACTTCACCTCAAAGATTCATACAGGTGAAGTAAAAATAAAACATCAGGAAAATAATTTTGTTAAAGGGAAGTTCGGTATGTCTCGAATTTGACAAATGAGGGATGGTCAGTCTGAGCCCGTCTAGATTCCATTACATTAAAACATCAAACAGGTGAAGTTGAAATAAACCGTATGAATAATAGGGATGCAGATGATTGATTCCAAAATGGTCTAAGTCAATATGAAAGTGGAGTACCTATTGATGTTGCCTAAAATACCATGCTTTGAAACAATGAGAAATAGTTTGATCGAAACGAATATGAAAGTTTCTCAGTATTTTCACTTTCACCAAGACAATTCGTGGTTTCATATTTTGGGATTTGAAGTTGCCTCATTATGGTTTTCTCTTTATTATTCATAGCATATATACATTTCTTCGTTTTACGATCCATCCTGAAAATAAATATTCAGTCACATAGTATTATTTCATGTATCAAGCTAACTGATCAACGTAACCTTTTTTAATTGAACAATAAACAGTATTCACGATAACTACTACCAAATTCAACTCACAGTACGATGTTGCGCAGACTGATAGTCATTCGAGCTTCAATTGCGACGCACGTGATGATTCGGAAAGAAGCAACTGACCATAGACCTCTGACCATCTGCGCATAATGCGTAGTGAAATAAGGCAACATTGTGCGGTCCTCACTTTATACGGTTCCTAATAATATACATGGTAAAAAGACCTCACTTTGGTAGAAGCATATATAAAAATAAACGGACCCCACTTTGATATTGTGGCGGACGGTCCTCATATCGTTCAGATATACGCGAAAAAATCAACTCAGAAATGATCAACATTCTACGTGTATACTCGAGATTCTTATGTTGCCTTGCTTCGGAAGAGGACAGAAAACGTGAAATCAAGTGCTTAGCTCATCTCCTTCTGGTGGTCCTCACAACGTGCATCCGACGGTGTGTCCTCAGTTTGATAGCTGGCCGTATATATATATAACGATGAATATAAAGTTAAAATATAATAATTTACACCTGATGTATATACTTATCGTTGTCAAACAACTTTTTCGCTCTGTGTGAGTCTGCATTAATGTAATGTTATTGCTACGAATGAAGTTATATTCCATAATATTCCATAAAGAGTCGAAATATAATAAGTGATAGGTAAAACACTGAACTGATCTCGTATTGATGAGACTGTTTGGTAAAGAGTTTTATTCCCTAGTCAACACCTAATGGGATTATTATCTTCACATAGATTACCCAACTTTCGTTTTGGAGTTTCATGTCCTGCCAAAATTGTTGGCGATGCCTCTGCATAACTTTATCATCGTCGGAATACCCTCATGTTATCTAACCACCCTGACCTTGCTAATGGCGCTCTTATTCATCTACTGTTATCGTTGTCGCTAGTATAGTGAGTTTGTGAATAGAAATAAATTCAGTACGTCAAGTAGATGGTATGTTTTTGGATTTGTTTTTTTTTGTCCATTTGAAAAGTATTGGTACAGTGATCCAGTTTTTTATTGGCTTTCTTCAGACTGCAAATGTAGTTACACGTAAGTAACTACCAAATATGGTTTTTTTATTCATTCATACAAAATGATGACCACATTTTTTGTTAATTATGCATAGGTATATTGAATTTATGCTTTCTTTTTCAGTTCTGATTGTGCATGAGTATCCTATATGTCCTATATGTGATTTTTCCATAGAGGTACTCTAGTTTTTCAGTTTTCAGCACTTTATAAAAAACACAACATGAGTGAAGTCTACGGCAATTATGAATACTCAACCAGACAATTTCCTTCTTTTTAGGAGGAATTATGTCTCTTCTTCTTAATCCATCAACCAAACGTAGACATGAGTTTTGCATATTTTTAATACGATATGCTTCGGTTTTCCGTAGAAAATGCCAAAAAATTATATCACAATGATTAAAATGAGACAACACCAGAGAAGTCACACAACATTTTCTTTGTTTGTGAGTTCATATTGTTACGAGACCGGAAGTCATTATATTGGCGGAGTGACTGGCCGTGATTTATGGCCTCGCGATAACATCGCTCACCGACGAATCAATTAGAGGACAATAGCGGATGACTCATAACCGTTCTATTTACTCGAATATGAGCGGTATTTATTTTAGAACTCTCTTGAATATTCAAGATTTTGGTGGATGAGTATTTCGTACCTATATAAGCAGCGCAGTGGCGCAGACAGTGAGTTATTGTTTGGAAAGAGTTGAGTTCAGAAAGAAAGCTAGTATTGTGAACATTGAGATTTGTAAAGCGAATATGGTTGTGATTCAACTAAGTGTTTATTGAGTTATATTTCGAGTGTTCAGTGGAATGAATGGTTCAGTTTTGTACTGAGTTTTTTAAAATGAGGAACCCAAGAAGAAATATCGTAACAGTGGTGTCAGAAGTGAGTATTTTGTGACTATGGGATTTATGGTGAATACTAGGAGTACATCATACGACGCGATGGAAGACGTAATGAAATTTATGCAAGATCAATTTGCGGAATTGGAAAAGCCCCCAGGGTCATCCATGTCAACAGGATAAGAAGAACAATGGATAATCTCACCATAAGAGGAAAAGTGAACCGAAAAGACGTTGTATGCTCCATAGACACAGGTGCATTAGTTTTCCTGGTACGCAGCGACATTCTTCGGCCAGAATGTGTGAAACCTACCTCTTCCAACTTTATTCTTCGAACATTTACTGGAGAACATGTACCAATAAAAGAAGAGGCTGAAGTCACACCGACTCTTGGACGACTTAACATTGTGGATGCAGTGTATGTCGCAGATATAGAAGATGAATTCATTCTGGGAATGGATTTGATCAGCGAATATGGTTTCTCTTTTGACGGCGAACATAGAACCATGGAATTTGGAGGAGAATAATTCGTCTTGACGACACCATCTAGGAGAATGAAGCATGTGAAGATGCGGATGGCGAAGACTGTCAGAATTCCAGGACTTTCCGAGAAGATAGTATGTGCTTCGTTGGAAAAGGACCCTGGGTGCTGCGTTGGAGTAGTACAGACATGCAGAGAATCCCCCAACGATTTACTTTCTGCATGAGCCTTAGTTAAGACGAAACAAGCTATATTCCTGTACGAGTTGCCAATGTATATCCTGAAAGAATAACCTTTAAAGAAGGTGATATAATTGGAGCCTGTGAACCTGTATCTTGGGTAGCAAGATGTGATGTAAGTGATTATCAAGATCGAAGCAAGGACGTCTTCGATTCAGCAACAACAGGGCAAAGCAACTTGGTCCAACACAGGATTGATACTGTTCAACCTCATCCGATTCGACAGCCACCAACACCCCTGCTATTTGCGAAACAACAAGAGGTGGAAAGGCTTATTGACAAGATGATGACAGATGGAGTGATTGAATAGTCAGCAAGCCCTCGGTCTGCACCGGTTGTGTTGGTTGCCAAGAAGGATGGATCCACAAGGTTTTGTGTGGATTACAGAAAATTGAATGATGTTACGAAGAGAGATAAGTTATTCATTACTTAGGATCGATGACACTCTGACAACATTGGCAGGTTCACGTTGGTTCTCAACATTAGATCTGAAGAGCGGGTATTGTCAAGTGGGCATACATAAAGAAGACAAAGAGAATACTACGTTCTCAGCCGGAAATGGACTTTACCAGTTCAATGTGATGCCCTTTGGATTATGTAATGCTCCTGCAACCTTCGAAAGGCTAATGGAGCTAGTACTGCGTGGGCTTACGTGGAAAACTTGCCTGGTATATCTTGATGATATTCTGGTAATGGCAGGACTTTCGGAGAACATCTGGAAAATTTACGAGAAATTTTCCGAAGGTTCAGAAATGCTAACCTCAAACTGGACTTGAAGAAATGTTCCTTGTTCTTGGCCACACACTATCGTCAGCAGGCATCGAAACAGATGAGAAGAAGATCAATGCGATTCGAGACTGACCGAGACCCAAGGATAAACATGAAGTGAGAAGCTTCTTGTGCCTGTGTACCTATTACCAACGTTTTGTGAAAGGATTCGCTGATATTGCTGCACCCTTGCATAAGTTGACAGAATACCGAGTCAACTACACCTGGTGTAACGAATGTGAAAGAGCATTCAAGAAACTGAAAGCTGCTCTTTGTTCTAGTCCAATCTTGGGTTTTCCACAACAAAGAGACAGATGCAAGTAACATAGGAATTGGAGCCGTATTATCACAAGTGCAAGATGGTCAGGAAAAGGTGATGACGAATACTACAGCAAAATGATGAGCAAACCTAGGAGGCATTACTGCGTCAGCAGGAAAGAGCTGCTAGCGATCATCAGAGCTGTAGATCACTTCCACAAATATCTCCTCGGAAGAGAGTTGCTCATAAGGACGGACCATGCAACTTTGAAGTGGCTACTGGATATGAAGAATCCCGAAGGTCAAGTAGCCAGGTGGATCGAGAAGTTGAAACAGTACCATTCAAAATCGAACATCGACCAGGACGATTGCTCAGCAACGCGGATGCCTTGTCCAGGAGACCCTGTGCAGATAACTGCGAGCACTGTGTACAGATCGAACGTCACGAAGGAATTACCGATATTAAACAAATGAGACTGATATCCGATGATGAGTATACAGCAGCCCATCTGAGACAGGATCAAGAGAGTGATCCTAATATTGGAGATTTTCTACGCTGGAAAGAAAGTGGGGCAGTTAGGCCTACCTGGAAGAATATCTCCGATCGGGCACCAACATTCAAAGCCATATGGGCACAATGGAAATTATTGAAACAAGTTTGGGAGCTGATGGCAAAAATACAACTTCCCAACTAGTTGTGCCCAGAACAAGAATTTATGAAGTCTTGGGGGAGATTCATGGAGGAAAATTAGGTGGTCATCTGGGAGTTAACAAGACCTTGGATAAAGTTAGACAAAGGTTCTATTGGGTCCAATGACGCGATGACGAAAAAAGTTGGTGTAGAAGATGCCCAGTTTTTGAAGCAAGAAAGGCCCTAAAACAATATCTAGAGGTGAAATGAAACAATACAATGTAGGTGCTCATTTTGAAAAGAATTGCCATCGTCGTAGTTGGGCCATTTCCGATGACAAATGGCGGCAACAAATACATTCTGGTTGCTATGGACTACTTCAGTAAATGGGTTGAAGCTTATGCCATGCCTAATCAAGAAGCATCCATAGTTGCGAGAGCCCTGGTGAACAACATGTTCACGCGATTCGGAGTACCAATGGAGCTACATTCCGATCAAGGAAGAAACTTCGAATCAAACTTATCCAAGAAAGTTTGTGAATTGATGGAAATCAACAAGACCAGGACTTCTCCCTTGCATCCACAGTCAGATGGCATGATTGAAAGGTTCAATCGGACTATGGAAGAAGAGCATCAGAAAGACTGGGATCGGCATCTTCCACCATTCTTGATGGCCTATAGAGCAGCTGATCATGACTCTACAATGCTCACACCAGCCAGCATAGTTTTCGGAAGAGAACTTCGTTTGCCTTGTGATATGGTGTTCGGGTCACCAAGTGCTGAAGAGAAAGAGGTTCAAGATTATGCAGGTTAGTTACAGGATGGCTTGATTAGAATACATGAAACTGCCGGAGGAGATTGAGATTGGCAAGTAATAAAATTAAGGCTCGCTATGACCTCAGAGCAAATTCAGATTCAAGGAAGGAGATCGAGTATGGCTGTATAATCCACGTCGAAAGAAAGGTTTCTCTTCCAAATTAACACCATCTTGGGAAGGACCATAAAAGGTGATAGAAAGTATAAATGATGTGGTTTATAGAATCCAACGCAGCCCCAGAGCCAAGATAAAAGTAGTCCACCTGGAGAGGTTGAAGCCTTACAATGGTGAAGTATTTGATCGGGACGATCTGATCTGAGAGGGGGATGATCTTACAGACTGTGCATTTCTGAAAACACCGGAAGTCATTATCCCGGTGGCTCGCGTCAGTTTGATTTATGACCTCGCGATAACATCACTCGCCGACGTGTCAATTAGAGGACAATAGCAGATGACTCGTAACCCCCAGATTTTCGAAAATGAACGGTATTTGAAGATTTTACTAGAATGAGTATTTTGTTTATATAAAAGGAGCGAAGTAGCGCGTACAGTCAGTTTCAGTTTGGGAAGAGTTCAGTTCAGAACATTGAGATTTGTAAAGTGAATATCGTTAAGATTTCAGTAAGTGTTTATTGAGTTGTATTTCGAGTGTTTAGTGAAATAAATTGTTCAGGTTCAGGTGAGTAATTTAAATTGATGAACCCAGAAAGAAATATCGTAACAGGATGGTATTTGAAAAATAAAATTGGCGTCCCTCTCGGTTGAACCGAAAATATATAATTTCTCTTACTTATAATGCGGATTTAGGTATATGACTTATCAGCAATTATATATATTACAACTGTTATCAAATAGATAACCAAAATTCAAATGAATTCTGCGAATTTGACTGGTTTACTAGAATGTTTCACTTACGATGTTATGAAGATAGTTAATCACTGGAGGCAATCAATTTTCCACGGCTAAATGAAATAGCAATCATGTAATCAAGATCCAACCATTAATTTTCGAGCAAAAACCTTCGAATAAATAAACATCTGGTAATGGCAAGCAAGTGTAATTTATTATTGCCATCAGAAAGCTGTTCATAAATTGAAAATTACCACAACAGAGTGAAATAGAATATCCAAAGTATTCTGTGATCAGGACGCCATGTGAGAACCTCTATTATATAGTATAAGGTCACTATCCCACCCCATTCCTCTTTTCTTCCACGCCCACTCTCTCGAGTTGACCATGTTGCGTTTGGAATTGGAGACACGTGAATCAATGCGAAATAAAAAGCCATGAAATTGAACGAAGTATCTAATTTGAAAAAAATACATATCTCGCCATGTCCAATTGAGAATCAAACACAGTTTGAGAGACTGGTAGACCACGAGCAGAAAACAAACTACTTTCCTGGCGAATACGACGCAGAACAGTCCATGCAATGATCCACATCAAGTCTAAGAAATCAATTCAGTTCTCTGACCCTATTTCGATAATGAATGTTTTTGTGAATTTTATTGAGATTTATTAATGGAAAATGACATATGTCTATTGTTAATATATCGATACCAATACAAGGTTCTGCATAAAAATTTTGACGATTATACGAAATTATCATCAGAGGTCCCGAGGCTGGAATATTCATGTTCCAGGGATAAAAAAAGGGTATGTCGATTTCCACAGACTTGATGATTGAAATTCCACACCATCGATTTAACCCAATAGTGGCATCATTGAGTAGGTATTGAAGAAGACTTCAGAATATGATGTCTGCCGATGGCAGTCAGGCGATTCTCTCAAACTTCAGTAATCTGTAGGGAGAACGGTGTCAAATGTAGCAAGCAATTGTAACATTGGAGATTATACCGACATCTAACGGCTTTCGCCTATCGCGGGAAACTCGAATAAAACATTACTATGCAATAATTTTAAATGATGACGGTGATTTCAACCTGAAAAGTGAACACCCTGAAAATCTGAGATTTTTTAGGCTAAAGTCAGAACGTAATCGACTTTCTGGCAGTTGACCTTGATAAGCGCTTACAAAGATCTGCCAATCTAATCACAATACGTCATAAGCCAAAACGCGAAAAGCCAGCATGTGAACGCGCCGTAACAAGGTAAGTTGAAATTTTACTTCACCTAGGTAGTTGTCATTGGTCATTTCTGTGCAAATGCAAAAGGTCATAACTCGATTATCGTAAATTTTCAGTCTTTGAAAGTTTCCGAATGTTTTTGGGTCGTATCTTCCACATTTCAACAATTATTTCAATTCTGAATGAAGCAATCGATTAGTTTTCATGTCTATACTCTAGATTTGTATAAAAAAGTAAATAAATGGTTTATCGAGTGAATATTCGATAATTCTTATTGTATCTGACTGAAGTGGTGAAGTGGATTTCGGAAAAAGGGAATATCTTGATATATTACTGGTTTTTTTCGAAAAAGTGTAGGCTTTCGACCAACTCGCCAATTCTGCCAGGTGAAATTTTTTCAATGTATATCTGAAGATATACCTTTTCACCAAAATGCATCAATGTGTAATTGTAACCTATATCTTCATCAGATATGTCGGTTCGGTCGAAACTTCAATCATTCAATTCAGAATATTTCAGGAAGTATAAAGTTGACAAACCCTAGAATAATCAGGCAAAAAATTAATTCTTCTTCAGACAGGTAAATCAGAGTTTATTATGAGCATAATTTGAGTTTCATTGGTAGTGCTCCTATTGATTGTGACTTTTAAATTGAATTTATATGAACTGAATTCAATGTTATTTCGATAATCATCATACTATATCATTCTTCATTCGAGATTGGATTATTCTGTGAAATTCATTGAGACTTCAGCAGTACATTGGAGAAACGAAAGAAGAATAATCTAAGTGTGCGATACAAGACACGCTTTGCCATGCAAAAACAATCATTTGTATCCCATGTCGAAGTAGAGGTAAATAAATTTCTACAAGAAAATCAGGCGATAGCTCAACGCAATATCCTTCGATAGCTTTCAGAAATGGGGTAATCCGCTGTATGTTCTTACAGCAGAGTCCCATGAACGAATAAAGCGTCATTTATAGGAAACCTTTCATGGATGAAATCCGTTGAGAAAGGATAACCATAATGATAATCACCGAAAGGAATAATATGACTTAATTATATTAGATGATTGCACCAGTCTGCACTAACTGTTACTCCTAGATGAAATCAGAATCAAAATATCCTGAACAGGTTGATTAGATATTCCAAGCAATATTTCGATAGGGTGATGAGTTTTTGAATAAGAATAGCATTGGATTCATCAAACTTTATGTAGTCATTGAAAGACTCGAATTACCTGAGTTCTCACCCATTTAGTGCCGTTTCAGATGAGGCGTAGGACGCGTCCTACGCGAAAACATTATTTGTATGTTCTGGTTCTCACGAAAAGGGATATCCTGTAATGTTCAGAGAACATCGTGAGAACCAAGAGTTCCAAAGTCTCGATATTCGTTGGGCGAACGTGTCTTTGGAAAGGGACGTACTGCAGGTCTCTAAAGTGACCACGAAGGGGTGTGAAAACTGAACTTGACGGGTTAATCTCGAAGAGACTGCTAATGGAGGAACGATTGTTGATATTTCAGTAGAGCATCGCCCATGAAAATATCAATAAAATAGAGATAAATCGCCAATTTTTCTACGGTGTCTCAGAGAAGTGAGCGAGTTTGTGAGTGAGGCATCACCGACAAGACGAATTGCCCTTTTCTTGACAGAATCCAATAGTTTCATGATATGTTCAGGTGCCACACTCCAAATATGGAAACAGTATTCCAGGACAAGTCGGATCTGTACCTCATAGATCATAAGCAGCTGACTAGGAGTGGAATAGCTCTTATTGGCTCGAAACAGAAATCCAAGTTTCTTGTATGCTCTTTTGGCAATGGACCTCACGTGATTTTCCCAAGAAATGTTATTGCTGATAGTAATGCCAAGCATAGAAATAGATAACTTCAATGGTATAGTTACTCCTGACTGAATTATGTTGGGCACAGTAAGATTGACTTTTCTAGAGAAAATACATACTTGTGTTTTGTTCGCATTGAATTCTACCAGGTTATTTTGGGGATCTAATCCGAGTTTTCCAATGAATCTAGTTAGGAGTATGGGTCCGCAGATACCAAGCTGAATACGCAGTGATAGCAACTTAGTTAATGGATGTTGATTTACATTCAAATAAAGATCAAGTGATGTACATACAAGTAAATCAGTTGGTGATGGATGGATGATGACGAAAATTAAAAGATTATTATTCGATACATATGATGAGATTAAGTCTGTAGAGCGAGGAAACGCCTTTTCAGAATGTTAGAAAACTTCGAGAAAGAGAAGGAGAATATATCAATATATGGATTAGATTATTTAGCGTATTGCATGATATGTTGCATCTATGCATTTTAGAGTTCAAAAAATAGTTAGTTTGAGATTGCTCGTAACGAAAGAGATGCTGATGTCTAGTTATATATGTAGGAGCGTTTGAATGAATATTGCTTAGGATGTCCGGCGAATCGATTAAATTATTGATATCTTTAAAAAGGAACTTCACGTCAGAAATGTTTCTACTATTCGCTAGTGTGTATAAGTTCAGTTCATTCCGAACGTAGTTTCGGTTGTTGGGGTTGGATGGAAAACATTTTTTATTGACATAATCTATGAAAATATGCTGGAACTTTTCAAGTCTATTTATGTAAATGTCGTATCTGGTTTTCCATATTACAGATCCATTACTCAAAACACTATTATACGTATGACATATACATATCTGATTTCAATAACTCATAATTAACTTCACAAAAATTATAAGAGTTATATTGGTTGATATCATTGGAGAAAAAGGATTTATGGATATTGACAGAGAATTCCAAAGTGTTATGGTTTTTATCTTCTGGAACTAATGGTGAGGTGCTTAAGTGCACATTTTGGATACAGAATGTATTATTGAAAACCAGATCGATTGTATTACCGGACGAGTTAGTGAAATAATGGTATTGCGATAGCGCATTGAGGGAAACAGTGTCTATCAGTAAGTTTGAAAATTGATCAAAAAAGTTGTGAGGCTTGCAGATGTTATTGATGCGGTCTTGAAGCCATTTTATGTTCGGAGAATTGGAGTCACCACAAATCACGAAAGTGTCTTCTGGATTGGATAGGATTACATCACTCAGTTTGGTGCAAAAACAATCGAGATACAAGTATTCACCTGGGTAGGGATGTAGACACATCCGATGTGTGCTTTGAAGTTGTTGTTTGAGGAAATTGTCACCCATTGTAAGTAAGTAAGTAAGTAAGTAAGTAAGTAAGTAAGTAAGTAAGTAAGTAAGTAAGTAAGTAAGTAAGTAAGTAAGTAAGTAAGTAAGTAAGTAAGTAAGTAAGTAAGTAAGTAAGTAAGTAAGTAAGTAAGTAAGTAAGTAAGTAAGTAAGTAAGTAAGTAAGTAAGTAAGTAAGTAAGTAAGTAAGTAAGTAAGTAAGTAAGTAAGTAAGTAAGTAAGTAAGTAAGTAAGTAAGTAAGTAAGTAAGTAAGTAAGTAAGTAAGTAAGTAAGTAAGTAAGTAAGTAAGTAAGTAAGTAAGTAAGTAAGTAAGTAAGTAAGTAAGTAAGTAAGTAAGTAAGTAAGTAAGTAAGTAAGTAAGTAAGTAAGTAAGTAAGTAAGTAAGTAAGTAAGTAAGTAAGTAAGTAAGTAAGTAAGTAAGTAAGTAAGTAAGTAAGTAAGTAAGTAAGTAAGTAAGTAAGTAAGTAAGTAAGTAAGTAAGTAAGTAAGTAAGTAAGTAAGTAAGTAAGTAAGTAAGTAAGTAAGTAAGTAAGTAAGTAAGTAAGTAAGTAAGTAAGTAAGTAAGTAAGTAAGTAAGTAAGTAAGTAAGTAAGTAAGTAAGTAAGTAAGTAAGTAAGTAAGTAAGTAAGTAAGTAAGTAAGTAAGTAAGTAAGTAAGTAAGTAAGTAAGTAAGTAAGTAAGTAAGTAAGTAAGTAAGTAAGTAAGTAAGTAAGTAAGTAAGTAAGTAAGTAAGTAAGTAAGTAAGTAAGTAAGTAAGTAAGTAAGTAAGTAAGTAAGTAAGTAAGTAAGTAAGTAAGTAAGTAAGTAAGTAAGTAATTTATTCAGTTGGAGTTTGTTCATTATACAGATGTGTCATCGGATTTTACAGTGGAAATCATGATTGTATAATAATTCAGTTATATCCGATATATCCAAACATGAATTAAGTATTAATCAATATGTATGAGCAGAGAGAAATGAACCGAAGATGCCACCTAAGCTGGGCTTGTGATGCGGAAACTTCTTCTGACTAATATCTTTACTATTGATATACATATTGACATAACAAATGATTTCAAACATATATAAGAAATACGAAGAAAGAGAAAAGGAAAATCATTAAAGGTAGTAATGATGAGATAAATGTGGTCTTATACTTTATTAATAATTTTTAGAAAAGATTTTGGTGGTTTTTCACGTTATGTTTAATATGATTGTATCTTTCGTGATTTCGGACTTTTCATATTTCTAATGTCGACCGAAAGCAGATTATAAAGTTTCGGGCCAAGAAAGGTTATGAATTTCTGAAGTAGGGTACAGGAAGAGCCTGCATGGCGGTTATGCGTTTACAATTAACAAGCATATTGTCATCCTTATGAGCGATTGATAAATATATAATTTTTGTAAATTGAATACTTCTGACTCTTCGAATAAATGTAGTGTAGGAAAACGTTAATTTTTTTGAGTATTATTTTTAGTATAGTTATTTGCATTATCTCCAAATTGCACATAGATGCGTTTTGAAAGTTCCACCCCAAACAACAAGGCAGTAACACAATACGGATTCGACGCATTGTAAACCGATAATAGCGTTTTTTTTTTGTTTGAAATGTTCCTTAGCTCGTAAAACTTATGGATTAATACAAAGATACCTAAGTATTTGATTGAATTTGTCATCTTTATTGCCTGTGACGAGAGCAAGGGAACAAGTTGGTGCAATTATGTGAGTGAAGAAATAGTTAATTTGGAAATTCAAGATTTCTAGATGTTGAGGAAAAGGCAATAAATTTTGTTTTGGAGATATTGAGACTCAGAAGACTACTACTGAGCCAATGATAGATTATTTTCATTTCAATTTCTGCGTTATGGTATGTTTCTGCCAAGGTATTTTCGACAAATATGGCTGCAGTGTCATCCGCATAAGATGTAGTTTTGCAAAGAAAACAATACTGACAAAATTAACTGTTCTTGCATGATGAAATGAAAGAGTTTCATTAGATTACCTTGTTGGATCTTTTGAAAAGCGAAAAAAACTGATATTTTTGTCACCATGACTTGTAGCACTACCACAATAATATAAGCACAACATAACCACTGAGCTTCATCATTTTGAAAGTCTGAAATGCTATCAATAATTCAAACTAATAATAATTCATCAACGAATCGACAAACTTAACAAACTCCAAAGTTTCACTCATGCAAATATAAACAATAAACATTAGTCGCCATTTTGCCAGTTGTACGAGAATCGCGCATGCGCAAAGGAATTTGACATCTATATATATTGATGGTGAGTGTCGCTTCTGTTCCCGTGGTGTGGATTCCTTATCGAGTGTTAACTTATCACTTTGGCTGTTCGAGATTATTACGAATGAAGAATATACACGCGTTCATATCATTGTAGCTTACATTAATTCGACATACATATATTATAGGTATATTAATACAAACTTGAAGAATTATTTTGAGGCGAAAAGCGTCATCAGAAAAAAACTCTTGCATGTACACTAATGTATGATCGAATTTTCATTTTATTAAACTTAAAACGGACTCAGAATGAGCCTTTGTCCACACCTAATCTAGTTGGAATGATAAAAAATGTCGATGACCAGGTCAAATCATCCATCTCTGTCACACTCATCGAATTAGATGCGAAGTATTGATCATATCTTTGTAACCGTTGTCCACCCTTCAAATCCGGTTTTGTTGAATTCCTAATGATAATCTCAACAGAATGTTCAGTTGGATATAGGATTTTCCTTCTGAAAGCACCAGCAGTTATTTTCTTGAGGTGGTTGACAATTTCTCTGAACAAGAAGAGCTGTATCGGACTCCGAAAATCAAAGAATGTTCGAATGTATTAATGATTGAAATCTATAAGAAAGTGCTGTGTGAGATGAAATCAAAGAAGAGTTGTTTGGTTACACGTTTCGATTGTTTTGGCTCAATATCTGCAGGACAATTATTTTCGGCGATAAAAGGTTTTTTCACATTCAGCAATGAAATTCAACATTACTAATGGTTCTCAAGAAACCAATCAGATATCCAATCTTTCACTTTTTTGTCTAGCTCAAAATGGGGTGCATCAAGAAAATGAAATCGCCATATCACTCCCAAACTTCAATGAAATATTCATTATATTCTCTTCAATCAGTATATTCGTGATTCCCAGAAAAAAATTTAGGAAGACGGATTATTGATAGATGCATGAATGTCGAGATGAATGTATAAGCTCAATGAAATTGTTTGAGATGAAAAGGTTTCGTCGACAGAGTCAGTAACTTTCACAGTATGGGTTACATTTTCAACATTCGAATAAATGTGAAATGAATTGTTTCAAGGAGAAATATGCATATATTAGAATAAATAGAATCTTACGAAATACACAGATTATGACGAAGTGGCATGAATTTCAACAAAACTTGCACTTGGATCGCACCAATTATAGAAGGATTAATATAATATATTCATACCTGAAGCGTTGATTCAAACTAAAGAATCATTTCCCAAAGCATCGATACACAGAAAAAAATTGTGATCTTGTATATGGCCAAATGAATATTCTCTTTAGAAAACATGAATATTTTCTTGTTATAAGATTGCCGAAATATTTTACTGAAAGAACATATGTGTTCTTCCAGTAAAATATAAAGTGTTTGTCCTAAGAATAATATCTTGATGTATTCAACACGATGTCCTTCTTTCAAGGTACTCTTATTCTGAATTTTCTTTGGCAGAAGAAATTCATTTGATTCCATTGAATCCACAAGTACTCAGGTAAAGAATCCAGATTTTCTTGAACTGATACTGTCTGCCCTTGTTGGAAGAGCGTACATTTTTGCCCGAAGCCCGTATTTCTATTTTCAATTAAGGTTTCATGCTCTTGGATTAAGATTTGAAATTATCTATTTATGAAATGTAGAGATCTAAATTCATCATGAGTGTACTACTTTTGGAAGAGTAAATAGAAAAAAAAATTATTTGTTTCGAGGTATTGGAATTCTCGGCCTGAGGGTGATTCACCATGAATGCCCCTCCCCCTGTAACACTAAACTATAGTTAAGTTTATCTTCAAAAACATTTATTGTCCTAACTGAAGATACAAAACACACACTTACAAAATCAATACATGATACATGTATTTGAGACTATCCTGTTATCACATTTCAAGGACTACATACTCTTTGAATACTTTGAACAAAAATATATGAAAACAAAAAAACAAATCAACTCTTTGAAGATGAATGAAAAATCCAAGATATAATGACAATTACTTCCATTATGAATAGGAGATACGAATGAGTCTTTCAGAACACATCTTAAACAGTTTCACTCAAGTGAAGGTCAAACACTTCATCGTAAGAATCAGTTACTTGATTCCAGAGTAGCTCAACTTATACCATGTTTCGTTTCATTTGACATAAGAGCGTTGCCTATGATACAAGATAATACAGATTCATAATAAGACAATAAGAGATTTCTTCTGTGAAAAGAGACGCGATCAGATTCCTCCATTGTTGTTCACTATACACAATTCTGAAATTATCAAAACATTTTCAATCAATAATACTATATAAATCTGAAAACAGAAGATAATACCTTTTTTTTGGAATGCAAACAAATTAAATGCTTATTTGGTTCACCAATTTTGCTACAAATTCGTCATCATAATAATTTACAAATACCTACTTACTTCAAAACTTTCGTCACAAGTGGGACAGGAAGTACCATCTTTCAAATGGAGTTTCTCGGATCCAATGAAAAATCAACGCTCATGCAAAACCAGAATCACAACAAAATATAAAAATGGTCTCATAACCACACAGACCCTATACTGACCACCACGACTCTATATAGACTGAACTGAATGCTGAATGCAAATTCTCAGCTGTTAGTCGATTGAACAAACTCGCGCCGTGAATTTTTCATAAGATTTTTGAATATTGCACCAATAATTATGATTCTTGGTTCAAATAGCAAATGCTGAATAATTACATGACGAAGCATTGATCTTATGACAAGAGAAATTGGTTTCAGTTGAAAGCGATTCCATTCAAGGGAAATTTAAAAAAATATCAAGAACCACAAAGTTCTGAGAACAAAGAAATTTTCATCCATACAAAAGAATAACTCTTCCTATAAAATAATCGATTTCAAGATCACAGAATAACTTTCCTCAAGTATAGCAGTTTTGTCAGTGTACTTGACTGATATTTGATTCGGGAAATGGTTTTGAATTTGCTCACTACTATAAATCAGTAAATGTCTCGTCATAGATGAAATATGAGACTAATGATCAAGTTTTTCTACATCGCGAGTATGTATTTTTCTACGTTTATATTGTATTACATCATTATACAGACGAATTCCTCATGAAAACGAATGAATTTACAGGATACATGGCCTGTCATCATCAGATCGGATAAATGCAGTGAATTTCGAGTTGGGTTGAACAATAATATGTGTGATAATGTTGATTCACCATGTGAATCACAATGATTGAACTGCGTTTTTTCCAAGAAATGATGTGAATGTACAACAATTCAGTAAAATTCCTGATAATATCCGCCTGACGTCTACTCCTATATGGCGGAAAGGTATCAACGCTGAGTGGTTCTTGTTTCGTTGTGTGATTCAAAAATAGGCAGTTTTGGAGCCAGAAACTGAAAGGTGAGACGAGATCATACTTATTATCCAAAGAACCAACACCAGTATTTGGACAGACATTATAGAATATCAAAATCCCGTTGCCTGTATGTTATACTGCGAATTTGTGTTCAAAAATCACATCGCGTATAGGTCAGCACGTGTATAGTAAGCATAAAATTTTGTTCAGAACCAATTCATCTTTAAAATTAGTTGATAGCAAACAAATCGAAAACGAATAGACCAAAATGTTGCTATTTTTATATGCTCTCCAAGAACGGTGATGGAAACATGTATCGTCTTCTTCACAGGTAAAAAGGATATCTTAACCTGAAGTAAAACGCTTTTGAGCCAAGGCCGCCATGTCTTTGGATATGGCCAAATGAATATTACCTTAACAAAAATCCGAGCAAAAATCAACCACATCCTTGGCTTCAATCTATTGATAATCTCCAATTATAAGGACATATGACCCAATTCCAAGGATTTTATCTTGTTCTGAGATAGCAAAAATATTGATTATAGTTTATCCGAAGGTAATCATTCCTTTGATCCAAGCATGTTAATCTTGACTCAAAGGCGAATGATCTTTCTAGATGTACATGAAGTTACTAACCTCGAAGACATGTTCTTGATAAAAATAAATGATGCAGTTGAGATTTTTCAGAAAGGATAACGATAATATAGAAAACAAACTCATTTATTGAATGGAAAATACAAAAAATACAGTGTTGTTCGACAAATCTCAAGATTAACGATGTAGGGATGTGCTGCCTCAGCTCCTCGAGTTCCTCTGATTCCTGATGAATATTGTCCATGGAAGTGGTATCTGTAGAAAAGTGTGAAACTTGTTATTGTGGCATCACCAACCAGCCGAACAGCAAGTCTGTTTGGTCCTGAAGAGAAAAGCATCTTATTCGAAGTACATAAACTTTCGTTTCAGATTTTGATCTTACTATGAAAAATATTTCTCTAGCTGAAGAATATTACTTTTAAGGAAGATAAGTTATAACTAGAGAATGCTGAAACACAAATGTCCTCCATTTTGATCGGTGTGATGACTATTCATGAAAAGAACAATATAACTATCACATCTTGGGCTTGCCGAACACAGTTCATCAGAATGTACAAGAACATAGCTCAGATACTCCCAATGCCAGTAACAATCACAGTGTAAAAATGCATTATTTATATACATATTTGAGTTTTATTTCGTATAATATATAGCGACAAAACTAATAAAAATAAATGCAGACATACATACCTTCAAACTTTGACCATAAGTGTTCTTAATTGAACTGTTTCATATAGGAGAGGAATAATTCCACTCATGATGATAATTAGGGTATACTTGAAAAACTTTCAAACAATGTTGATACCGTCCGATCTGTGACCTGTGATGGTGAATTGATGACCAACTAACCACGAACAGAGACACGCCGACCGTGTAGCGCATGCGTGGCTTGGGATCAAGGACGTACTATCTTGATACCAATACTATATGGAGGTACTCTTGATACATGAACCGATAAATTCAAAATCTCATTCCCAAGGGTAGTTCAGTCAGAACAAGTACTTAATTCGTCAAGATAATTAGGAAATATTGCGAAGAACATGAAATCTCCTTCGACAAGAATATATGAGTTTCAATTAAATATATGTCCTTAGTTGAAGATAATAAACAGTCAAGATAATATATATTCTTGTGATAAGAAGTCATTTTTATCTGTGTTTGAATTTTGTTCAAACCAGAAACAACTCAACCTTGTGTAAACAGCACCCTCTAGAAAACGCGGTAAGAAGTAGCAGTTATCATCAAAGTGGGGATTCGAATGAGTGTAAAATCATCTTTCGAACGTGCCCAAGTTGGTCAAATTTCGATAAAGGATATGGAAGATACAGCTATTAGATATGAGTATGTTTGCTTCAAAAGCTTATTCCACCTTCATTATCGGAGATGAGTGAAATTTTCAAGAACGATGCAAAAATTCATGATATTTTCATTTACATCATATAAACGGCACTTCAATGTGCCAGTTTCCCAAAAAAATTATGTTGAAATAGCAATTTCATAGATGTTTGTTTTATTGTTACATACTGTATATTTTATACATTGTATCGTGTATGTTAATGTCTGTCAAGATGAATAGTTTGTTCAGTCGTTATAAACAAAATATGAAAATATAAGTCTTTTGAAATCGTTAACCGTGTTTCTCGAATACTGCATTACTGGAATATTACACTGCGGCAACAAATTAGAATTTTTCCTAACATCATAGTGAATGCGCCCTCTACCAGTCATTTTAGAAACTTGAGAATATTTAATATCAATTTCTCTTGGCTGATTTGAACTATAATTTTCTTTCCCGAATTGGCCGAATTAGGTTTATGGTTCTCATAATATTGTACCTTGCCGACCTTATTAGGACCGGTATATACTATGACAATAATAGAGGAATACGTATTCAAATTATACTTGGACATTTCTCGTGGAATGTTTACTAAAACAACCGTATCATGTAAGCTGAAACTGGGCATGGGAAACTATTGGTTAAGGCGAGAACTCTGTAGTAGGTAATTGTTTTATTTGCAACAAAAACTTCGTGGAAATGGAATCTGTCACGAACTAGCTTCCAGCACACATGGCATACTTATTATCTTATCCCATATTTTGCAATCATCGATAATTTTGCACTTCCCATAACTCGTGAGAAAACATCATGAAAAGAGATTACGCATGATAAAAACATTCTGAAAATCATGAAGGCGTATCCAGGAAAGAGGAGACCACGTTTGCTATTTCGTTCGCGATTCATCAGACTCATTTAGTATCCAATCTTATTGTGCCAGATAATTTTCGTTCGCAATTCTTCTAATAACGAACTCAGGTTGGAAATTTATGAACAATATTTATGTTCAAGTCCATTGTAAAGCTTCGAACGAACAATATATCAGATTATTGAAAGGTCGGAAGGCTATGCAGCCTCACAAGTACATCAATTTATCAGATCTTTTGTGTATGAGGATGAACAATAATTTGAAGAACAATACTTGAATGATCGATTCCTCCTGAATAGACATATAGTTGTCCTCCTACTCATATCAAATTTGAAATCGTTGACAATAATGTTATGAAACTTCATCCTTGTTTGCTCCTAACGTGCGGTGAAACGATAGTAGTACCACCACTATTTAACTCGAAGCAGAAAACCGAAGTCGACATCTGTTAATGGAAACTGAAAGTTCATTACATTAAAACTGAAGTCATCGCCCGTTCACTTGTCTGTAGCTAAACGTCAGAAAGAGATTATGTGAAAAGTGTCATAGTCGATGTCATTTTTTTGAGTAAATCAATGTTGGGAACGTTACTGCATTACTCCGTAAGAATTCAGTTAGTAGTTGAAACAGTTTCATGTTCTAAAATTACAAGTTCAGGGCTCAATTCAAATAAAAATTATAAAAATGTGAGAGTTTGGTAAATCGTACTTATCTCTGTTGGGATTGTACCGGTACTATATTCTCGACTAATAAATTTTTTTCTACTACAGATAGCTAATTAGTAAGTATTTTCAGGTTCCCACCACATCATATATCACTACCTAAACGTTACAAACATGATCTTTTGTTGCTATCTACGAAATCCCTAGCAACTGAACAATGCAAATACACCCTACAAAGACGACTTGGAAAATCAACAAACGCACCGAAAAAAAAACAACACAAAGCAATTGAAAAGAAAAATGCTTATGCGATCAACTTCTTCAGATGCAATGAAGCAGTCTCGTAGTTCAAGAAAAAATACAAATGTGAAAATTGCATTTAATCTATGCCGGTACGATTTGAAAACCACCGGTACGATTTATCCGACGAGATTGGTAAATCGTACTGTTTGCAACGCTTTATATTTTCTAGTTTTTTTTTAATATTTGCTTTTCAATGCAGGTCTTCACGTATATTCTGAACCCTTCCTTAACTTTTTTCTCTCTCGGATTCGAAAAAATAAAAGAATATTTGTTGTAAACGATTTCCAAATATTGTGTCCCATATTCTCGTTGTGCGACTTCGACATTTCCATTATTTTCCAAATATACTGGTAGTATCAGTATATCATAATTTTTTCTTGTCACTAAAATCCATTTTGAGAAATAACCTCACAAATAACTGACAAGTTATAGCATTCATGAATTTGACAACATATATTTCAATTATTTCGATAGCAACCTCGACCATCTTCATCCTAATTAGCTGAAAGAATCCGCATAAAATCTGAATTTTAACGTCAAATAACTTGAAATCTATCCGAGATAACATTATATATTATTATACATTTGAACTCAAAAAATAAACTCTATTCAATATAAAGAAAATATATAGAGTGTTCCGAGGGGCAGGACACTCTCGAAAATTATGTACATCTATTGTCTCTTTCGGCATTAAATGGTAGTTTATTGCCGTAATGCCGAATGATATAACTGAAACAGGAATGAAGAATAGACGCCCCCACTCCAATTTATTTCGTTGAAATGCCCTTTATTGCCGTTTATTCCCGACTATTTCCGACATATTGCCGTATTGCCAATATATTGCCGGCGAGTATTAACTATCTATTGCCTATCAAATCCGACATAATGCCGTCTATTTTATTTTCGAATAATGCCGATCATTTTCAGATAATGCCTATAATGCCGCAAGTATCGGCATTAATTTCTGAACATTTTGTACACCTATTGCTGTGGTGCCCTCCCCCTCGGGGTGTTCCATTTGAAAAAATATATTTGGTGCCCATTACATTTTTTTCAGATCTCAAACTGTTTTTATGTTTACATATACAAGAAAAATTACATGAGATCATCTTTTGAAAATAAAATTGAATAGTCGATAAAAAAGTTAAGGGAGGGTTCAAAATATACTCTTCAACCGATAAGGCAATGTTTGGCTGATTTTTAATTGCAATAAATATTTTGATCCTTGAGCAGAGTGTTTGAAAAACTAAAAATTGGTACGATCTACCCTTAGCCTAAGGAGCTAGGGTGACTACCTACCGCTTTTTTTTCGCTTTATCGTTCCACGGAATCCTTGTGTCGTTTACTATAACCTGCCCTAATGGCTTCCCTTTTCTTTTCATGAACAGTATCGCCTTACATATTTTGGCGTTCATATCTATCTTCCGCTTGAAAAAACATTTTGCAATCCCATTTACCCGTTCTCACGACAGGATGAATATCGCTATCAACTATCCTCATCACCTTCATCCACAAAAAATATGCGACCTTTTTAATGACTTTTTTCTATCTACACCTATGAAAATAATTGATGGCATCAAAGAAAGCTATCCAGCTAATCATTATAACAATCGTACCAATTCAACTAATGTTTACAACACTATGTTTCTTGAACCTTTCTTGGAGAACGAACTGTTATCTCTCCTAATGAATAAACTTAAGAATAAAAGTTCGTCTGGACCTGATGAAATTCCAATGTTCTTGGTTAGGAAAAGTTTACAACATATCATTAATCCTGTGACCCATTTAGTCAATTTGTCTTTCCAATCAGGAGTATTTCCAAAACAATTAAAGATCGGAAAAGTTGTACCTATCTACAAAAAATCGGATCCTTATCTTATAGAAAATTATAGACCAATCACTGTTCCTTCGACTTTTTCAAAAATATTCGAATATGCATACCTGGATCGATTATTACATTTTATTGAGAGACATGACATAATCTCTCCCACTCAACATGGCTTCAGATCGAAAATGTCTACTATCACAGCTGTTACGGCTTATTATTCGAAAATTTTGGAGTGCATCGAGGTTGGTGAATGCCCTGTTGGGATATTTTGTGATCTCAGCAGGGCATTCGACTGCGTCGATCATACGAACCTATTGAATAAATTATATTCTTATGGAATAAGAGGAAATGCCCTCGACTGGATAGAGTCCTTCACAAGAAACCGAAGTCAATTTGTTTCAGTTAATCATAGATCTAATGACAGTATTGACAAATTTAATTCTGTTACACAAACTTTGACAGTTGGTGTACCTCAAGGATCAGTGATGGGACCGATACTATTCATTTTATATTGTAATGATATTAATACTGCGGTTGCTGACACTACATGCATCATGTATGCAGATGACACATCACTTTTGATTTCAGACAAAGACGAAACGTTTTTGGAGGAAAAATGTAATATAGTATTGAATAATTTGGTTTCTTGGTGTGGTGCCAACTCACTTCATTTCAACTCACAAAAAACAGTATCTATGAGGTTTCATCACCGACAAAAAATCTGTGCTAGCATAAAAATCAATGTGAACGAAAACACACTTTCTTTAAATGAGGAATGTACATTTTTGGGTCTAACGCTGGATAACTGTCTGAATTGGAAGAGTCATTGTAATAAACTTATATCAAGGCTGAGCTCTGTTGCTTATTTAATGCGAAATCTCAAGTTGATTTTGACCACTGAACAATTGATTAACTATTATTATGCACATATCGAGTCAAGAATCAGATATGGTGTATGCCTATGGGGAAGCTCTACATTAGCTTCAAATGTATTTATTGCCCAAAAAAAGGTCATTCGAATTATGGCAGGAGTAGATCCGCGAACCTCCTGCAGAGATTTATATAAACGGTATAGAATACTAACTTTTCCGGATATTTTCATTTTTGAAATGTGTGTATTCATACATACAAATAAGTCGAGATATGTTCGCAACTCTTTTTATCACGACCTAAATACGCGAAATCGTAACAATTTTCATGTAAAAACCTACAAATATAATACAACGGCGAAATCACCTTCTTACTTGGGACTGAAATTATATAATAAACTGCCTGATTCAATAAAAGCTATTGATAGAATTCAAGTTTTTAAATGTACCCTCAAAAAATTTTTATTGGATCATAATTTTTATAATATTGATGAATTCTTTATTATGTGATCAATTAATGTGAATGTAGAATATCGATGGTCTCAAATCAATACCCCGTATCTCAAAAACTGAAATTTCACAGGGGGCGAAATAAACGTTCCCATTTGAACTGTGGTGCTATAATCTGATTTTGAAATATTTTTTTATTCACGAAATATGGTTCGAATCTGGAAAATGAGGCAATATTTGCAATAATTTCAATGGATAATATATTATCGGATATACGAGGTATTTGAAATAAAAAAGTTTGACTTACGTGGTATTCACAAAAGATTTATTCTGAAAATATATAGATCAATTTAACACTACAACATAAAAAACAAGATTTATTCATGTGGTAAATTGTCATAATAAGGCCAACAATCCTGGGGCAGTACTGACTTGAGTTGTTGCAGATGATCATACTTTTGTTTTTTGATTCTGAGGTTGCCTTGGTGCAATTTTTCTTTGAAAATATGATTTTCCATTTTCTTATGTCTTAGGGGTAGTTCATTGTAGTCATCTTCGAAATTCAATTTGTAGTAAATTATTCCTTCTGGTGAATACAACAATGCTCGTAAGTCAACCACATTTGGGTCTCCTGTCTTTTTACCTGGACGTATGGATTGGTAAATTAAATGGTCTTTGTAGTTGATGAAAAAATCGTAATCGACCATTCTCACCTTATACGGTTCTGGTATAGTTCTGGCCTCTTCGGTTACTCTAGAATAATCACTTGGCAAGACAATCTTCCTATTTTTTAATTTCCTTTCGATGGTTGCATGAACACTATCGCATTCCATCTGCGTGTGTCCTTTGATAAGAAATTTTTGTTGAATGTTTATATTCAACTCATGGGCCAAGTGCAAGAGTGCATTAGCCATGACCGTGTTTCTATTCTGATATGTGCAACCATCGGAGAAAATTACAATGGGTTTGCCATCATTCAGATTATGTCTGATAAAGTCGACAATGAAAGAGGCGAATGTAGATGCTTGCAAATCTGACTGTGTTTCATTGAACCAATAACAGGTGCAATCGTGAGTTGTTAGGTTGTAAACAGTAAAATTATGCACACAAAGTTTCAATTTGAAGTACAGAGAACTTGCCATCAAAGAAGGGCATACCTTGACAGCTTGCAAATCCATTGTCAAAACATGCTGAGTACCTCTTGAAGCTTCCAATTTATCTTTTGCTTTTTCATCTCTTGCTCTGTTCTTCTGAAGCTGATGTCTTTCCCATTCTTCTTCAGCCAAATTATTCTCTTTGTATTGACAACAGGTATCACACTCATCTTTTTTTGGCAGATAAAGGCAAATATTCATTTTTTTCAACATTTTCGTCAGTGTATTTTGGCTCATAGCAGTCTGACTGGATTCCTTACATTGTTCAACATAAACTTTGTACAGATCCGTTATACATCTGAAATTTTGTTCCAAATACAGTTTGTTGGTATCTTTCCGACAATAGTGGGATGGAAGCTTATTCAATTTTTCTAAAAACGTTTTCATAAACATGTTAGGGATCCTGTTTGATAGAACTCCTGAGTTCTTGTTGATATGTTGTCTGTTTTTAGTCATACCATGCTCACTTTTATTCACCCAATTAATCACTTGCCATTCTTTCAGGCCAAAAGTTGATAGAAACATCTTTTTGCAAACTGGGATATTGTTGGTACCTATTTTTATTGAATACTTCAATGTTCCACTACGACGTGAAACTGTAGCTTCTGCACATTTTCTTTGTTTGGGTTCTTCCTTAGATACTGAATTGGAGACGAAAATTTTTCGCTGATCCCATGTTAATTCTTCCCAGAATTTTGTGAACAGTTCATTTCTACTTACTTCATCTATTTCATTGCACTTCCTCTTCTTGGACTTAGTACAGAAACCAGATGAGCAAGTCGGACCAATTACTCTCGCTACTCTTTCACTATCTTGAAATGTTTTTGTCTGATTTGCTGGCCTTCTATATCCTAGATACCGTTTTCCCTTCATTCTCAATTCTTGGTTAATTTTTTTGATATTAACACCAAATTCGCGTTTTTTCCTTCCTGACTCCACCACATCTTCAACATGATTTCCTTCCTGGTCTTCTTCCTGATTCTCTTCCTGTTCAGCCTCTGGTTGATGTTCTTCATTATATTCTGGTTCATTTTCTTGTTCTTCCTCTTCTTTTCCACCTTCCGGTTCATTTTCCTGATCATCTTTCATTGCATATTCCTGTTCATCTTCCTGTTCACTTTCCTGATCAAATTCCTGTTCAACTTCCTGTTCAGCTTCTTGCCCACCATCCTTTTCTTCAGCATTGTTTTCATTGGTATCATTACATAGACCAATAGAAGATATTCCAGATAAATTTTCGCCTATACCTTCGACTTGGCTTCTAGCTAATGAACTGAAATTAGGTTGTGAAGAGTTTCCGAGGACAGCTGAAATCTCTTCATCCATTATGCTATTCAAAATTTGTACTGTCTCGATATCATTCTCATCAGAATTATTATGATGATACCTGGTGAATAAATCTGTTTTAAAATCGTTAGTTTCATTTGGTTCAGAAGGATTGCAACTAAGTTCTGAAACATTTTTGAGGACAGTCAAAGAATGATCAAAACCCTCTGAAAAGTCATCATGAAGAATATCAATTGGCATCTCCATAATATTGAACAGGTATTCATTTTCCTTATTTTCGTTTAGTGAAGTGAATTGTCGAATATTTTCATATGATTTTTGAATATCATTACATTCATCATCTATTATTACGCTTTTAGGAACAATATTAACTTTGGGCAATTTCTTAGGTTTGTTTGTTATATCATCTCTGAGATCATCGCACATTTTCAAAATTCTTTTTCCTCTCGAAGTCATACTGTGTGATCTGAAATGAAAAATATCCATGACAATACCTCGTATGCCAAATTATTAACTGAAATCAATAACACGTAAGTCATCGAGTTTGTTAATTGAACGATTTGAACATTATATGCCTTAGTTATCCGAACCGAAATCATTCATTCTATTGGGGGAATGAATCAAGAGTTCAAATTTACTATTATACGATAGCAATGATAAATAATTTGCCTAACTTACCTGTAATTTGAAGGACCACCGTGACCACAGTATTAAACACGTTCAACACTGAAGAGTTACGAGTTATTGTCGAACTTTTGTCATGCTTCGGGATACGTGTTATTGTTTTACCGCCAATTCTGAAGCAACGATTGGTTTTTAAAACTGCTATTATCTTACAGATGGCGCGTATCGTGTTATAGATTCCATTGCCGTAGAAATCTGGAAATCGACATTTTCGGACTTACGAGGTATTGATTTGAGACCATCGATATGTTATATGAGAATGTGATTTAAAAAAAATGTCCAATGTAGTAGTATGTATGTAGTATTTGTATTTTTTTTTTATTTCTTGTAGTAATATAAGGTTAAAATTTGACTGTTCCTATACAATTATTGTCACATGAGGAAATACATGGATATATTATTATTATTATTATTATTATTTGAAAATTTGAATTTAATCAATTCCAGTCACGACTCTGCGGTCTCCGACACCACACAGAGTCGAGCTGGAGAAAAACCAGTGACCACTCCCCACGCCGTGAGGTAAGTGATCACTGGGACCGAGAATCGTGTGCCCTGAGTAAACGCAATGATCCCAGGATGACGGCCTTCTGCATGGCTCCAGCTAAAACGCTTGCCTTTTGTCGGCAAGCTGGAATTTTCTGGAGTTCTGAGAGCAGCGTATGTCGTGTACCACCAAGAGAGCCTATAATCAGGATGACTAGTTCGACAGAATGGTCTGGATAAAGTCTGCGGAGTTCGTAGAGAAGATCTCTATATTTCGTCCGTTTTTCCTCCTCCTTCAAAACGATGTTCGGTTCGGCTGGTGCCGAGAATTCGATCACGAACATCGTTTTGGTTTGATGGTCGAGGAGGACTACATCAGGCTTATTAGCTTGTATCTGCCTGAGGGTGGGGAATGAGAAGTTCCAATAAATTCGGCACCTCTCATTCTCCACAACGGACTCAATATCCCCCGGAGCATAAGGCAGCACTGGAGTTTCATCAATACCGTACGTGTGTCTAAGATGGTAATAGAGCACACGTAATGCCGCATTATGTCTATGGATATAGGCCGAAACTGCATACACCGTGCATGCTGAAAGCAGGTGCATCAGCGTTTCCGGCGCCCTACGGCAGGCCCTGCATCTTACATCAGGGACCTCTATACCCATGACTCGGCTTCGGTAATGTAGGGTATTGAAAACTCCATCCTGGCATGCCATGATGAACCCCTCTGTTTCCGATTTGAGCCCGCCTGACCTTAGGAATGCGAAGGTCAGCTCTTTGGATAAACCCCTGTCTTCAATGTTGTTGAAGAAAACAGAATGTAGAGGTTTATCCATGTGAAGCTGCAGAGTTTTTTTAACTTCTGCAGCTTTGATGCGGGCTTTCCTCCGAGCGTGGTCGAGCTCAGTGACTGAGTCAAGGGCTTCACGCTCGGAATCGAAAATCAGAGAGAGCTCATCGGCTGCTCGATGTGCTGCCTTGAATAGGAATGCTCCTACTCCTGCATTCTCATGGCTTTTGACCATTTGCAGGAGGGGGTCCGAACTCCTGATGACCTTGCAGGCATTATCCAGAACCATTCTGTTATGGAGATACTCCAAACTTAAGAGTCCACGGCCTCCCTGATCTTTTGGGAGATATAACCGTGGAACGGACGAAGTTGGATGAAGGCTCCTATTAAGGTGCATCATCTTGCGAGTACTAACGTCAAGTTGGCGCAGCTCAGCTAGTGTCCACTTGAATACTCCAAAGGAGTATAGTAGGATCGGAACAGCAAGCATGTTAGTAGCAGCGACTTTATTCTTTCCAGACAGTTCTGAAGACCAGATCTGTCGAAGTCGCTGCCGATACTTGCTGCGGAGAGCGTCTTTCACCATTTGTGTTTCCTGGATGTGGCTTTCCTCCACACCCAGGTAGGTGTACGTCTCTCCGGCATCCAAGTGGTGTAGGATGCTTCCGTCCACTAGCTGCGCGTCCTTGTCGTAGTCCTCGCATCGTCCTCTCTTAAGATGAACCAGTGCACATTTGTCCATCCCGAATTCCATCCCAATAGCCTGTGTATACTCCTGTACCACCCTGAGGGATTGGTCTAAGTCCCTCTCACCGGAAGCATAGAGTTTAAGGTCATCCACATAGAATAAGTGGGTGACCTTATGCCTCCGTTGACTGGGTGGTCCGCAGTAGTAGCCCTTGGTTCTTCTGAGCTCAACGGATAACGGCAACAATGAGATGCAAAATAAGAGAGGGCTGAGGGAGTCTCCCTGGAAAACCCCTCTCTTGATGATGACCGGCTCTGTCTGGACTTTCGCATTCCCCGATGTTATGGTGAAGCGAGTCCGCCAGAGCGGCATCAGTTGTTCAATGCATCTCACTATCGGATCGGGTACCGAAAGGCACTTGAGCAAGTACACGAGTAATTCGTGCGACGTTGTATCAAATGCCTTTCGATAATCGATCCAGGCCATAGAGAGGTTTCGCTTGTACTGCACGGAGTCCTGCGTTATAGATCTATCTATCAGCAGGTTCTCCTTGCAGCCAGCGACACCCCTCTTCGACCCTCGTTGCTCATATATCCGCTGATAAACCGGGTCTACCACTAGGAGCATACGCATGTACAAGATGCGTGTAAACAGCTTGTAGCATGCGTTTAAACAGGTTATTGGTCTGTAATTCTTCGGGTTGGACAAATCTCCTTTCTTGGGGAGAAGCACGGTTCGCCCCTCGATAAACCACTCCGGAATTTGCTGCTCTCCATTTAGCCAGAGATTGAATATTCTGGCTAAATGGTGGTGGGTAGTGGATAACTTTTTCCACCAAAAGTTATTAATCCCATCAGGACCTGGAGCAGCAAAGTTCTTAGAACCCGTTAGGGCTCTCCGAACCTCCTCGGTGGTAATCGATTGACGCAGCAATTCGGGCTCAGGCTCTCGGAACCTTTCACAAAAGGCTCCGAACTGCGTCAGGGCTATTATTATTATTATTATTATTATTATTATTATTATTATTATTATTATTATTATTATTATTATTATTATTATTATTATTATTATTATTATTATTATTATTATTATTATTATTATTATTATTATTATTATTATTATTATTATTATTATTATTATTATTATTATTATTATTATTATTATTATTATTATTATTATTATTATTATTATTATTATTATTATTATTATTATTATTATTATTATTATTATTATTATTATTATTATTATTATTATTATTATTATTATTATTATTATTATTATTATTATTATTTGAATGATTGAAATCAATCTATTCCAGTCACGACTCTGCGGCCTCCGAAACCACGCAGAGTCGAGCTGGAGGAAAACCAGTGACCACTCTCCACGCCGTGGGGTAAGTGATCACTGTGACCGGATATCGTGTGCCCTTAGTAGACGCAATGATCCAAGTATGACGGCCTTCTGCATTGCCCTAGCCAAAACGTGTGCTTTCTGACGGCAAACTGGCATTTTTTGCAATTCTGAGAGCAGCGTTTTTCTCGTACCACCGAGGGAGCCTATAATCAATATGACTAGTTCGACAGAATGGTCTGGATAAAGTCTGCGGAGTTCGAAGAGAAGATCTCTATATTTTGTCCGTTTCTCCTCCTCCTTCAAAACGATGTTCGATTCGGCTGGAGCCGAAAATTCAATCACGAACATCGCTTTGGTTTGGTGGTCGAGGAGGACTACGTCAGGCTTATTGGCTTGTATCTGCCTGACGGTGGCGAATGAGAAGTTCCAATAAATTCGACACCTCTCATTCTCCACTACGGACTCAATATCCCCTGGAGCATAAGGCAGCACTGGAGCTTCATCAATACCGTACGAGTGCCTCAGATGGTAATAGAGCACTCGTAATGCCGCATTATGTCTATGGATATAGGCCGAAACTGCATACACCGTGCATGCTGAAAGCAGGTGCATCAGCGTTTCCGGCGCCCTACGGCAGGCCCTGCATCTTACATCAGGGACCTCTATACCCATGACTCGGCTCTGGTAATGTAAGGTATTGAAAACTCCATCCTGGCATGCCATGATGAACCCCTCTGTTTCCGATTTGAGCCCGCCTGACCTTAGGAATGCGAAGGTCAGCTCTTTGGATAAACCCCTGTCTTCAATATTGTTGAAGAAGACAGAATGAAGAGGTTTATCCATGTGGAGTTGCAGAGTTTTATCAACTTCTGCAGCTTTTATGCGGGCTTTTCTCCGAGCGTGGTCGAGCTCAGTCACTGAGTCGCGGGATCCACGCTCGGAATCGAAAATCAGAGAGAGTTCATCGGCTGCTCGATGTGCTGCCTTGAAGAGGAATGCTCCTACTCCTGCATTCTCATGGCTCTTGACCATCTGCAGGAGGGGATCCGAACTCCTGATGACTTTGCAGGCGTTATCCAGAACCATTCTGTTATGGAGATACTCCAAACTTAAGAGTCCACGGCCTCCCTGATCTCTTGGGAGATATAGCCGTGGAACGGACGAAGTTGGATGAAGGCTCCTATTAAGGTGCATCATCTTGCGAGTACTTACGTCAAGTTGGCGCAGCTCAGCTAGTGTCCACTTAAATACTCCAAAGGAGTATAGTAGGATCGGAACAGCAAGCATGTTAGTAGCAGCGACTTTATTCTTTCCTGACAGTTCTGAAGACCAGATCTGTCGAAGTCGCTGCCGATACTTGCTGCGGAGAGCGTCTTTCACCATTCGTGTTTCCTGGATGTGGCTTTCCTCCACACCCAGGTAGGTGTACGTCTCTCCGGCATCCAGGTGGTGTAGGATGCTTCCGTCCACTAGCTGCGCGTCCTTGTCATAGTCCTCGCATCGTCCTCTCTTAAGATGAACCAGTGCACATTTGTCCATCCCGAATTCCATCCCGATCGCCCGTGTATACTCCTGTACCACCCTGAGGGATTGGTCTAAGTCCCTCTCACCGGAAGCATAGAGTTTAAGGTCATCCACATAGAATAAGTGAGTGACCTTATGCCTCCGTTGACTGGGTGGTCCGCAGTAGTAGCCCTTGGTTTTCCTGAGCTCAACGGATAAAGGCAACAGTGAGATACAAAATAAGAGAGGGCTGAGGGAGTCTCCCTGGAAAACCCCCCTCTTGATGATAACCGGCTCTGTCTGGACTTTCGCATTACCCGATGTTATAGTAAAGCGAGTCTTCCAGAGCGGCATCAGTTGTTCTACGCATCTCACTATCGGATCGGGTACCGAAAGGCACTTGAGCAGGTACACGAGTAACTCGTGGGACGTTGTATCAAATGCCTTTCGATAATCGATCCAGGCCAATTATTATTATTATTATTATTATTATTATTATTATTATTATTATTATTATTATTATTATTATTATTATTATTATTATTATTATTATTATTATTATTATTATTATTATTATTATTATTATTATTATTATTATTATTATTATTATTATTATTATTATTATTATTATTATTATTATTATTATTATTATTATTATTATTATTATTATTATTATTATTATTATTATTATTATTATTATTATTATTATTATTATTATTATTATTATTATTATTATTATTATTATTATTATTATTATTATTCTCTGCGTAATAATTTCGTGCAAATCTGAAAAACCCAAATGAGATGTGAAGGGGTGGTTTCGGCTAAAGAGCTATCATCAGACTAATATAACGCTTGAAAAAAGGACGATATGATGAAGAAAAACGTTTTTTTATGTGAGAAGCCGTGACATACCAATTGCGTACTGAATAGCCAGGTTCGTCAGCAGAGGTAGGATAAACCATTTACAAACATTATAGTATCAAATATGTTGAATACTAGAAGTATCGATGAATAATACTACTGAAAATGAAATTGAAGAAGATCAGCACTGCAAGAGGTTGTGGTTGTCTGTTATCAACTACCAACAAACTAACCGAAGATGTACTCACGGAAAACGGTGAAAATATTTAAATTGACAATTACGGAGACATAGAACAATGAATTTATAGGTCATATGATACAAGAAGAACAAAATAACTATCTGGATTGTGTGTACCTACAATCGTCAGTAATCATATGAAGACGATTGTATATACACACAATCGAAACGTCGTGACAAACTCGGTTTGAAATCCTTTTTATTTTGCTTTATTTCTTTTAATTTATCCGATTATCTGTTCTTCAGGCTATTGACTATTTAAATTCCCATTTGAATCTTTATTTTTTCTTTAAATTTATATATATACTGTAACTAACCTATTCTATTTTTTTCAGATCATTGATACTCGAATCTTTTAATTCGATAGACTAATTATCTTTTCAAATTTTTTTGAATACTTTTCATCATTTATTTTGTTTTTCAGAATAATGCATTCCTTTTCTTAGGATTCAAATCTTCATATAGGTACTTTTAGTCAATGGAAAACCGAAACTGTACCACAAAATAATAAAATGCGTTAGGCGAGGCGTTAGGTAACGCGTCTTAATTACAGGAATCTGTATTGCTCTAAATGACGAGAGAAATTGAAGTTGCAAAGATAAAGACTATTGGATATTGAGAATCCGTCAGTTGAGCTTAAAAAGTTGATTGTTATAGATGAAAAAATAATCTTAAAGTAAACTATTATATTGCAAAAAAGTGTGAGGGAACACATCATCAAGTCAGGGGAGGAACATAAATGCATTAGAGTATGGTACACTGTTGAATCAAATGAGAAAACTGGAAACGAAAAACCAAAAACTGTTAATAGGATTCCTCAATGGGTACTGCCCTCTGAGGCTCCACTCCAAAAATATGGACAAATCATAGAGAGAAAGTTGCTGCGAGAACTTTGGATTCAGAAATAAATACTGGATCCTACAGAGCAATAAAAATATACCAATATATTTGGAGAGAAAATGTTGAAATTAACATTGATACCAGCTCAAATTGTTTTCCAAACCATGCATATTGTTTTTTTTATTTTTCGACAGCCCGCATATTTGAAGAGAGTTGATGTTAGAATAACAATTCGAAATATAGAATGTAAAACCCAAAATTTGTTTATTTTTTATTATCATATAAACGTTAACTGGATTAATTTCATATAAACTCTCCAACCAGAATTAACGAACAGAGTAATAATTAAATCGACAAAAAATACATTGCAACAAGCGAAAAAATAAGGAATGAAAGCATGCATCAATTCATAACATTCATCTACTGAAAAATTAGAGATATAATGAAGTGAAAAATTTTATGACTACAAAGGTAACTGTGGGAATCCTGGCAAACAATCAATTAAATCACGAACAGCGGAACATGCCAGAGGGAAGGAAGGAAGACGTAATTAACATGGGAGGTTTTCATTCTCAAGCAACTGAGCTTATGCATTTTTCCCTCGACTATTACACAACACATCACGACAAAACGCTCTTTTATACCTCGGTCCCTTCCTCGTCTTAGCGAAAATTCCAACTGAAAGGGCTTGCCCTACGGAGCTGGAATCTTGAGGTTGCTCCGCAAAATATTCATTCCGACAGTCCCTGCTAAGGCTAACACCAGCCTACTTTAAGCCAACTTATTATGTTTTGAATAGAAGTGCCCTAAGGGGAGTTAACTTTGTTTGTACTGTTATGTCATATGTACAGGGTTTTCACGTATATTTTGAACCTCCCCTTCACTTTGTTATCGATTTTTCTTTTCGAAAAATGATCTCACGTCATTCCTCTTGTAGATTTTACATAGGTATGTGAATAGAAAAACAGTTGAAGATCTTAAAAAAAGTGATGAGCACCAAATATATATTCTTTAATGGAACACCCAATATATTTTGCAATTTTGGATAGAGTTTATTTACCTGATTTCAAATATATATATACATATATCATGATTGTTATCTCTGATAGATTTCGAAATATTTGACGTTAAAATGCAGATATTATTCGGATTCTTTCAGCTAATTAGGATATAGGTACCGGGTGTAACAGGATCATGGTACACCTCCCGTATCTCCGTTAGTTTCAAAGGTAATTCATTGAAATTTTGCACATGCTATGAACATAATAAGCGTCACTTTTTGACCTACAAATGATTTGTTTTTCACTTCCGGTTTCGCCGGAAGTGATACCAACTTTTTGCATTATTGCATTTCTGAAATCTGCAAAATTTTCTGGATCCAATGATATCAAATAAGTGACATTTTGAACGTAAAAATTTTCAATAATTTTATTTTCTTATTTTCTTTTAAGTGTGAAGAATTTCAACGTCAAATATCTTATTTTCTGAATCAGTAATAATGTCAATCTGTTTTCTTATTCTTTGTACTTACCTTATTCTTGGTTGAGTGGAAGAATAGCTATGCTAAACTCCGCCAAGTAAAATAAAGTCCATTTATTATTATTATTATTATCTCGAAATGTATTGGAGATGATATATGTACATATATAAAATCACAAAAATATAATCTATTTCATAGTGAAAAAATATATAGGGTATTTTATTAAAAAAAATAATTGGTGTCGATAACTTTTTTTATATCCTCAACTGTTTTTTTGTTACATTGTTCAAAATATACGTGGGTGGCTGGAATTCGAGCTTCATCATTAGGTTCTCGTAAACCGTAAGAGATACAAGGTCGGTTAAATTATGGCAAAGTTGCGCAACTTGATGCCTAACGAAAAGCTGTTTTGAAACTTGGAAAATTCTGAATACTTTCGGAGATATCCGAAAAAAATCGAAATTTCATAAAACCGTTTTTATTTTTTTCCGGTGTCATTTGAAGAAATTAATTTACATGGATAACACTCCATCATGGTCACTTTTTCTTTCCTACAAGATAGCGTTTTCAAATTTGGAATCCGACGTTTCGTCTTCGAGAAACCATCATCAAGTTATTTTTTTTAAATACGAACCTAGATTTTTTATTTCATTTTTTGTTACCTTTGGACAGTCCAAAAACTATGAGCTACAGCAAGTTTTGATTTCAAATGGTTCTATGAAAGAAATTGACAGTTTCTCTATTTTCTTTGATAAATGAATTGCAATTGTTGAAAATAGAAAAGGCAGTGTCGCCGTGGTGGCGATGAGCGCAAAGCGCGATGATTATAATGGAAGTCCATCACGGTCGTGGGTTCGATTCCCAGGCCCGTCAGAAATAACAAAAAAGGCGAGGCGACTGGGTGTAGCGTGTTCTGTCCATACATGAATATATACATACAAAAGTTTCTGTGGCAAATGATTAGTTTCGATGCCAGTATGAGTGAAATGAATGAGTGAATGAATGAATGTGGATGAGTGAAAGGTGAGGGCGAATCTTAAAAAAAAAAAAAAAAAAAAAAAAAAGAAAAGGCAGCCTTGATTTTAGATATAAAAAGTCACAACCACTCGTCAAAGTATGACAGTTCGATATTTCAAAAAATTTGCGGGATCAAAAATTGTGTTTTCCAATTCAGAAAAAAAAAACATTTCTCAATCAGTGGATTGGAAACCAAAGGGTGGTGCACTGGCCTGTAAGAAGCCCCGATTTATCCCCGCTGGATTATTTTTTATGGGGATATTGAAAGAGAACCGTTTATACAAAGATATTCCACGGGACATAAATATCTTACACCAAAATTAAATGTTGGAAAAGTAAATATACTGCACCGGTACGGGCTCATTTTGACTACTTTTCCCATGTTAATCTCCATAAGAAATTCTAAGGTCCATTCTGGCAATTCTTGGCCAATTCAAGGTCAAACGCTGCGAGAGCTCTAACCGCAAAACTGATAAGGCGGCTTCAGATATCTTCAGAGGTTCTCAGTCCCGCGTGACAAAAACGTGAAACGTGCGTGAAGCGTGCGAGGAACATGCGTCGCGTTTTTTGTCACGGGACTGAGAACCTCTGAAGATATCTGAAGCCGCCTTATCAGTTTTGCGGTTAGAGCTCTCGCAGCGTTTGACCTTGAATTGGCCAAGAATTGCCAGAATGGACCTTAGAATTTCTTATGGAGATTAACATGGGAAAAGTAGTCAAAATGAGCCCGTACCGGTGCAGTATATTTACTTGGAAATAACAACCCTATACGAGCTAGAGGAAGAATGATCTAGCGCACGCGCTTTCGAGGAACCTGCGAAAACGCATACGAATATGCCTATAGGTGGAAGCAGGATCATTCGAGCATTTACTTCAGAATTCCATTTTGTTCTTTTCACTGTTCAGGCATAGTTTTTATCAATTAACTGAGTATTATAGATATCATTTCACCAGAAGTTCAGCACGTAATAATTAGGCAGTGGAGGGGTGAGAGTTTTCATTGAAATCTTGCCAGTTGCTAACTAGCGTTTCTTAGTAATATTACTGATGAATAATAATGTTTTGAAAATAGTTTTCGATTGAATATTTGAAAAAATAGACAAATGTCAAATTTTGTAATCGAAAAATCTGAAAATCAAAATTTGTGATAGCTCATAATTTTTGGACTATCCAAAGGTCCGTATTTGAAAAAAATGAGTTGATGATGGTGGCTGGAAGACGAAACGTCAGATTTCAAATTTGATAACGCTATTTTGTAGGGAAGAAAAAGTGGCTATGATGAAGTGTTATTCATATTATTATTATTCGATTAATTTCTCCAAATGACGCCAGAAAAAAATAAAAACGGTTTTATGAAATTTCGATTTTTTTCGGATATCTCCGAAAGTTTTCGGAATTTTCCAAATTTCAAAACAGTATTTTGTTAGGCATCAAGTTGCGCAACTTTGTCATAATTTAACCGACCCTGTATCTCTTACGGTTTACGAGATCCCAATGATGAGGCTCGAATTCCAGCCACCTTGTACATACAGTAAAAATAACAAAAATTGATCTTTAGTTTGATGAAACAGTATCGCCTATACGTAAGACTATACTTAGTTTCATGTTAGTACCTCTTAATATGGAACCCCACTTCAACACTATAATTTTATTTTCTCATTTTCTTTTAAGTGTGAATCTATCTTGTCTGTATTCAAATTATATAAAATCATCTCTTCGTTCTTCTCATTCACTTCGAAATATTCTCACCTCCATGTTTGTTAATTCTCAATCCCTAAAACGTGGAATTGCACTATTTATCTTGTGATTTCTGTACATCGCAACTCCATAATGAATAACTTTTCATCAGTGGAAATTTCTGCGTGGTTTTGAAGAGCGAGACCTACAGCTTTTGAAGCAATCCGAACCTATTAGACTGATGGGTATACTAGCATCTGTGATACGGAGAGGCACTAGCAAATTGGATGCGCACCATAGAACTCAATCATAAACGGTTTGATTGATTTCGCAAAATCTATCGTCAATATGTCCAACGCGACCACTCTCAGGAAGTGTATATGTATAATTGCCACTTCGAACTAGCAATCATGTATTAATATCATTTTGACCTGGCAATTATACATGATTGCCGTTTGAAACTGACAATTCAGCCTGTATATGATGGAAACATAATTCATAACCTAAATTGAGAGAATTTATGGAGATGGATAGTAAGAATCACACACAAAAATAGATTCCTACTCCTTGTCCACTTTCCAAGAAAAAACGAAACATGAAGTACCTACATATAGTATTTAATAAATAAATGAGATGACACGTAAATTGTATATAAACATAACAATGGAAATGAGACTGTTCACTCATGAATTTTACTCATTAAGAGATATGTCATCAACGAGAAACTTGATCAAGATCTTTTTAGTAGAGTCTGTACTATGATTTCAATTTAATTTTTTTTATTGTTTCTAGTGATTACATATTTTACAAAAGGAGCTCCGACTTCTAATATATTAGAGCATCCACACTAAGGAGAAGGAATTAATCTCTCTTCAGTGGAATAAGTGATGTAGCAGAAACTATACATTTATTTATATCTACCCGCTTTTGAATTCGCGGAAGGGCAGAAATTCATATTATACCAGATAGCCAAGCAGCACTATAAGTTCTGAAGTCATACAATTGTGAGTCTAAGCTGACTTGGGACTGTACACAATTCCTGAGACAGCTGGCAGCTAACAACCAGGTGATTATAATGTGGATTCCAGGTCACACTGCCTTGCAAAATAAGGAGGATAGTTACCGCTACTGCGAGAAACTTGCTGAAACTGCATAACATTTGCTTTGCGAATGTCCTGTGCTTTGCTGTATGAGGCTCTAGTTCCTAGAAGAGGCCTTCTCAAAGCCCTCCGATGTCAGGAACCCAGCTCCCATCAGGAAAGTGATATACTTTTCCCTAAGTCTCAGAATCCTGGGCCTTGAATAGATTGAGGTTTATGCACAAAAGATCTGATAGGTCGAGGTGTTTGAGAGGCTGCACAGCCTCAACGACCCCCCTTTCTTCAATCTACAATTCACCATTGTATATAAAGTTTATTATATTCTCACTGCCAATCCTCATTTGAGCAAGAGTTCTGATGATTTAAATGGAGGGTCTCGAAAGTGAGTTTTTTGTAAAGGATAGAATATACTTTGAAATGACGATACAGTGTCAGAGGAAAATAGCGAGAAAAGGGGGGGAAATTCGGATTCATAGAGCTTTTCTCATATGTGGAGAGTAGTGCTCTCCTATTTCGTCCGAGACTTATTTTCTGATAATCGAAGGTGTAGTGCTCAGGTCCAACAAAATCGCGAGTTATTTTTTTGGAATGCGATGGTCTTCCATGCTGTCGAGACTAACAGAATGATCTGGAAGCAATCGTTATAAAATGTAAGCTGCACCCTTTCTAGTATTTCTGGATAGCGCATTGCAGTTTTACACGTGGATATACCAGTTGTTCATCATATAGTCAGCCATTAAAGGAAGTCTGGTGCTATATGTTATTGCATAACACTGTAGAGTGGATCATTCTCCACAAATCGAATTCTTCTACACACGATCCAAATTACAATAATCAAAATAAGGTTGCCTGGAACAAAAACATATATATGCTCAATAGATTCTAAATGAGGAACACAAGCAATCTTATGGAAGATTTATAGATATTAAAATATGAGCACATTACCCTTCAGAAAATCATCAGCAGAATAACCTCAAAATTACACCAAACTCATTTGGAATAACCCAGACGTGAAAGACTGTAGGTCGTTTCTAAATTAATTTGTAGTAAATAATTCAAAAACCGAATCAATAGATTCACTTCATCTTTCCTACTATTCTCCTTTGATACAAATTGACTTAATGCCTTTCCTTTTCGTGTCTCTTTTTCTCCATATAACTTCAACACTGCCTGTGTGTCACAATACATTTGTATAAATAATCGGAGACCGTATGAATAGATACACTTCATCTTCTCTACTATTTTTCATCAACACATATCGACTTTTTCTCATTTGCTGTTGTCTCTGGCCATCTATATCACTTCAACCCTGCATGTGAAAATTATTGGAATTCATATAAACATTCTATGAAAGCGGTGTTAGTTGAATTGCAATAATTCATCTTCAAACTACAAAAAAAGTCGAAATTTCAAGCTTCGTATGAAGCAAATTTCATTGAAATGCTGTTATCTATGATTGAACAAAATTTATGTTCATCTGAAATTATTGGCTCGAAGGGTCTAGTCGTGTGGTGATCAATATATCTTTACATCCTTTCATGTCAACTTTTTATATCCCACCACTGATGATTTGCTCGATTCAGCAAGGAAAATTCTGCGGAAGGCTATTAAATCACTGAAATGACACAAGAGGGCATTCAAAGAGGGGGTTAACAATGATAAAGCATAGCAGAGCCATGAAAGAGCTCGCAACTCACCGTAGGCAAAGATCATATACCGCAGGTAACTAAATAGGCCTGTGGATCTTTCCTATTATGAATATTTCATTATGCTACAACTTGCCGAATAGTTTCATTCAACTGAATTTGCCCCTCGATGCTCTTTAGCTATATAAAAATGATTATAGGTAACTACATCTGAATGTTATCCAACTGTTCTCTGAGATAAATGAACAGGCTTACCCACGGTTTTCTACAACTTATTGATACAACAATTTATGTTCTTCGATTTACCAATGAGGACATTTAGGATTTCAATAGGACATTCAAATTTGGTATACCGCGGTCGTCCATATGTACGTCGTTGGGACGCACGAATTTTATTATTTTCATTTATTTATTTATTGTACGGGATCACCCCATTGATATTACATTTTATAGCAGTGAAAGTTTACTAATAATATAATATACATATGAAATATAAGCAATTATGAGAATTATATTGCAGATTTTCTGAATACTAAACAATACAACTATAACTATACTTTCAATAAATAACTCTTGAATTTAGATGAGGTTATGCCTGTGGTTTCGAGATTTTTTCATTGATTATTTTGAATGTACGATCAACAGGAGAATGTAACTCATAGTTTGAGTTATTTGTATTTCCACTAAATGTTTCAATATTTTTGAATAAAAACCAATGATGGAAATCCGAGTGGAAATCAGTCAATAATGGAGGATGAAGGAATTCACAGTCTGTAAAATATGAAATTACTTGTTGTAACTAAGTTTGTTTTCAAACTAAGAATCAATGAAATCATAACACATGTATAAAAAAAAAGGATGTAATAATATAATGTATTTTTTTCAATAATCAAATGAAGCATAATAATAATCATCACTAATATCTATATTCGCACTCTCTTCAATATGAATACTCCATACCAAATTTTTCTGTTTCAAAAGTAACTCTCTGTCTCTAATATTTCCATTTCTGAATTTATTTTTCTCATTCTCTTCTTTCATGTGGATTAGCTGCCTATCATTTCATCTATGTATGCCAACATTTCAACTTAATTTTCGTCATCAGGGTCTCTACGCACACAATAGTGTTATCATCTCCATCATGAGATGAAGTACCATTGAAATCATTTGTGATCTGCTCTCAGGTATTTTCCTTCTACTCACCAGAAGCTCTATTGGTTCTCGTATCCTCTCTATCACTATGGGTGCATATTTATGTGAAATATTTCTCAACAAGTGGAGCTTCTCCGATGATGTGAAGTTTTGAAATCTAACTTTTTCACTCATTCTGCTATGAACAACTATAAATAAGCAATTAGAATCGAATATTCGAAAGTTAGAATTTGAAATCCCGGACAATCAAAGACTTTGACACGTAAAATATCTGAAAACGCCTAAACAATACAACGTTGCCAGGATTTTTTCATGCTTGGCTAAGCGAGGTTCATCGTTGTGCGATGCAATGCAAAAGTTTAAACTTGGCTTAAATTTTAAGCGAGCTCAAGGAAGCTACCCGTAAGAGAGAAAACGGAGAATACGGCCGTAAGTTATCCAAATCTTGTTGGACCAATTCAACATCATCCAGGAAGCTTATTTGTCTACAGACTTTCAAATCACCTGAAAACATTAAAAATTCTGTGTTTTTGAAACATTGGTCAATATCATTGACAAAAATATTGAACTGAAGGGGGGCACATGGATTCCTTGTGGCACACCTGAAGGTAACTGAATTGTATTCGATGTTGCATTCCCTGCCTTAACTTGCTGTGTACGATCAGTTAGGAAACTCTCAATCCATGATGGTGATTGATTGAAAAAACCAAATAAATTCAACAAAATTTTGTGACTCACGCGATCAAATGCCTTGGAGAAGTCAGTGTAAATTGTATCCGTCTGACCTTTGTTCTCCAAAACATTTAATATTTTCTGTCAGCTGGATATTGGTAATATTATCAAGTATTATAGTTTATTTCATGAACATTACTGTATTTAATAGAGGCTGAGTTATTATTACGAAACTGCTTACTAGCATTCAGCATTGAGTATTAAATGGTCATGTTTAATTGGGATATTCTTTCATGCAGCATCGAAATTAGGTTATTTACTGGGGAAACCTATACACCTTATAGGATGAATATTCTCGAAAATCAATTTGTGACTTATTTTTTCTATGGGTATATACCAATACATTATTTTTTTCTGAGTGTGTTTAAATAGACAATAAGTTACATTATGCATGAGTGTTCATGTATCAAGTGATATTACTTGGGAATATCATGAACACTTGAATACTCGCTTGAATATCACCATTGACACTGCTGATATATTATATATCTATTTTCAGTTCATGTATATTTAATTTCAGTTTCAGCCTTTCGACAAATTCAATAGTCTATTTGTATTTTTACTATGTTCTATTTTATAAAACATGCCTTTATGGTTGATGGACACATAATTGATATCAACACTTAAGCATATTTCGGTTGTGTCATATCAAATATCGTGCACTCTGCATATAATATGGTGTAGTGTATTGGATTATATAATGAATAAAGATATTCGCATTCACTGAGTCACGTTGAAGATAGCATTGATGAATGTGGCAGTTGATATCAGACCGTGACAAAGTGAGGGTGGACAAATAGGAAATAGTTGTTTCATTTAACCCTCTACATCGAGTGTAGGAGAGACACAATAAATAGACACCACATAATGGCGACGAGGATGGGATACCCAGTATCTATTACAGCTGACAACGGTAAACAGTTCAGTGGTACAGAAATGAAAGATTTTTGTAAAGAATCGGGCATTAAGTTGTTCAACACTATCCCCTATTGGCCTCAGCAGAATGGAGAAGTTGAGCGTCAAAATAGGGACATTGTAAAGCGACATAACAACAGCCGGTCAATTGAAACCGATTGTAAACAAGATTTACTGAACTATATCATGATGTACAATGCTACGCCACATTCCACAACCGGTAAAACACCTGCCGAATTATTTTTTCGTAGACAGTTTCGGGATAAAATCCCAACAGTAAGGGATTTAGAGAACAAAATAACTGATGAGGAATTCAGAGATTATGACATGCAGAAGAAATCGAGTGGAAAGGAATATAGCGGTAGAAAAGGAAGAGCACATCAAAGCTCTTTAGATTTAGGCGATAAAGTTTACATAAAGAATATGATCAAACAAAATAAATTAACATCGAATTTCAACCCCATACCACACACGGTGATCGGAAAAAACGGCGGTGATGTAGAGGTAGAGAATGATGAAACTGGACAGCAATATCGCCGAAACGTGGTTCATTTGGAAAAAATGGAAGGAGAATGGAAAGTAGTAAATAAACCAAATGAATTAGAAACGTTTTCTGAAGATAGATTTAATGATACAATTCCATGAATTATGTCTGAGAAATTCATAATTTAGTATTAGTATATATGTATGATTTAGGCTATTTATATATGTTCAAATTTAGTTGTTATATTATATTATATTATATTATATTATATTATATTATATTATATTATATTATATTATATTATATTATATTATATTATATTATATTATATTATATTATATTATATTATATTATATTATATTATATTATATTATATTATATTATATTATATTATATTATATTATATTATATTATATTATATTATATTATATTATATTATATTATATTATATTATATTATATTATATTATATTATATTATATTATATTATATTATATTATATTATATTATATTATATTATATTATATTATATTATATTATATTATATTATATTATATTATATTATATTATATTATATTATATTATATTATATTATATTATATTATATTATATTATATTATATTATATTATATTATATTATATTATATTATATTATATTATATTATATTATATTATATTATATTATATTATATTATATTATATTATATTATATTATATTATATTATATTATATTATATTATATTATATTATATTATATTATATTATATTATATTATATTATATTATATTATATTATATTATATTATATTATATTATATTATATTATATTATATTATATTATATTATATTATATTATTATACTTTATAAAAAAAGGGAGAGATGTAGTGTATTGGATTATATAATGAATAAAGATATTCGCATTCACTGAGTCACGTTGAAGATAGCATTGATGAATGTGGCAGTTGATATCAGACCGTGACAAAGTGAGGGTGGACAAATAGGAAATAGTTGTTTCATTTAACCCTCTACATCGAGTGTAGGAGAGACACAATAAATAGACACCACATATGGTACAGTGGAAATCTTTATTACATATTTCTGTATTGACTAGACAATAGCGCGTAGTACCTACAAGATTTTTAATTCTCTTAGAATTCCTCACATCTTTGAGTTTTTTTACTTATAAATTAGCCCTCCAGCTAACAATGTGTACACTATATGCTTGTCCCACCTCTAGTGTGAATCGATAATGATTCGAAGGTGTTTTGTGATGTATATACATCATCCGAATTGATACCATCCACAACTATTACATAAATTCATCGATCCTGAAGGGAACTGGAAGATGCATTTCACACATTTCTTGTATAATAAAGGCAAGCGAATTTGCCGAAAGATCATGAAAGCCGTGATTGAATCATGATAGAAAGCTGTAAACGAAATTTTTATTATCGAAGTTGGCTTTCATCCAATGCATTCACTCCTCATCAGATGAGATGCTTTTTTTCAGCTTCATTACCGGTTTTTCAATTGAATTCATAGATTATCTAATATTTGTTCGCCAGAGATGAACATATTCGTGAAAAGATCTAATAGAGTTTTAATTTCCTGAAAGTTTCAATTGTCCGATGGCTCCAACAAATATTGATTTAAATATTTAACAACGCAGTTGATTCAGGAATATGGGATATTTACATGCTATATGATACGTTATAACGTTATGAAAGGAACTAAGATTATTTCATTAAAAATGTACTTAATATTGACCAGAAGTTACTATTGACTATAGCAATGAGTACAGTACCAGCAACAAAAATGTAGATTCATTCATCATATGGTTTAATTAAAATGGAATATTGAAAATTGAAGGAGAACGAATATTGAAAATTGGAGGACCTATTCTTAAAAAAACTGATATTGTGTTACTCCTGCATTGATAGGTATGAGATTTTTAGAAGGTCATCTATTGATTTATGTTGTTAAGGGACATATTGTCGATCGAAATTGATGTTGATATCCATATATTTTGTCATTTATTTGTTGATGATGATTTCCGAAACTCTCGAAATATCTGACTGAGTGTGAAGCGATTAGGCGATAATTGGCATAGATTATTTATTCTCCTCCTGCAGTACGATTGGTCGAAGGTACTGCAGATAATCAGAGTTAAGTCACAAATTAGAAAACCTTACAGGTATTACACTCCGTCCATTTTGTTTCATGTATCGACATCCGTTTTCATTGACGTCGGATCTTTAAATTTTGCGCATCGCAGTTGCCGGATAGTCGTTGTCACCGCTGGAACTACTGATTTGCAATGTTGCAATTTTAGTTATTCATAATCAACACCAATATAAAAGATCTGTATACTGAAAGGTTGCCTACTTATGATCTGAGTGATTCTATTTGAATTTTACGATGAAATTCAAATATTTTGAATGTAGCCCATTTATTGTCATTAGGAAAAATAAAACACGATTCAATTATCAAATAAATGATCAGTCTCTAAATGTCTCAACTTGAAATGTGATATAGCAGTATAGGTGTAGCAAAAATGGTGATATTATCATCAGATGGAAAAGTTTGATTGAAGTCAATAATATCACTCAATAGTTTTTCGTTTTTCGTCCTTCGAAAAACAATGTAATTTGATATTCTCCGATTTATTTGAAGATTATTTGCAATATTTATGAATAACAGTAATGATTAGCAATGAACATATTCCTGATTCACATTCCAGATAATGAAGGTGTATACCCTCGTGTATACCTATATCATCACAGGTTGTTTAATCTGTGCTGTGATAATCCCCGAAACCTTTATAACTTTTCCTTTCGAATTATAGTTAATGACAAATATGTTATGCATTGTAAAAACATAAACCCATCCGAAATACTGGATCGTGAATCATGTGAAACGAAAACATTTGTAACATAACCAACAAAATTATGACAACGATTTAAACAAATCTCGATCAATATTTCAGCGCCTACGCATATCTATGAATGATAGCTTTAAATTTTGCGCTTTCGACATCCCACTCTAATTTTTTTCGTTCTGTCTGAGTGTCTCATCTGTAAGGTTTTCTAATCTGAGGTTTAGTGTAATGCACCGGATTTCAAAATGATGGCTGAAACATTGTCTGAATCCATAACTTCTCTGTTGTCAAATTGCGTGAAATTATATGCTATTGTGTAGCTATCGAAAGCGTATCTCTGACTCGAGTTAGGAACATCAGATAGTGTAGGCATAGATCGTCCTGTGAATCAAAAGAAATTGCATCGATATCTCGTTCTGCACCATTTCTCCATTATAATAGTGAGAGGACAATGTTATGTTTTTTTCACATACTAGTGCTGATCGAACAATTCAGTAGATTGTGTATTTGCTGTGACTATACAATTTTTTCATCTCAGTTATGAAAATGTTGCATATATGCTCCTCGATTCTAATTAGTTAGCTGTTGTGTCTCTTCTCATATACATGTATCGTTGAATCATAAACCTCGATGATTTGTTGTTAGGCTAGAATATCCCACTTTGAACTTCATGACGTGATCAGATACATAGTCCACTAGCATATCGAAATTTGGTATAAAGGTTTTGTACGTATTCCTTGCCGTTCAATAAATCTGGATGCATCATTTTTCACGAGGAAAATAGAATCAGTGGAATATAAATCCACTGCAGAAAACGCCAGACTACTGAGAGTAACAAAAACTAGGGTTCTAGGCTAGGCGTTGAGGTTGAGTATGATTATGCACACACAACGAGCGGTTTGGTGCGAAGTCACAGAAAAGTTTGTAATACTTGAGGATAAACTCTAGACATTTCTGAAACTACGGAACAATAATTGAATCTGGCACCCAACGACAATTTTATTATTATGAAAACTTAAATATTGGAGAATACAGACTCGATTGGTTCAATTTTTTAAAGAAAAATATTACATTTACGGTAACAAAACAACAAGATCATTCAGTTTTTGATTTTGATTCGGAGAACCTGGAAAATGAATATCATCAGTTTGCATGCTCCTGCAATATCTAGAAATATATCCCTCTTAAGTGATTATATCGTATTTACTTATCCCCTTCAGGAGCATATAAAAAATAAATATAAAATAAATAAAAAATGCATACATGTTGTGTTTTCAAACAGATACCTGCAATGAATGAAAAGGCAGAGCTAGAGCATGGAGCTGTTTTTCAACTCATTCTAGAGACGTTCGATTCTGTAAGTGAGAATATACCTTCCATTCTAGATTCAGAAACATCGACAGAACATTACTGTTGCAGCAGCAAACTTTTTTCTCGTTTGCGACAATCAAACGCATATACCTACATACGAAATGATAATTCGTTGTGTATAATAGTTTTCTAAGTAAAACTACCATTGATTTCCACAATTTTACTATACTTGCGTTATAAAAAAACAAACAACTTCATCGACTATCGCAACACCTAGGTATTTTATTATAATGAATTGAGCCTTATATACATGTAATTAATGAAGTTTAGCGTAATCCAAGGGGAAATATATTGAAAATAACTTCCGAAACTTTGTTTTCATCAGAATCATCCACTATATTCTCAAGGAGTGTAAAATATTCCATCCTTAATTGAACTTAATAACTTTATTATCCAGAGCTGTTCTTCGTTAATGCGTCTGGAATATTTAATATGCAAAGTAATTTAAACTCTGAACTAGGATCAAAACGTTAATCTTTGGATGTAATTTTTGATAATTTCCAATCATGTTCCAATGCGTTCGTTCATAAAAATTGTGAAACAGTTTTCGCAATACTGATTATAGTACAGCTGTTATAAATAACAGAATTGGTACATAATACCAGTACTACAATATTATCACATGGTGTCACTCAATTATCTCGAAATAATACCATGCTTACCTATCCACAACATAATTCTGCACGTTGAATTTATCTTGCTGAGCTAATTTCGTCGATCTATAATACTTACTTGAGGTCTAGCTAAAATGATTACGATCTCGATTTTTCAGCTTCAGGAATTTCTGGTCCTATTGATAATTCGTGTATTAACTGATGTTGCTGGTATCAAAATAACCGTACACATATATTCGAGATATTATAATATTCGTAATGTTTTCTTATTACTTGATGTATAGAATTCGAAACAGGTATTTTATGTGAGTTTCGTGGATTTATTATGTTTTTATAGGCTTTTCGAACCACCTCTGCAAAATCAATGAAGCCACTAAGGTATTCAAGAATGGCCGAGATTGAAATAAGTATCTAGAGTAAATTGGAGATAAGAAGAAACCCTTAGAATAGCGAGAAGCATTATTCAAAGCTGGTCACATACTTTGTGGGATATATGTCAAACATCACATACTAGAACACATATAAATAAACTCCTGTTTACAAACATCAGCTAGGGTAGCTCTAATATGAAATTAAAATAGTTCCATGGAAAAATTAGCAGTGGAAGTGTGAATTTATCTGTAAACCTGTAATAATTTTATCCTAACCCAAAAATAGATGATTATGAAAATAAAAACAAAGAATTGTAGTCAATTAACTTTATTCTCTGAGAGAAGTAAGTATAGGGATGCTTATATTGAGATACCTATCTCAAATAGGCAACACGAGTTATTATTTTCATGTTAACATAAACATGATAATTCAAAATAATATAATAAAAATAATTATATACTCAATATAGATGAGTAGGTATGTTCCAAGAAGTCATTCAAATTCGTTTATTTCAATTGATACTTCATTCAATTCACAGCTTATTCATTTTGAATAAAGATTTGATTTCATTCAGCCCACATTGCCCTCACTCTTGAAGTTTGCATGTGATGACTTCCAGATGTTTATTGAAGGAATTGCATTCTTTTTGAGCCTAGCTCTTGGTTTAATTCTCCTTGTAGGTCCTAAAGTGAAATCAAGGTTTTCATTACAAACAACAAGAGACACAACTACAGTTAAACCAGGTATTATTTGTTTGATTCAACCTGAAAGACATACCATTGCATTCACTTGAGAAATCCAGTTCTATTGGAAGTGCTTAATACAAACGTGAATGTTTGTGGTGATAAGTTTTCCTATTTTCAACGTGATCATCCATTTTTCACACATTCTTGAAAGGAAGTTCAGGATTTTGTGCCAAAGGAACGATGTCTGTACGGTAGGAGGAACGCTGAAATACTGAACGAATCTTTGTCGATTTCGTCTTTACGACCTTTTGAACTTGCTGCATGTTTCAATAATATTAGTAAATAGCTGATAAGCATGAAACAAGTCCGAAAACTATTCAAAACCATTCAATTTCATTAAAGATAATACGAAAGCCTATGCTATAGCCTATGCTAAAGCCTATGCTATACAATACACCAGAGGCCGCCCACTCCGTGATTTTCGCGAATACAGCAATTCAAAAATTCAAGTATCATTCCCGATATACGTATCTTTTGAATTGAAACCGAACATACGATAATCTATCAATAGCGCCCCTTTTGAATACTCAGGATTATTTATTTCTTCCCTAAAATTCGAATTGAAAATTGACATATCACCATTGAAAACATAGGAGCCAGCGAAACGAGACTACTCATGAGCCTGACTTCTATTACAGAAAAAGTTGATAACTTGGAGCGAGAAAATCAACACTTGAAAAATAAAATCGAAATAATCGAGAGAAACTCGAGAAAGAACAATATAATTATTTTTGGTTTGAATGAGGAAGAAATTACACTCGAGCATATAAAACAAAAAATCAACGACACTTTGGGTGTATCAGTTCAAGTGTCCGATATAAATAATTACTATCCTCTGAGAAAGGCGAAGAATAATCCAGTGAAGATTGAATTTGTTTCCTACCTTAAGAAAACTGAAATACTGAAAAAGTGCAAAAACCTGAAAGGAACCAACATCAGCATAGCACAGGACCTCACATTTCAACAAAGAGAAGAAAACAATATCCTCAGATATCACTTGAAGAAAACCAGGGAATATAATCCTGATACTCCGTCATATATTAAAGGAAATAAGCTTATAATCGATAATAAAACTTTTACTGCAGAAGCACTCAATAATATCGAGGAATACCAAAAGAATCAATTGCTCCGAAAGCCAAATAGTGCACCCGCAACACCATCATCAACCAAGAATCGAAACCAAATTTCAACCACTCTAGAAGCAACCGAACAAAACATCAACACACCGGAGGCATCAAAAGAAGAAATATCACATAACAAAATAAACGGGAATCAAGAAAAACTAGCAGGGAAAACCAATTCAACTACGCCGATAGAGAACCCAGCGAACAAGAAAATTAATAAACCAGTACTATCGCAACATTCGAAAGACAGAACAAGACTTCGCTCGAGTTCCAAACAAAACTAAGTAGGTAGGCACTATTCTCACCATAGATATCGATTAACTAGATGTAAAATTATAGGCAACTGTTTCAAAATATAAATTATCATACACTTTATTATGGATCAATATTTGAGGGACTACAATTATAGTCCAATTGATACAAAATATATAGAGGATATGGAAGAATACAACTCAATAATCGAAAAAGAACATATATGTTTCAGGTTGTTTCATCAGAACATTAGGAGCTTATCAAAAAATATTGATGTGTTAAAAATTTATTTGAGTCAATTGATCACTAAATTTGACTGTATAGTTCTAACTGAAACATTCCAAATCTCTGATATATCCTTGTTCAATTTACCAGGCTATAATATAATATATAACGAAGGTATGATAAATAGAAATGATGGTGTGGTGGTATACCTTAGATCAGAATTGAATTTCCAATACATTATCTCGGTTATAGATGTTTGTAAAGTAATAGAACTGAGATTCACAATAAACAATGAGAAACATCTTCTTACTGCGATATATAGACCTCCAGAAACAGATACAGAACAATTTATCACTAGCTTGAGAAGTTATCTATCAGAGTGCGACAAAACAAGTGATCATCACCTCATAGTAGGTGATATAAACATTAATATTCTTAGTGAATCTGATATATCTATGAGCTATCAAAATTTATTGAGTGAATACAACTTTTGTAGTGCTATAAACAATATTACAAGACCAAACAAGTATCTAATCTCTTGCATAGATCATATTTTCCACAGGTCAAAGAAATGCACAGTAGAATATCTACCGTACATTATGAAACTAAACATAACAGACCATTATGCAACTTCAATCCATATCAAAGGTAATCGTAATGAAATGAATCAATCAAAGAATAAAAATACAATAAAAAAGATCAATAACGAATCACTCATAGCTGACCTAAGAAAACAAAACTGGAATGAATATTATAATATTATTGATACTGAAGATGCCGCTACATATCTAATTGAAACAATTAAAAATAAAGTCGATAAAAACACAAAAATACTCAAATTCAGAAGACAACAAATAAAAAGAAAAGAATGGATATCAAATGGATTGGTTAACTCAATAATCCATAGGGACAAACTTCACAAAAAATATAAGAATAACCCCGGAAATGGAACCATAAAGCGAGAATACTTGAACTATCGAAATCACTTGAATGCGCTGATCAAAATCACGAAAGCTGAGTATTATAAAAATAAGATAAGTAACACAAAAAGTAACAAACAATTATGGGATATTGTGAAAGAAATGAGTAATTCTAACAACAAAAATACCAATCTTAACGAAATTAAAAATCGAGATGGAAAATTGATACAGGATGACAAATGTATAGCAAACATATTTAATGAATATTTCGCAGAAGTAGGCAAAACTCTCGATAGTAAGATCCCGGACACACCCAGACCTCCTCACGAGGAGTATCAAATACCTCAGTCCATTTTCCTTTACGCAACAAACAGTAGAGAAATTATTGACATTATAAAAACTCTTAAACAAAATAAAGCTCCTGGTCTGGATGGGATTAAGGCTGAGACATTGAAAATAGCAGCAGAAGAACTAGCTAAACCTCTATCACACTTGATTAATAAAATTTTTACCAGCGGAGTATGTCCTTCGGTATTCAAGGTAGCTGTCGTAAGTCCCATCTACAAAAATGGCAGCAAACTGGAAACCTGCAATTATAGACCCATATCTGTTATATCTAACGTTGCAAAAATTTTTGAGAAAATACTAAAAATGAGAATAGTTCATTTTACAGAACGGTTTAAATTGCTAAGTGACAAACAATTCGGGTTCATCCAGGGAAAATCAACAGAAGATGCGATATGTGCCATAACCAACGAAATGTATAAAGCGATAGATGAAAAAAAACCATCCTTATGCCTTTTTCTTGATCTTGCGAAGGCTTTTGATACTGTCAATCATAAGCAGTTGATGAACACTTTGCAAGAACTGGGTTTTAGAGGAACACCTCTTCGACTTATGGAATCTTATTTATCAGGTCGACAACAGTATGTCAAAATTAAAAATGAAATAAGCGAATCTAGAATGGTTGAATTTGGAGTTCCTCAAGGCACAGTTTTAGGCCCTATACTTTTCACTATCTACCTGAATGAACTGCTCTCAAAAAATTGTATCGGAAAAATTGTTAGTTTTGCGGATGATACTGCAATATTTTACAAAGATCTGAACTGGAAAATTCTGAAGCAAAATGTTGAAAATGATCTGAGAGGAATATTTGATTGGTTTAGTTATAGGAGACTGACAATAAACTACAACAAAACTGTATATATGCCATTCTGTTCATATAAAAGTGGGTTACCAAATTTCAATAAAATAGATATTAACACAAATGGCGAAGTAATTTCAATAAAAGCTACACCTACTATTAAGTATCTTGGTATATATATAGACCAACACTTACGTTGGGATCGCCATATTGACAATTTGGTAAATACACTTAGGAGTCTTTTATACAAATTCAAATTTTTGAGAAACATACTTGACTTACCTCATTTGAGGATTTTATACTTTGCTCTTGTGGAATCAAGACTCGCATATGGAATAATGGGTTGGGGAGGAATAAACTCAACGTATTTGAAAAAACTCGAGATTATACAAAAAACATTTTTGAAAATAATATATAAAAAAGATCGTCTTTTTTCAACATATGCATTGTATAAGGAATCAAATATTTTTGATTTAAGACAGTTATATTTCTCAAAGCTCTCTCTTTTCATACACAAAAATAAACACTTAAATACTACTATAGATCATAATTACTCCACTAGAAGTAAAACCAAAGAGTTAGTCAAAATACCGTTCTCCACTAAAACTATAGGACAAAGAAATTTCAACTTCATAGGACCGAGAGTATATAACTTTCTTCCTCTCGAATTAAGATTATTAAATTCTATCGGTCAATTCAAAAATAGAATCAGAACATTCATTTTGTCTTTAGATAGACAAATAATCAATGGTATTATAGACATGAAAAATAATGCATAATTATATAAATTTTTGTGATTTTTTTATTGTGACAAGTATGTTTTTTAGCGAATGAATATTATAGATTATCGAATAGATTAGATTATCCATTACTCAGTCAATCTAAATTCTATACATATACATATTTTTACATATTTTATACATACAATATACCCGTACAGTTTATTTATTCAATTCGTTATAGATAGTTTCCAAACCAATACTGATCAATATTTTATATGATTAATGTAAGTTTGAAATATTTTGTAGTACTGTGATATTTTGTGAAATTGTGAAAACTTAATAATTTAAATTTAATGATAGTCCCCGTATTCGAATTTACATGTACAATTTTTTTTATATTTTTTCATACACATATTTGAAAAAAGAATGATAATCAGAATGTTACATTACCCACATTGTAGTACATACCGAACTTTCCAATGAATTAATGTGAAAATAAACGATGAGAATTGCACTCACGTACAGGTCCGCCTTGTGAGTTTGTTTCATGTTTATTTAACATATTCAGTTAAATTATAAAAGGTTTTTTTTTCTACTATAAATATTGTACTTAAGAATATGAAAATAAACAAACATTATTATTATATTATTATATTATAAAACATATACCAAATGTTTGTTGGTCAAATTTTTGACATTTCTTGAGCGCCATCTGTTGATTCGTGATTTTCGCAAATTCATTTCCAAATAAACCATGTTTCGCCCTGTTATAATATACCAAACAGTTCAAAAGTTGTCAATCTGTATCCATCAGGACTATTTATTACCGCACAGTATAGTGCGATGCTTTGGGCTTTGATGATGATTTAAATAGTGAATATTAATCTTCTAAAAAACACCTCCATTACATGAATGAATATCCAGCGCCAGTATCTTGACAAGTAGGAAAGGAAGATGCAGGTGAAATTTCATTTTGGAGAATGGAAGTAAATGATGCAGTCTGTTGTATACACTGCATTAGTATTATTCTGGAGTCTGCAGTTCTCCATTTCTCGAACCTCACCCGAACTCTAAAAAGTAAAGGTCTTTCTACTTCTTGTGAACTTCCGTTCTATTCGGAATAATTTGGATCGAACTTTCTTAATTAAAGGACCCTCGCATTCCTATACGCTCCGCCATCAGCATGCCATTGTATGTTAGACTTGAACATACCATCAGATGATTGTTCATTACCAGTGGATTCTTTCATCATTCATCAAGCGTAATTGTGATTTTTTTTATTTATACATCCGCATCAACCAATGAGGTTATTAGCGGTGGTATGGAAGAGAAAATTACAATGTATTTCAGATTTGTTTGAACATGTCTATGTTTTTGAGATACAGTTCGAGTTTTTCAACGTTTCCCGGGTTTAGAGCGATTTTTAAGTCTTTAGGTATATCATGTTGTTCCCTGTCTATTTCAAACAAGGGACAGTCTATGATTAGGTGTTTCACTGTCATCGGGATATCATACGCGTAGCACATTTTTGGAGGTTCACTTTTCAGCAGGTGTTCGTGTGTTAATCTGGTGTGTCCTATTCTTAATCTTAATAATAATAATAATAATAATAATGTTTATTCATCCATCAGTAATGATATACATTGATCATTGAACAAAAACCTCTATTCGTGAAGTAAACACAAGATCCCACTAAGGCATAGCCAGCACGTGGGCTTACTACTCTACTAATCTGCTCACTACTACCTGGTTTCGCCTGTTGATTCCACGCAATGGGTTAGGTGTTAGGTCCGGGTTGATGTCATACAATTTATTGTTTTCTAAAGACATCCAACGATCTAGCCATAGTTTTTTCTCATGTGTTCTAATTTCCCTCTTCATGACAGAACAGGGTATATTCTGAATAGGGTTGATGTTGTCTCTGTTGTTACAAGCTATCTTTGCTGCAGCGTCTGCTCTTTCATTTCCAGGTATGCCTATGTGGGATGGTATCCAGACGATTTCAACATCTTTGTTGTGTGATCTCAAATCCTGGAGGTTTCTTTTGATATCTAACAGTATCGGGTGTCTGGGATATAATTCTGTCAGTGCTTGGTAATTGTGGTTTGTGAATAAATTGATAAAATGCTTTATTCAATCACAAATAATGAGAATACAAGCTGAACAAAAATCAACATTCAATATATCCTTGCCTGTGCTATATCCGCGAACTCATCAAGTGGAGTTTGAAAAGCTCTCTCAATCGTAAGAGAACCAGAGGAGAAACAGACGAAAAGATGTTCTTATTGACTAATCAAGCGAAGCCGCTTAGGTAGGGAATTCTTTACTTTAATGGGCTAGTGGTTACCGTACTGGAATATGTTTGTTGTGGAAGTTATTCGATATACTTAAAAATCAGGATTCTCCATTTTTGTACACGCGCATCAACAACCGATAAAGACCCCTAGTATGAGGTAAATGTTCAAAATAGTAATGTATACTCTTTGAAAACGGAAGTTCTAAGTAATATTCGATCGATTGAATATGAGAAACATTCTGCAGGTGATATTATACATTGAAGTCATCCATTTCGATGCTTGGCGTTACTATCAGCAATAACCTTTCTTGGGAAAATCTCGTGAGGTCCATTGCCAAAAGTGCATCCCAAAAACTTGGTTTTCTGTTCCGAGCAAAGAGCTATTTCACTTCCAGTCAGCTGCTTATGATCTATAAGGCACAGATCTGACCTGTCCTGGATTACTCTGTTCCCATATTTGGAGTACGGCACCTAAACATATCCTGAAACGGTTGGATTCTGTCCAAAAAAGGGCAATTCGTCTCGTCGGTGACGCCTCGCTTACAAACTCGCTCATTTCTCTGATGAAACACCGTAAAAAAGTTGGCGATTTATCTCTATTTTATAGATATTTTCATGGGCGATGCTCTTCTGAAATATCAACAATCGTTCCTCCTTTACCAGTCTCTTCGAGATCAACCGGTCAAGTTTAGTCTTCACACTCCTTCGTGGTCACTTTAGAGACCTGCAGAACGACTCATTGCCTAGGCAGGTGTTTCCCGACGCATACCATCTCCAGAAATTTAAGAAGAACACCAACTCCTACCTTCTTTCCCTTGGTTCTCACGATGTTCTCTGAACATTACAGGATATCCCTTTTCGTGAGGACCAGAACATAAAAAAATATGGAACCATTGATGTGATTGGAAAAGTCGAATTTTCATAAATGTTTTCGTTTTACATGTTGTGTTTGAGGTTCTGCAATGTATCACAATGGGAAGTATTTATTGCCAGTTGAAATATTACAACAATGTTTTTCGAAGTTTCAAATGGGGAATTCTCCTTCGGACGATAATGAAGTAATTCTCATTAAATATCTCCGGAACGTCGCATTTCATCAAACTCACCATTTGAACCTTTTTCCAAAAAAAAAAACACTTGAAGTTCTTAAAAAAAGAGATTTGATATGGGGATTTGAATTTAAAGCACCTTGTTCCTATTTCACTATTTGGCAACATCGACTGCAGATTTCATAAATAATTAAGGACAACAAATCCATAACGTTGATTTGGTGAATAAAGATAGTAATATTTTGATCAGGTTAGAACACATAACTTATACTATCAGTTCTGTGGCACCTAACCATTCTGCTTATTTCTGTTCCATGCTCCTCAAAAGATATGCTACTCAGTTTTGTAGGTTATGTTTATATTCGACTTGTGGATGGATTGGTGTTTTTGTTTTGACTGATTATTTTTTTATATTAGCAGTTTGATTCCTGAATTATGCATTGACATCAAGTGTACATAATGAAAGTATGGCCAAATGTGAGTTGTTGTCATTCTAGCTTACAAGGCGCTGTTGCCAATTTGTGAACTAGAAACAAAGCGATTTAAAATTTAAAACCCCATGCATATTTGAACAATTAATTTAGAAAGTTTCCGCAACGAATTCGAAAAATTCATGAATGAAACTCATAATCAATAAGTTTATACTCGCATTTGCTGTAATAAACCGGATTGAGGAATATTCCTCATTCCCACCCAATATCTCCGTGATATTCAGGAGGGTCTGTAAAATTCCAAAGCTCAGTCACATCCATCCTCCTTGATTTTTTTCTTGGCGTTATCTGTGGCAGAGCTTATTTGGAATTCATATCGAGCTATTCCACTCCATGATTCATTCGAAATGTTTCAGTAATATAATAACCAATTCTGAGTTAAAACGAATATTTATTTTCAGTTACTTTCTCTCAACCATGATATACTTACATGGATACTGTCAAAGAGGCACATCTAATGTGAGAAAAAATATGAAGAATAGATATAAGATGTAATTTAATCAGCGGGGTGACACGATCAGATGATTTTTTAAGAGGTAAACACAATTAATTGATTATTTCATCCAATCAAGGGATGTAATTTGATAGGGGAATTGGTGACTCTAATAGCTGTCTCTCTAGGTTATTATGTGATTCAAATTTACTGGGAAATCATGAAGCTACAATGAACTACGTCATGAATGTATAGGATCTTTCAAGATAAGCTTTCTGAACTAGTTCAATGAAAATTTGTAAAATATCTACGATTATAATTTATTATTATTATATCAAGAAAACCTTTGGTACATCTCATGAATTCAATATTAAAATGTGGTATTCTTCCTCATCAATGGAAACAGAGTTTAGTGACTCTTGTAAGCATGTCAAGTGACTCCGGTAAGCATGTAGAACTGACAAACTATCGTCCTATATCAGTAATAAACAACTTCGCTGAAATATTTGAACAATGCATGAAAGATAGACTCATGAATTTTTTCAGCAAGAACTCAATACTATCTCGTAGTCAATTTGGATTCCAAAAAAATATTGGCACAGAAAATGCAGTATTGGAAATAAGCAGGCAGACAAGGTAGGTATTCGTGGGCCAGCCCTTGAGGTAATGAGAAATTATTTGACCCATAGAACTCAACAAGTGAAAATTGATAACCAGCTGAGTGACTCGCTAGAAATAAACATCAGAGTTCCACAAGGTACTGTAATAGGACCAATACTATTTCTTATATATCTCAACAGTATTTTTAAAAAAATTAAGGAAGCCTAATATCATATGCCGAAGATACTGCCATTGTGTTTTCTAGTGATCTGTATGCAGTCGCCGAAGAGGATCTTAGAAAAATCCAGACTTGGCTAAATTACAATTTGTTGAGCTTAAATATACAAAAAACTGAATACATCACTTTCACTCTTCAATCCACAGATCAACCTAGGGATGAACTGCTAAAAATACATGAATTTAGCTGCAAAAACCAATATAATGTATGCAACTGCCCGCAAATTGATAAAACTACATCAATGAAATATTTGGGCATTTTCTAAGACCAGCACATGCGATGGGATGAGCAAGCTGAGTACAGAAGTTTTTACCACAAATTCTATATTTTAAGAGATACTGTATAACTCACTAGTGGAATATGTGGTGAGATATTGTATTATCATCTGGGGTGGCCTCTAATAATAATGTTCTAAAGATATTCAGCTTGCTCAAAACTCAATTGTAAGAATTATGCTGATAAAAAAAGGCGTTACTCAACGCAGTGCTTGATCTGGGTATTCAAACAAAAACATCATTTTTCTATAAATCACACACGATCCACTAGATTCACAGAAAACCTATCAGTCAAGGTGCCCTTCTTTAGAAAGAATCACTCCCAAAAAATATATTTTTCTATGGACCCAAATTATATAACTTGCTTCCGATTCAAGACAAAAAAAATTAATAGATTGAAATGGTACGAACGTGTCATCATGTATGATCGAACAAAATGGAAATATTTATGACTATATTCGATTAGTTGATACAGGAAGCTTACATCTATCCAATAATCACCCTCTATTCAAAAGGTTGGGAAATATTGCATTATGTATTATTGTTATAATGTTTGTAGATTAGTATGTATTAATTGATAAATCATGCACGGAAGAAAACTAGAGGATATCAGATCACAATATAAGCTGCTGAAGCTTGATGTTGATACTTGTTAGAAATACATACTTCGAAACAATAAATATACACACTTTTATTCTCTCATCCTTCTAATACAACGTCTAAACGGTAACTGACTCTCTGCCTAACTTCTTCACGTAACATCCCTTGATTCATCGTATCACTAAGTCACCCGATTGAGCCACTAAGTGATACTGTCAGCGTATACGGGGTGGATGCATATCCTACACTCGGCCATCCTGGGATTAGTCTTTCCTCAGACTCTATATCGTCATATTATTATATGATACGGATACGTGCGACTGTCGCACATTTTCATGGTGACTTTCACCCATTTCCATAGCGACTTTCACTCTTATTTCATGGTGACTTTCACCCACTTACATAGCGACTTTCTCTCTTATTTCATGGTGACTCTCACCCACTTACATAGCGACTTTCGCCTCTTATACCGGTGAAGTTCACCAATATGCTTGAGAAGAAGAATCCTTTACCTTCGCCACACAGGTCACAAGGACCACTACCAACTGACACCTTAAACCAATACTCCCTTTCCTTGATGGTCTTCGAGGTCCACTCCATCAGGTCCGAAATATATATAATTGATGACTTTCACCATGAGTTACCTTATTCAATTTCAACTTCAAGACATTCCTTTGGTTACCCATTTTCGCTTCGAAAATCTTGTTAAACTTATTACCACAAAATAAACTGATGGATTCAATATCCCACCGCTGTCTTTGTTAGAAATACATACTTCGAAACAATAAATATACACACTTTTATTCTCTCATCCTTCTAATACAACGTCTAAACGGTAACTGACTCTCTGCCTAACTTCTTCACGTAACATCCCTTGATTCATCGTATCACTGAGTCACCCGATTGAGCCACTAAGTGATACTGTCAGCGTATACGGGGTGGATGCATATCCTACATACTATATGGTTTTTCTTTATTTTGTTCATGTTTATAGATTTATTGCATTTTATTGTTTATATTTGCTTCATGTACAATAAAATTGAATTGAATTGAAAATTAAATTGAAATTTCCTGCATTAACTTATTTCAAAAGTATCATCTCATATTATTTTATTAAATTTTGTGAATAAGAATTGAATTAATCAATGAAAACTTAATATTAAGTAGACTTCATATGAATAAAGTGATTCATTATTGAGTTATTTTGGTTTTTTCGGAATGCTATATTATGAGTTATTGATGTATATGTTGTAAACTTCGTTATACAAAGAGAGCAGCTCATTTACTTTCAGAAAGATTTGTTAGTTGGACAATCAATGCGTTATCGCGCTATATATATTTAATGACACTGAATTAGCCATCAACATGAAAATCGACGATATATTCACACAAAAATAATTTCTGTTCACAAACTGTTGAACTAAGGAATCAACTGTGAATATTAATTGCTTTACTGTCTGACTGCGATCAAAAAATGTTGTATTCCATGTTCCCAGAGTTTCCTAGGCCAATAGATGGATTGGGTGCCCTTGTCAGAAATTTTTTTAACGATTCTGACCACTTTAGGTATATTCACTATTTATTCGCATGGATTGAAGTTTTGGTTTGAATTGATGAAAATATGTAATGATACCTGTAATGTTTTCTATCGATAAATGTATGAGTGGTATTCAACAATTTTATCAATAGTGAAATAATTTGAATGAGTCTGGTGATTATTTTGACTATTTCAGGACATTGTAGATTGTAGATTGTAGGGGGGGGGCGTCAAGGCTGTGCAACCTCTCAAGCACCTCGACCTATTAGATTTTTTGTGCATAACTGTAGTGTATTGGATTATATAATGAATAAAGATATTCGCATTCACTGAGTCACGTTGAAGATAGCATTGATGAATGTGGCAGTTGATATCAGACCGTGACAAAGTGAGGGTGGACAAATAGGAAATAGTTGTTTCATTTAACCCTTTACATCGAATGTAGGAATGACACAATAAATAGACACCACATAATGGCGACGAGGATTAAAGGTAGGAAAACCATTTACAATAATTTATAACAGCAATGGCAAAATAGAGACCATGAATACGATACATGGCAAAATAGAGTCCATGAATACGATACATGGCAAAAAAGAGTCCATGAATACGATACATGGCAAAATAGAGTCCATGAATACGATACATGGCAAAATAGAGTCCATGAATACGATACATGGCAAAATAGAGTCCATGAATACGATACATGGCAAAATAGAGTCCATGAATACGATACATGGCAAAATAGAGTCCATGAATACGATACATGGCAAAATAGAGTCCATGAATACGATACATGGCAAAATAGAGTCCATGAATACGATACATGGCAAAATAGAGTCCATGAATACGATACATGGCAAAATAGAGTCCATGAATACGATACATGGCAAAATAGAGTCCATGAATACGATACATGGCAAAATTGAGCCCGTGAATACGATACATGGCAAAATAGAAACATTGTGACCATGAATAGGATACATGGAAAAATACAAGCATATGAAAACAGAATTTATGAAAAAGTCACATAAATTCGAATTCATACTACGAATGAGAAAGGTAGCTATGATAGATGGAATCTATGAATTTGACACATAGATTTCCACAAAATTTGGAAATGAACTATGAATTTGACACATAGATTTCCACAAAATTTGGAAATGAACTATGAATTTGACACATAGATTCTCAATCGCAGCATTATTATAATGGATTGAATCTATGAATTTGACACATAGATTTTCAATTACAGAATCCTGAAATGGCCAATATGACACCACTAGAACCGTTCAACAGTGATGGTGAAATTGGGTTCGTTGGAATTAAATGGGAAAAATGGAAGAGAGGCCTAGAAGTTTACTTAGAAGCCGCCAAAATCCAAAACTCTTCACAGAAGAGAGCTACCCTATTGCACACTGGAGGTTTAGGCTTGCAAGACATTTATTATAATTTGCCAGGAGCTCACGTATCTGAGAATGAGAGTACCGAAGAGGGCACCATTGATGTGTTCAAGGTAGCATTGGAAAAACTCGATCAATATTTTTCTCCAAAACAGAGCAAAGTATACGAGCGACATATTTTCGTCTGATAAAGCAGGAAAGTGATGAAAAATTTGAAAAATTCCTTATACGATTGAGAAATCAAGCGACGAAATGCAAATTTGCTAATCAAGAAGAGAACCTCATCGACCAGATAGTCGAAAAATGTCAGTCTACCGAGTTGAAGAAGAAAATCCTCACTATAGGCGATACCATCAATTTAGATACAATTATTGCAGAAGCAATTGCACTCGAGGCGGTTGAAAGACAGTTACAGCAATTAAATGAAACAAAAATGGAAGGAGAATGGAAAGTAGTAAATAAACCAAATGAAGTAGAAACGTTTTCTGAAGATAGATCTAATGATACAATTCCATGAATTATGTCTGATAAATTCATAATTTAGTATTAGTATATATGTATGATTTAGGCTATTTATATATGTTCAAATTTAGTTGTTATATTATATTATACTTCACAGTCCTGTCTTCATTATTACATAATTGTAGTCTCGTCGCTGAGTCGATTTTGTACACAGTTCAAAGTATCCCAAACAAAATTTTTCCTTCGCCACCCATGCCTGTACCTCCATATCACGACACCAATCATGAATATTCGTCACTTTTCGTTGTTGTATCGATGAGTACACGTCGTTTGTAGCAGTTGTTTTTTCTTTTGTATAAGTTCTCAAATATTCGGACCATGGGAAATAAAAGAAAGAAGCACATGAAAGATAAATTGCAGAAGAAATTGAGAAAGCTGGAACGAGAAATCAAGAAATTATCAAGTGAGTACAACATAAAATAATTACTTGTTCTAGGAAGAAGTTATTGAGAGTCTACTGGAAGGAACTGCACAAATTTCTGAACTCATAAGAGTACATATTGTGCATATGTTCCCATTGCCTCACGAAATTCTGGGCTATCAGAGTCCATATCGTGAATCAATATCAAGAAGTAACATTGTTACTTTTATGTTGTTCATATTATGTCATTGCGTTTGAGGTCAAAAATTTTTTGTTGGGGCTTCGAATAGTCGAGAGCGATAAAGTTTTTTCTATTGAACTGATTTCTTTTGAATTCAATGTTCATAAAAACGATACCTGACACATAGGCAAACTGATTCCTAAATTTCTGGGTCTATAAGGATCCACATTAGGAAAAAACGTACATATCTAATGAATGCATGCTTCAAATGATTGACAAGAATTAAAGAGAAAACTTTTGACAGGTTCATCAGAATCGGATTCCTCAAGTTCCTCAGACGAACGGTCAGTTATCAGTGAGATGTCGGAAGAGGAGGTGGATGAAACAACAAATAAAAATGAAGAAATCATTGCCATTCTGGGTACAAAACCTTTAGAACCAAAAATACTAGGTGATGAAATTCACGCAGAAATCGCTAACAGATGGCTTCTCTTTTTTACAAAAGGAATATCTAAAGAAGATAGGAAACAATTGATTGAGAAATTTCCTCCACTAAAAAATTGTACACTTCTTCCGCCTATGCTGAATGAGGAAGTCAAAGAATGCATCTCAGAAACATTACTAAAACAAGATACATATTTACAGAGGATACAAGAACAAATGGCATCTGCAATGAGTGCATTAGGTACAGTTACAAATACGCTTTTCTCAAATCCAACAGAAGACACCAATATGCATCTATCAAAATTAGTGGACGCAGCAAAACTTTTTTGCGACGTTCAGCATTCACTGTCTTCTCACAGGAGATTTCTTATCATGCCTCAATTGAATCCACTGATAAAGAAAACTATTGGGGATTGCCCAGCAGATACTTTATTATTTGGAGAGAAATTCCAAGAGAAGATCAAGGAACGCCAGGATCTTAAAAAAGCTACACTTAGTTTGAATATTGCTAAAGTGAAAGCTACTAATAACTTTGGTAACAAGCATTTAAACTTCAAGCGCCAATTACCAAGAGCAAAACTGAAAAAAGAAGACGGGGAGAAGAGGACACCATACCAAGCACCAGCACCCAGGAACTACCACAGGCAGTCGAATCACAGGCGGAGGATACCAGAAGCAGAAGAGAAGAGGATAAGTCACCTGAAAGTACGCAGATACTAAAGGTGAGTAGTTATGCAGGTCGTCTCCAGAAGGCTTATGATAATTGGACGAGATTAACTATGAATAGAAGTATTCTTGGCACGATTTCTGGATATAAAATTCCATTCAGCTGCACACCTGTGCAAAATACTTGTCCAAAAGTGAATATTCATGCTCAACAGGAAAAATTATATGATAAGCATATAAGGGGCCTTTTAGAAATTGGAGCAATACAGAAATGTAAACCCAAAAAAGATCAATTTTTATCACATTATTTCTTGATACCAAAATCCAATGGTGATCATAGATTTATACTGAATCTCAAAAAACTAAATAGGTACATCAATCCTCCACATTTCAAATTGGAGGATTACAGGGCAGTCACTAAACTGATTTATAAAGAATGTTACCTCTCTTCTGTTGACATGAAAGATGCGTATTTCATGATACCAATGCATCAAAATTATATGAAATTTTTAAGGTTTGCATATAAAAATGAATTGTATCAATTCACCTGTGTTCCATTTGGCTTGAACATAGCACCATTTTTGTTCACAAAGTTACTTAAACCAGTTGTAGCAAGTTTGCGATCTAATGGAATAACATGTATAATTTATCTTGATGATATTTTGATAATTAGTTCTACGAAAGAGGAAGGTGTAAAAAATACACAAATAGTAAATGAACTCTTGGAATCTTTGGGATTTATTGTAAATGTAGAAAAGAGTCAATTAACCCCTACAAAGTCTTGTAAGTTTTTAGGTTTTGTGTACGATACAAAGAACATGACCATCACATTACCAGATGAAAAGAAACAAAAAATTATCACAATGTTGAAATGGATAATGGCTAAAAATTCTTGTAAGATTAGGGAATTTGCAAAATTGATTGGTATGTTAACGGCCGCCTGTCCTGCTGTAGAATATGGATGGCTTTATACCAAGCCCTTAGAGAGAGAGAAAATATTAGCACTACAAAAAACGAACGGTTCGTACGAGAAACGAATGAAAGTACCTTTTATCAATATAAAGAAAGACTTACAGTGGTGGCTGGAAAACATCGGATCAGCAAAAAATACTATGAAAAATAAAAAATTTGAAATCGAAATATTCTCAGATGCCTCTCTAAGGGCTTGGGGAGCATCGAGTAATGGTGTTACAAGTCACGGGTATTGGAATTTGGAGGAAGCTGATAATCATATCAATTCTTTAGAACTGAGAGCAGCATTTTATGCATTGAAATCATTCACAAAAAATGTACATAATTGTGATATTTTACTTCGAATCGATAATACAACGGCAATTTCATATGTCAATCGAATGGGGGGAATCAGATTTCCAAGATTAAATGCGATAGCAAAAGACATCTGGCAATATTGCGAGAGTAAAAAATTATTCGTTTTCGCATCTTACATAAATTCCAAATATAATGTGTCTGCCGATCGGGAATCTAGGTGCTTAGATATTGAAACCGAATATGAGCTAGGAGATGAATATTTTGAGCTCATATGCAGACATCTAGGAACACCTGAAATAGATTTGTTTGCTACAGATTTGAACAAAAAATGCATGGAATTTATTTCTTGGAAACCTGATCCACACTCGATTTTAGTAGATTGTTTCACAGTTACCTGGAATCAGTGGTTCTTTTATGCGTTTCCTCCGTTTGTGATGATTTCTAAAGTTTTACAAAAAATAATAAATGATGAGGCAGAAGGAATTCTAATAATACCTAATTGGCCTTCTCAGCCTTGATTTCCTGTTTTTCAAAAAATAATAAAAGGGAAACCGTTGATATTTAAACCGAATAAAAATCTACTAATTTCCCCTTTCAGAGAACCCCATCCGATTTGGCATCAGCTTACCCTGGTTGCAGCTCGGTTATCAGGGAAGCGTTTCGGCGTAAAGGAGTTCCAGATTCAGGATTAGAACTCATTATTTCATCATTATCAGAAAGCACCCGTAAACAATATAATACTTGTTTCAAAGAATGGTGGGAATTTTCTAGGAGGACAGCTATTGACCCATATATTTTCGAATTAGATAGCGTCATAGAATTTTTGAGCAAACTTATCAATCATAAAAAATCATTTTCTACGATTAATGTATACAAATCAGCTCTAAAAATGATATTTTTCATCAACAAAGAGGAGGATGACGTAATCAAGAGGTTTATGAAAGGAGTTTACAATGACCAGCCATCAAAGCCAAGATATTCTTATACTTGGGATCCATATTCTGTACTGAAATATTTGGAAAAGCAAACTCCTCTAGAAGAAATATCTCTTGAACTCTTAACGAAAAAATTAGTAACTCTGTTAGCCCTAATTTCGGCACATAGAGTGCAGACATTGTCAAAAATTTCATTAGAAAATATCAGCTATTTTGATGACAGACTGGAAATCATGATACCAGATCGAATAAAAACATCACGAAGAAACAGTCTGCAACCTCTTCTGATAATTCCTTACTTCAGTACGAATCCTTCTCTCTGTTTAGCAGAAACTATAAGATATTATATAAGAAAAACTGCATCTCATAGATTGTCAACTGAAAAATTGTTAATTTTAACTTACAAAAAACCTTATCATGCAGCCACATCACAATCTATCAGCAGATGGATTAAAGACACTTTGAGTGCTAGTGGCATTGACACAAATGTATTTAAAAGTCACAGTACTAGGCATGCCGCAACTTCAGCGGCACTTAGAGCAGGTGTGAGCGTCGAGGAAATACGTAAAAGAGCAGGCTGGTCAGAAAAAAGTAATACTTTTAATAAATTCTATAATAGGCCTACAGTTAGTGATACGAAAGAATTTGCTTTCGGTGTTATGAGAGGTTCGAACCTCTAAGGAATATATACTTAGCTTATGTCTAAATAGTCATAGGATCATAAAAAATTGTTCGTTATTAATTACCGTTATACAATTTATTCGTAGGTAGGTATAGTTTGTTATTCATGTAAATCAATTACAGTGAATTGTTAAATTGTATTACAGTGGTGAAGGTGTAAAATCCTATTGTTGGAAAAATTATAATAATAAAATATAATTGCATCTGGGTCTGTTTCATAAATTCTAGATCGCTCTAAATATCTTTAAACATCTACAATTATGTAATAATGAAGACAGGACTGTGAAGTATAATTAATAAATCAAATGACTTACCTGAAGGAAATTTGATGATAATTATACGAACAGTCCTGTCTGAAATTATTACGAACCCGCCACTTCAAAAACCCCTCCCTAGAGCGATCTGGGCCTTTGAACTAAAGTGACGAATATTCATGATTGGTGTCGTGATATGGAGGTACAGGCATGGGTGGCGAAGGAAAAATTTTGTTTGGGATACTTTGAACTGTGTACAAAATCGACTCAGCGACGAGACTACAATTATGTAATAATTTCAGACAGGACTGTTCGTATAATTATCATCAAATTTCCTTCAGGTAAGTCATTTGATTTATTAATTATATTATAATATTTTATATTATTATACTTTATAAAAAAAGGGAGAGATGTAGTGTATTGGATTATATAATGAATAAAGATATTCGCATTCACTGAGTCACGTTGAAGATAGCATTGATGAATGTGGCAGTTGATATCAGACCGTGACAAAGTGAGGGTGGACAAATAGGAAATAGTTGTTTCATTTAACCCTTTACATCGAATGTAGGAATGACACAATAAATAGACACCACAATAACCCTTAATCCATTCGAGGCCTGGGATTCCGAGACTTCGTGCAAAGTTTATCAGTTTCCTGGGAGCTGCTTCTTTCATTACACATAGGTGCAATGGTGGAAGGTTCAGAATTACCTCTAAGGCTGCAGTGGGGCACGTGAATATTGCCCCTGTGATGCATTTTTGGCCACCATATCAATGAAGCGTAGGTGACCATGGGTTAATGGAGACATAGAATGATAAGATTTCAATGAAATTGAGAAATCATGTGATTCAGATGAAAAACGCCAATTTCTCAAATCTTTCCTTTGATGACAATATCTTATATTGCCATTTGAAAACAGAATCGACCCGCTTATCTAATATGAGCTCGAAATCAATCGCTAGGAAGGGTCAAAACAAGCGGTTTCCCTTTCATCATATCAACTTCAACTATCATGTTGCACGTCCCACTATAATTTGATTCATTCTACGTATAGGGTATCTTAACAGTAACATTATCAAGTGTGATATTCTGCACCCTCTAATGAAATGTATCTTACTCGGGTCAGATCAGATCGATTGAATTTTATGGATTCGAAATATTCGCCATTGTAGCGTAGCATAATAGTATAGATATGATTGGACAGCTCTGTTCAAATCAGTTGGTGTGCAGTGAAAAATATAAATACTTTTGGGGGCACAATTATATTTAAATTCATGGCATTAACACCCATTTATCCATTTATTTTCTTTCATTGATGAACTCTGTGCGCTGATGCCATTTCTGTTATGATATTTATTTGCATCTTTTTCTTTATATCCACTGTCAATTTCGGCTAGTAAGCAAAGTTGACAGCAGTCTGTACACAGATGTCTTGGTTGCAAGCATCTCCTTTTATCCACTGGTATATATCCTAATCATTTCATGCCAAGCTCCTGGCTTTCCGCTTTTCGGCTTATTGTGATTCCATTGGCCGATCTTTTTGTGAGCTTTTTGTTTTCACATCTCAGGTTAGAATCACCGTCAATTATTGCGTAGAAATGTTGTATTCAAGTTTTCCGCGATATGTGAAAGCTGTCATGTGAAGAAGCCGTTACAAATCTTTGTATCTCCTAGACTTCAAACTTATTTTTTCCCAGATCATCGTTATTCGTTGAAAAAATATTGAAATATTGCAGTTTTTTTGAGATATGAGACAAGTTCAGGATACTTACTCTGATATATTTGACATTCAAGCATTTCATGGTACCTACCATGTCATAAATTTATCATATCATATACTTTTTCTCGATTTCTCTGGTAGGAAGTTCAAAGTTATAATTTTAACTCTTTCTGCTATATGAGTAGGTGCCATAGATAATTCACAGTCACTATTTGCTATCATGCAAGAGAATATGAGTTCTTTTCAACGATATATACCCATAGGTAATAGGTATATCTATTAGAGTCGAGCGTTTTTTTTTATATTTCCGCTCACGAGCGCAAATGCTGTCACTTAATGACATTTATAGGAAAACATCAATTTTGTTTCGAGATTTGAAAGCGTTTAAGGCTACTTCATCAACCTGTGTGGATTTTTTTTGTAAATTTCTTGGATTCTACATTACACTCGACATATAAATAAATCACTTTTCCTACAACCATGCACGTACGAAAACGTCATAAAACGCACTGTTTTTCGTATTTGGAAAGTAGCTAATATCACAATGGCATTGTTATTAGAAAAAGCACACGTATTGTAATGAACCAAAATCGCACACTCGCATGAATGGATAGAGATAATTAGGAAAATTCTCTCCAAAAACAAATCTCCTAAGTCACAGAACTTGAAAGTGGCTGATAGCTCGACTGAGCTGATAAATAAAAGAATTAAAAAGCCATGAATTCGACACCAAATTTGAAAGAGAAAATTGTGTTTCCAATTAAAATATCAAACATAGTTTGAAATTGAATGTCTGGTAGACTAAGAGCAGAAAACTACTACTTTCCTGGCAAATACCACGCAGAACATTGAATTACATGTGCTCGTATTCCATGCAACGATTCACACTGTAAATGCAGATCGCAAATGTTTTTCCTAAGGCGTGACAAATTCACATCGAGACAGGCACGCTTAACAACCTACAAACCGGTTTCGGGCTTATTGGCCCTCATCAGTGCAGGTGAGATCTCCTTTCGAAGCGGTACCTGTCCCAATGCATTTAGCCAGGAAAGTAGTTGTTTTCTGCTCGTAGTCTACAAGACATTCAATTTCAAACTATGTTGACATTTTAATTGGATGGACTATTTTCTCTTTCAAAAGTTGTGCCAGTTCATGGTTTTTCCATTTTTTCCATTAGGTATATGTTACACCACATTCATATTTAATAGATTTTTGGCCTTTTTTCGGATTATAAGCAGAATTAGAATTCATTATACTAACAACACATCGTGACTATAATTCTGGAACTATTTCCACATGACTGGTGATGTTCATGGTCCATCATCCAAAACTTGCTACCTCATATTTTTTGGTTGATGTTGAACGAAGAAGTGTTGAAATAATCATTTTGTGAAGCATGGAAATATACAGTGATGTCGAAAAGATACCACCTGAAATTATATAGAGGCCAGTAAACCTACATATCATTGAAATTAATTACAGCGAAATCGGAAAAAAGTATTAATGGTCGTAGGAAAAATAGGATGTAATACTCGTTGGAAAATGTATTTCCTGAACTCGAAACATTTCAAAATATGTCATTTTCCACACTTGTTATGATTGTGATGTACTATAACAGAAATCTTTCCCGATGATAGACTAAGCTGAAAAAGTTTGAGAACGGTACGAGATCACCTTTCAAAAATCAAGTTCCTCTCTTATTCAACATATTATACCTAATTCTATTATACCTAAAATTAGTGAAACCAAGTCATTTCTTATTCAACATATACTTTATGCTATTATACCTGGAATTATCAAACTTGATAAGTCGCAATAATATTATACGATATCATGAGTACTAGTACCAGATTCACTATTTACAGTACTCGTTCATCTACTATGCTAAAATATGAGTTATTTATGTGACAAGGGGAGTATTTGATCTATTTGACAAGTGAATAATGTGGTATTTTTTTATATTAATGAGTATGGTGGAGAAAGCAATCATCAGAATATGTAATAAAAACACTTCAACCACTCAAGTAGAACTCATCATATCTAGAAGATTTTTCTTGATACTCAATAACTTCCAAACTATAAAGAAACATTTAATTACATATTTCCGGATCCAATATCCATTCCGTGCAGTCAAGAGAAAAAAAACTTCAATGAATAAATGGATAATCGTAATATTCTGGATTGAAGGTTCCATCAATAGCGCTTATTTCCATTCTGTTAGCATCGAGGTTAGCATACAGTGTGTTTCCAAAAATGTCACCACTATTTTCAGTTGATACATGATTGAAAAATAACTAGAAATGAGGTTATACCAAGGGTTATACATTCTTCTGCAGATGAACGCGTATCCAGAAGATGGTTCTTAGATATACTATTCACCCTGTATGGTCGACACATACAACATCTAGAATGTGCTTAATCACGTCAACTCTTTCATAACAAAATAATGAACAAAAATCTTGTATTCAGAACGAGATTGACATTTACAGTTTTGCATAATCGTTGCTATGAAGAGAAAATTATTTTTTTCCAATTAGATTTTCAACAAGGATAAAATCAAACAGGTAGGTTCGTAGTGAAGCCTTAAAAACTAAAACAAATCCAACCTGGTCTTTTTGCACCTTCGAAGAGAAAAACAAGGAAGAGAATAATAGTGTTGCCGTTCCAAATATCGAAGATCAGATTAATCGACGTTTAAGATGTTTTATGTGTCCATGAATTCTACGCTGAAGTTTTCTGTGTGTCATATACGTTCTTGAACCGTTAACATATTGCTTTTTCCGAGACAATATTTTTGCCTCGCACTCGATCTGCCAATGATTGAATTAAAGCCATCATATTCTCAGAATGATTGAACTACATCACGAAAGTGATTGAATGATTTCTATGGAAGCGATGACGGTATGGAAATAAGATCACTTTGAACGCAGTGTTTGCGTTAGTATTCGAAAATGTATCAATCTAATCTGATATCTGATATTATTATACTTCAAAACACATTACGTCCACTTATTATCTACACAGATAAAAAGGATTCCTTGGTTTGAAGGAATTTGAATTTGCCTCAAGGGCGACGAGCATTTGACATGGGCGAAATGCATGGACATTGTGGGTCAATATATTGAAAACTTCAAGGCAAACGCCAAACATTCTTTAAATCAAAGTTACAAGGTGAAATACTTAAATTTTGTCCCAATATCCAATTACTTTGTTCTGAAATCCAATGTTTTCATCTCAAAATCCTGATATCTTCTACTTTTGAAGAACTTTGAGAAAAATTCCATTATTCTCTTAGCCCAAAGTCATATGCATTTGATGCAATTAACCTTGAATTTATGATGATTAACTACCATTTTCGTTCAAACTCATTGAGAGATTGTTTCAAAAATCTCGCGATTTGAAATAAAATACCTAGATTCTATTATCGTAAAATATTAGGTTTTCGATATAAAACCATAAAAATTCAAATTCAATATCTTCTGATTATAATTGAAAATTAAAATTGACATCTCCATAAAATGTTTCCTATAAAGTGGCATGATAAAAAAAACAAGCTATCACAAACCTATTTATTAAAGAATCTTTGGTAACAAAACTTAGGAATACATTTTCATACAAAAAAAATAATATCATAATATATGGGCTATATTGAATAAAACAGCGTGCAACGAAAGTATGAAAGAAAAATATTTCAGATATACCACGTACCCGATTGACATGATATGTATGCTCAAGTATGAAATTATGCCGGATCTAATGGCAAGTTCCGTAATGCTGCCTAGCTTACCTTTTTTTGTTATAAGAAGAAAGAACGTTTCTTTAAATAGAACACCCTATGTATCATTTCATTTTTAGATTTGCCCTGGTCAGCTGATTCCATCGAACTATCACAACGATTACAGAAATATATTATTAGGTGTGAAAAATCGAGATTTTTCAACTTTAGGAATTTTTTGTGTCGAAACTATTCACTATTTGTCAAATTGGCTCACATATCCCTACCTTAACATTTAATTTACTATCGATTGATATTAAATTGGAACAAATACAGTGTGGTTCAAAATTTTTAATTCTGTTTCAACTTAATATCAATATAATAATTCGATAGATAAAAGATAGGGACATGAAAGCCTTCTTGACCAATAATAAATAGTTTTGACAGAAAATGAAAATGCAGTTTTGACAGAAAATCCTCTGTAATTCTCTGTAATTATTTCAGCTTGACCAAAAGTGTGATAGATCGATCAAATCAGCTTTCCAGGAAGAATATATTGTTACAATTGATCTATCTATAAAAGGTGATTATGATTGTTGGACAAAGTCTTCCAATGAAAACATTGTGGTGTAATTGGATGTGATTTGTATCGAAATGATATCAACAAACGATATGTCTGAACTGATTGCGGCAATGCTAAATAATCATATTAGTATTCGATGCTTCAAGTTTCATCTTAATCAATTATAGTCTGAAAAAGTCAAAGCAAGCTATACAAAATATTTAAAACATTCAGTTCGCTTATGAGCAGCGAAATGAAAACAGTATTCAAGAATTATTTGAGCAATAAAGATGAAATATACAGAGCTATCACGAAAAAATTTAAACCACAACTCTTCTATGCATTGGAAAAGGAGGATCAAGAATAACGTTTCTAGAATCCTGATGTTTGTATGGGAGCAAATGGCGTCGTTTGATCTGAAAACATTCGGTTTCGTGGATTCTGAAAACCGCAATTTGGTTTACTGCTGATGATGACAATATCAACGATATATAAAAAAACTAATGTTGTACTTACGAAAGAATCAAAGATCTTTCTGAGTATAGGTATTTCAAGGGTGGACTTTATTTGATTCATTTATCTCAATTTTGTTTGCTATAAAAATTATAAAATATTTGAGTAATGCATAGAATAGAGATTTGGTGAAAACAACAACAATTTGAATTGTCTTTGTTTGAAAAATATGAATCAATATTAATGAATATCGAATCATCAAGCTCCAATGTTGAATCATAATGTCCATTTCGAACTAGATAATCAATTGCATGTTTTCATTGTCAGTAGAGTTATAAAATACCGTTGAATTCATTGAAGTGATCGAAATTCAATAACAAATATTCCATAATAATATTTAGTAATTGTCCTCATGCTTGAAATAATTCTCATCAGATGTTTGCAAATATAGATATATAGAATTATCGTCAATTCCGAGGTCAATTCGTAGTTCTAGAAAGATTTCATCCTTGCATTCATCCACACGTTATGATAACAAATAAACTCACCACGGGTGAAATGGTCGTGTTCCTCGATGACTTTTTCTGCATTTTTCCTGGCAATGTAGAACCATTCAGATGTATTTCCGAGATAGTCGTATTCTACTGACAGGTCCTTCACTAGGATATTGCCTTCTGGTAGCCGATAAGCGTAAGCACAAAAAAGCAGATGATCCTTGAACTGGTGTTCGGCATAGCAATTGCCAGCAGCAAAGATAACATCATTGAATTCGACCAGAGAATAGACCATGGCGTAGATCAAATCCGTGGAATTGAGCGCATCAGACTCTGCGTATTTCCAAATCCGAGTCAACATGTTAGCCCTGTTAACGCATATATCTGCCTCCACGCGAAATCTCTCTTGAGCATAACGGTCCACCACTCCAACGCCCAGATTGAGATCGGTCCCGGCCGTGCAGTTCTCGCCCATCAGATGCTGGGACTCCACGATCCGCAAAAACCGGGTCACAATATCTTCTTGACCACTCCGACCACCCTCAGGTCTTTGGCCCGGCTGGTATCCCCCAGACCTTCTCCCTCCATCCTCATCCAGATCCGCATCGGATGCTGTATCGTTTCTGTCGCTATCAATTCTACTGAGGATCCGCTTCTCTCCCATGTACAAAACTGTTCTATCGATGTGCTGCCAGCTGCTATTCGAATGAATGGGGCCGTTTGTATTCACTTTTATGTTCGCACCAGCCTTCTTTCCCTTCGTACTTCTATTATTTTCTCGAGTGAGTGGGTCTATGGAGGCTGGTTCCGCTGATACTTTGGATATGTTTATTGTGGAGTTGTCAGTCACAGCGACTGTCACATATTCCTCCAAGTTCTCGAGGTTATCCAAATCTGACCATAACTTTTGCATCCTGAGAAGATAGTTGCCATGACGTCGGTTCCTTATGAAACGAGCCCTCCTATGTCTAATCTGGAGATCTCCGGAGTACAAATAACCGGATAAAAAATCTAGTAATAACAATGCTAATATCACATATCTCATTAACGGATTCATCCTGTTTGGAGGTTGAAATCGGCAGCGCTAACAACGTGAAATATATCTAGACAGTAAGCTCTGATTGTTCTCCGACAGTTTGTAACTTTTCGAACGGTTGCGGAGAGTTTGAAAAAGTTTGTGACAGCACGAATTCCGCGCGCGTCGTTCTGTGGTAACGGAACATCGGGCGCAGAATGGAGCAGGAGAACCGCCGATTCGGAACTGAGTCAGGGGTGAATGTGGATGCGGTGGAAAATCCAGATTCTAGCAGGAAATGTGTAAGCGCGCCACCTGGCCATAAGATGCTGCCGGCGTAGCGGGCGCAAGCGTCTCTCGTCTCGACACAGGACCATTCGTGATGATCCAAAACTTTTGTGGGTGTCCTTGAGAGGTGGAGAGATCCAATCATGCTATTTCTTTGGCGGTCTAGCTATACGCATCTTGCTGCGAACCTGTTGCTCACTAGTTCCTGCTAGGAAAATCGAATAAAGCGATTGTATTCCACTGATGTCCCAGAGTGTTGCGGAGTTGAGGAATAGTGTTCAAGAGCCACGGTTATTTGCGAGATAACTCGCGAATATCTAATCTGACAGTTTTCATTCTCTGGGCTCAATATCTTAATGCGATGCTCTGGGGAAAATAAAGAGGTAATGGTCGAACGGTTCTCGCATTATAAGTCATCTGACGACTCTGAATACTTCAAATATATCTTACGTACGTAGGTACACATCTAGAAAACTTGCGGTGATGTTTGTAATTTTTCTGTTATATTCACTCACTGATATCTACATGATTCAATATCACAACTAGAAGATTCAATATATTATATAAAAATTCAATTCCTACTCAGTTTTGTCATGATAATAATAATAATGATGATGATAATAATAATAATGATAATAATAATAATAATAATGAAAGACTTCATTCATTAAGACGATGAAAAGGCGATGTGTCACTCACAGTGTTTTTCAACTTAACCCTGAGGAAAAAACTATAAAAATAAACAATAAAATCAATAACAAGAGAAGAGAAACAAAAGTGAATGGAGACAAATCTGAATTCATGATGGTATATCCTATAGACTTATTAACAGAACATTATTGATGAATGTTGTATAGAATTGAGTAGTTTTCAAGTGTACCGCATATCATAGTCAATCCATAAACCAACATTCATAACGAACGAGGAGCATTGCGACATCAGATCCCTTTTTGATTTTGGTCCAAATATCGAAACTTTGGATTTTGTGGCGTTCAATTTTAGATTATGAGCTGATGATATGTCGAATAGTTTCCTTAAGTCATTATTAATTCTATATTTGTGGCTTCTTGAAAATTGCTTACAGGAAAACTAAGATGAATTTGAGTGTCATCAGCATACTGATGCACTTTACAATGGATGGGATATTTGTCAAAATCAGAAATGTAAATGGAAAATAGAAGTGGGCCAAGGATAGATCCCCAAAGAACTCCAAATGTACGATCCAAAACCACGGACTTTTGGTTCGCATCTCAACATATGGGAACGACCTGCAAAATAACTTGCTATAAGGCCATCAAGTGCAATTTCGTTGAAACCATATGAATTTAGCTTTTTTCGTAAAAGTTCATTATCTGAGGTGTGATATCATCTGAAAGATAAATAAGAACAGTTATACCGAATTGCATACTTGCCTCAACAATAGTTTTCCCTTAGTTATTTACAGTATTCGAGTAGTTCGTTGTCATATTAAATCTGCTCTACCAACGCTAATTCATCGTCAATCCAACTTTATGGAAATATTGATAGCGATTTTCATTGGTGAAACTGGTGCACAATCAGTGTAAATATATTTCTACAAACTTTACCTCAGTTGTTCAGAGTTTTCTGTCATGATTATTCAATGTATTCAGAAATCGGTAAATAATAATCAACTGAATTGTTGATTCATAATTTACAATATTCCAAAATAGCCGATATGGATTTGATGGCTAGTGGACCGGTGGCGGCTGACTATGAAAAGTGTTAATGAGAATCAAATTCGTGTCCTACGGTTATTGAAATTGTATATCTTGATTAACGGAGCTCACGTTGAATTTAATGGAGATAAGACTTTAGCAGTCAATTTCGTCAAAGTTATATTTTATTTAACTGTTTATACACAGCCGTAAGGTCAACTACCCACTTGTATGCTTGTCTGGCATCTAGAACAATGGAAAACGACTGAAACGAGGTCGCATATCTCATCAACGCACAGATTTCCATAATAATTCGATAATATATATGTAAAGTTTATGATAACAATATTCAGTTGCAGAAAAAAAACGACCATATGCACATCAGCTGATTGAGGAAGTCATGATCATAAGCTGAGATCTCGATATTTTTCGTTTGGGTGCTAGAATTAGTGTTGGCGGGTGTTTTTTCTTTCTTTGAAAATTTTGTTCTGAGTCTGGTCAATCGTGTGAAAATGGTTTTTTTTTCTGATCGAACCAATATTGAGCTATATCGCCTTAGTTACCATGTGTCATAACACACTCATATTTCCCTAGGGAAATATGGAACGTCAGTTCATATTTCCCTAGGGAAATATGAAACGTCAAATTATATTTCTTTCAAAACGTCAAATCATATTTTATTTCTTTATTTAGTAACAAAATGGAAACTGCAATTGTTGAAATTTCCACTAAAAGTATTCCCACCAGATACAAAGGAAGAAGAAATATCTTGTTCATAATTATTCGTCGACGAGACTACAGTTTTCTTGAGAACATTCCGTGCAGCAGCAGTCTCGGACGATTCTCCCAAAACGGTCTTCAAAGACTGTGATGCTGCAGAAGGCTCTCCCTCCACACCTGCTATCATCTTCGCTACCTTATTTTTGTGCAGCATACTGTCAGCCAGATAGCCTTCTGCAACAGACGAACTTTTCCAACCACCATGTCTCTTGAGTGTTGTCATTGAGGCTCCCGCATCGGCAACCAAAGTCGCGCATGTTCGTCTCCCACAATGGCCTGTATACATTTTCGGATTATCTAATCCCAACCATTCAGCAACCTTACTCGGAATTTTTCCGAAGGTATTTTTGCCGACAGGCTGAAGAGTACACTTCTTATCTCTATAAGCTACGAAGAACCTAAGAACGCCTTGCGGACGCAACGCCGAATACTCCCGCACCAAACGAGCAGCACCCAGATCTTCTTCATCAATTATAGTGAATATTCTGTTTATATCATTCTTAGTTTTTGAGACTTTAATTATGATTACCGACCCACGATCTTCGATATCTGAAGATAGCATATTCACCAGCTCTTGTGTTCTGCAGGCGCCAAAGATTTCCATTATTAAAACAACGTTCAAAATTGTGAATGTAAAAATATTATCAACAGACGAAATCAAAATAAAACTTTTACCTTATACATCAAAAAAACGTCATTAGGAGCTTCACTCAAGAATGTCTTGAGCTGCTCCCGGGACAACACTGCTGTTTTTTTAGGAACGTATCCTTTATTTTTGTTCTTAACAAATGCTTCGACTTCATCAGTTTTTTCCTTCAAATGTAGCATTGATCTTAACATCGATAGTTTCGTCCATAACGTGTTCGGTGAATATTTCTGCGACTGGGGATCGAATGAATTAATCATACATCAAGAATAACAAGAATCAGAGCAACATACCAAATCTTGGAAATATGCTAACAAAATATTATCGATCACACCGTCCACCAAATTTTTTCTTTTCCACTCCTGAAAGCAATCGTACTTTTTACTGTAGGCAGCTTGAGATTTGGCCGGAACCAAAGATTCACGGGCTTTTGACGATTGAGTTTCGATGTAGTTCGACATTATTTCAATAATTTTATTTCTGACAAGACGTCAAAATGAAACCAGTCAACCATGATTTTCAGAAACATGGCCCATAGAAACGTTAAAAATTTAATTATTACAAAAATATACAATCTAATAATGATTTCCCCATATCAGATTATTTCAATCAGAAAAAAACTATTGATTACACCACAGGAAATATGAATATATTTCCCTAGTTGTAATAATAGCTATTATTTTAGTTTTTTGGTGATTAAGCAAGTTAGAAGGATTATGCAGGGGATTTGCAGGATGTAGCATACTAGTTACGGTTCTCTTCCTCCTATTTCCAGGTTCTTTTTGGCTGGTCTTCTAGAGTTGCTCACGGACATGGACTGGAAGAATATATAATCTCACCTATAAGGAACACTTTTTTCACGAGGCAGTTAACGTGTTTTTTTATTTTGCGCAGAAGAAAAACCTTTACTGTTCGTGGGCCATGCATAGGAATAGGAAGAATTTTGGAAAAGAAGATGAAGGTATTGGAATTTTTCCTAAATATTTGTAGGTTCTAAACATATGGAAGGACCTAAACAGTATAGGCCATGAGTTCCAGAACCTCGTCGTTCGATAAAAAATAAAGGAAATTTGGCAGGACTGAAGCTTGATAATGAAAAGGTGTCTAGTATGCACCCGTCTGGTCTGCCTGTTCATCCGCAAATCAATGAACGGGATGGAAAGTCACTTCCAACAGATCATTGATGTGTAGCAGAAACAAAATTTCATCAATTTAGAGATGACAGATACCAGTGCACCTGGTTATCAGCAAGGGTCTTCTTGCCTTTTCTCGAGTTTGTTTGAACTCTAGCCGAGACTCTAGCTCACCCCAATTCGAAGAAAACACATCGAGCTTATCTGAGAGTTTAAACAACCTGAAAAAATTGGGGCACATTCCATTGGTATGAAGATCAAGCAGAATTTGTCTGATTGTGCGATCAATCAAATAATAATGTTCATTGCCCGCTGAAGTCAAACAATTATTTTGATTGGTTTAGAACTTTGCCGCTGATGATTTTTTTCATGATCTGGTTCTCACGAAAAGAGACATCCTGAAATGTTCAGAGAACATCGTGAGAACCAAGGGAAAGAAGGTAGGAGTTGGTGTTCTTCTTAAATTTCTGGAGATGGTATGCCTCATCGCGGAACACCTCCCTAGGCAATGAGTTCCAAAGTCTCGTTGTTCGTTGGATGAACGAGTCTTTGAAAAGGGACGTTCTCTAAAGTGACCACGATGGGGTGTGAAGACTGAACTTGACGGGTTAATCTCGAAGAGACTGCTTATGGAGGAACGAATATTGAAATTTCAGAAGAGCATCGTCATGAAAATATCTATAAAATAGAGATAAATCGCCAAATTTTCTACGGTGTTCCAGAGAAGTGAGCGAGGCATCACCGACGAGACGAATTGCTATTTTTTGGACAAAATCCAACAGTTTCAGGATATGTTTGCTGGGAGTGAAATAGCTCTTGGCTCGAAACAGAAATACAAGTTTTTGGGATGCACTTTTGGCAATGGACCCCACGTGATTTTCCCAAGAAAGGTTATTGCGGATAGTAACGCCAAGCATCGAGATGGATGACTTCATGGTTACTCCTGACTGATTTATGTTGGGCACAGTGAGATCGGCTTTTCTAGAGGATAGACATGCTTGATATAGCGATCACTAAATAATTCATATTAATATGTGTGATTTCAATCGAAGATGTTTTAGCAACGAACATTAATGACACTTCAATTAGGAATATGCACATTCACGAAAAATTTTGAATACAACCAACAAAGAAGGAGATTTTTTCTATTATATATTTGGAAAACTGATCAAAAATGTATAGGGTGTCTACACAAGCTTGGTGTTCACTAAAAATATACGAATAAAGATAGATGCAGTAAGGTAGTGTAATTCCTTACCTTTCATCAAAGCCGAAGCTTCAATTTCCTTTTATCTGTTGCGACTCGATATTCTCAAGAGAGTTTCATTTTCATAGATCATGAAGACGTGGAATTGGTTCGAAGTTCTGAACGTGCTTCCAGAAGTCTTATTATAAACTTCAAGGCGCCGAATTACATTCTAAGAGCGTTTCTCGACTAACTATTGGAAAATATACGTGTTGACGTATTACGTATTCTACTAAATTTATAATAAGTGGATTCTAAGATCTCAATAAGGTAGGACCTTTATGACTTTTATTCAGTGCCACGGTACGTGCTCGGTGCTACATTGAATATCGATAATTATAGTGGACATTTTATACCACTTGTTCTCAGCCAATCAGATGCGTTTATTTCGACAAGTTGCTATGACGACAACCTAAATTATCTGGAAATTTTTGCGGTAACGTGACCTAGCTGCAAAATTGATGAGTGATGATTTCCCTGGCTTGACAGTGCTTGACAGCTGTACCAATCGTCCAATATAACATCACCTACATGTTTTCCCTATTATCTTCTATTATCATGATATTGTGTGATTTTGATCAAATATCAACTTGATTGAAGGATTGAAACCTTATACTACTGACAATATATTTCCTTACTTAACAACCAATCAGTGGATTTCAAATTTTGAAATTCAGCCAATAGAATCGGAATTACATTGAAAATATAGCTTGTCGCTGTATTTTTACTGTGATAAAACTGCTTAGTTTTTGTTTTACTAAGTGAAAATAATGATTCAAATTATAAACGTCAAATTTCTGTGTTTTGACTAATTATCTTTACTAACCAATATGAGCGATCGTAGGGGACAAATGTCTATTGGTATCATCATAGATCTTATATGCTGACGCTAGATCCGGCATCATGTAGTATTCGTTTGGTATTAGAGGGGTCTGCACGGAAGAAGGTACTATGATCACATATGCATGGTCGAAAATTGAAACGACCAATCAATGGATTAGTACTTTCAACCCCCTCGGACCTACGAAACAAATAACCTGGATACCGGATCTAGCGTAAGCATATAAAATCTATGGGTATCATAGATGATTCAGTGGGAAAGAGTATTTCTAATTTTTCTGTTAAGTGTTCACGTTGTTAGTTTTTGATTTTTATTTCTGTAAATTACTTCAAATCAAAACGATGACACGATTTTTCTTTATTTCAAATATATATATTGTCGTCCTAAATATAATTCGTGTTATGATTAATAACCTATAATTTTTTGGAATATCAATTCATTAGCAATCCCAATGCAAGAAAATACAACTAAAGAAAATTTCCATCGGTTGCGCCTAGAGAAATTTTCAAAAAATTTGCACCTCGAAAAATTTTTCGAAAATTATTCAAGCTCTACGGAGATTACATACGAAAATTAATTCCTATCATGAGAAAATCTCCGCAGAACTGTCCTGCACACTGAGGACAATACAGGGTAATGCAAATTTCCTGGTACACTATTTTTAAATCTGATACGGAGAGATATCCTAAGTACGTTAAATTACAATAAAAATGATTTTCAATTTTCCATTCTATGCTGCTGGTGAATTTGTTATACTCGCTTACTGGAGTTTGTATGCTCAATTCAACTGTAATGTGAAGAAAAACTAGGCATACTGGATTCGAAGAACTCGAATCCAATTTCAATTATTTGGAGGCAACTTTGAAATTTCCAAAATTTTGTAGCGAAATTGAACCATGCCAAAGTGGATTCAATGTAAAACAAATCAACTCTATAAGAAATGTGTGACAAACATTGCCAGGCCTAACTTTCATTTACATAATAATTGATTGTAACATTATTAACACAACTGTTGAAATTGATTCCTGGAGTTGCATTCTGCGACATGTCAAAAGTTTTAGTGATGGTAGTACCTACTTGTTTCAGAGCTATTTATACTGTTGGAGCCTGTTATAGTGAATGACAATCTTATCATTTTTCGTTATTTCTTTTGGAATTTTCGTTCCTCTCTTCAACTTATTGTTTAAATTATCGTCTATATAGCTTTCAGCGACTGAGATAGATTTTCATCCGCCAATTTTTTTACGGCTGTGATATCACCACCTCCGCTGACACAAATGGTAGCAGAGGACCTTCGGAGGCAATGTCCTGTATAATTCAGGGTTCTCCAGTTTCAAAAACGTAGCAACTTGCTTTACTATAGAGGCTAGTTTAATTTGAGAATTTTGAATCTCAGCCGCCTTAGCGAAGAAGTCGTGCACACGCATTATCAATAAACCAGTGTTTCATAAAAATAGTATGCATTTTATTGCAGAATATCAATTTTAGAAAAGCAGTATCTACGCGATATGTCCTGTTATTGTAGATTCTCAGAAAATAAAGTCTTCAACAATGCTATTGCTTTACTGTACCTGTGACTGTACTACTATGATGCCTTATGCAACCAACAATAGGTATACACTTGTATGTTGTTCTTGTTCTTCTTCTATTCTGTTTGAATGGCCCTAGCTGCCTGCGCTATCTGGCCAAGTACACACATTCAATTTGTTTTCCCCAAGTAAGGTCCACCGTAAGGCAGGTATTGTATGTTGTTCTGATTGGTCTGAGCGTTCTGTCATTCTTGTCCGTTTTTGCATCCCTAACCTCAGTTTCAGCATTTCAAGAAACAAACTCATTTCATACGGTTGAGAATAAAAAACAATGAATTCTCGTTTTTCTTATTTTTGTATTTATTTGAAACCATGAAAACATAGGTCTCTGTTGAATTTGTGTGTATTTCTCGAACGCGGTTGTATTGTGCATAGTAGGTAAAACTCCTATTTGAATTTGAGAATACGATGGGATGTCACAATATCACCCCATCGTACTGTCATTATTACTCGATTCATAACAGTAATAACTCTCACGAATAAGCAATGGATGGTTCACTTGATAGTTGTAGATTAAAGTAGTTACTCCATGTTAGAATACTGCAGTTCACTGGTATTGTGTACGCATCAAAAATATATCTTAGGTATTAGCTTTCTCAGACCTTACATTATCATTTGGTCTGGAGATTATTCAGGCAGAAATTAATCATGAAAAGGTTATTCTGAAATAGCATTATTCGTCCAACAAAGTTTGAAACAATGAAACTGGAGAACCCGTAGTTTAATTGGCATGCTTGGCAACATGACATGTGGATTGTCCTGGGAAGATGTGGAATAGCGAAATCCTCGTTTACGGGCTTTACGCCAGAGAATATATTATTTCAGTGCGAGCGGCAGAGAAATCCTTATTGGATTTTTCAATTTGAAGTTGTGAAACTCATTACCCAGTAAGGTTTTTTCTGATGCATGTGACCTTCAAATTTCAGAGAAAAAATTCACGATGTTCCACTCCATTATAGATTCCCTTTTTTTGCAGTCAAGATATGAAAAAAAATGTTCAACGTCCACTGCACTAGCACAATTATGTCCTATAATAGACGTCTTTTGTATTGTTACGATATTTTCTCTTGGGTTCGTGAATTTAAAACACTCAGTACAAAACTGAACAGTTTATTTCACTAAACACACTTAATACAACTCAACTTAATACAACTCAATAAACACTTAGTTAAATCACAACGATATTCGCTTTACAATGTTCACTGTACTAGCTTTCTTTCTAATCTGTTCTCTTTTCAAACTATAATCAACTTGTCCGCGAAACCGCGGTTCTTATATAGGTAAAAACATCATTGTCCAGAAATAACAGGAATAAACTGGAAGTATTTTTCATATTCGACGGCAATGAATCATCCGCTAATTATAGCGGTGCGTCTGCGACCGATACCTTCGCTGTGAGTCACGCGTCGAGATGATGATTTCCGGCCTTCTCGGAAATGCCAGCAGTTCGTAACAGTATACTGTCAGAACATTCAGGACGGCCATATGACTGATAAAACTCAAGTCGGCACTATTGCTAACTTCTTTATTAGAAAGATACAAGGTCGGTTAAATTAGAGAGATAACTAGTAGTATTTTTCTGCTGATAATCGTATTGCGAACAGAAAAACAATTAAATATCGCGTTTTAGATTCATTCGAAAAATATATTCACTTATAATACCACTATAGCGTCAATTAAAAAGAGTGGTATTCGGTAAGAAAATTCACACCGAAATATAATTCAAGGCTGTTCCAGAAAATACGAAAGTTCTGTGGAAGACAGCGTTGAAGAGATAGGGAAGATTCGACCTCGCTTTTCATTGGTCTGTGAATGGAAGTGGTTAATTGACCGGACGGCTGTGTATAAACAGTGATATAAAATAAAAAGTTGACAAAATTGACTGTTTGAGTTTCAATTCTATTATATTCAACCGCAGGACACGAATTCCATTCAACCGGTACCGGTCCACTAGCCACCAAATCCGTATCAGCCATTTTGAAAATATATAGTGAATTTAATCAACGAATCAGTTGATCATTATTTACCGTCTGGATACATATACAGAAAATTCTGAACTAGGCCCTGTCCTGCAATCTGCATATGGTGCGAGATCCCGAATCAGTAATTCTCTGGTAAACATGTATGAAGTATTTTTATCAGACATAAAGAACAGGAAAACTAAAAAGTATAAACTAAGTTAGCAGCAGCTGAGATTTGGCTGAGATAAAGTTGGCAGAAATATATTTACAATGGGTTCGCACCAGTTTCACCAATGAAAAACGCTATCAATATTTGAAGTTTGGTAAATTTGAATGTCATTCAACCTATCAACGTCAAAAAATTTCCAGGTAATACCATGCTCCTTTCCCAAAGTCCGGAAATCGTTCAGTTGCTATGGTAACGATACAGAATATAGGCTTTTGATTGGTCGAAAATGTTAGGTGTGAAATGTTCATATAAATATCCCTCATCAGTAATTGTTTTAATGGGACAACCTGTGACAATTTTAATTGATTGCCAGCTTCTTCCAGAACACAAATGGTTATTATAAATTTCATCCTTATACCACCCAAGTAGCATTTTGGCGACGATAACCACATAATACACCAAAATTAACGTTATACTTAGTGTAGAAATCAGTCATTTATGAAACGACGCTCTCTAAACCACCGGACAACGTTGTATCAGTGTTGAGCATGACTTTAGTTAACCGACGACGTTGTTACAAGGTTAAACCCAACCAACTTCATGTAGTAAAAAATTTGGGAATAGGAGTGACGTTCTAAAAACGTTTGAGTGATTATTCTAGTTATGTTCAACGTTTTACCGACGTTGAGCTGTCCTTGTGATATTTAACTTGGCAGTGGGCAATTTTTTATAAAAATTGTAAACGTTTTCGTGGAGTCATATCTTTGCAGTTAAATTTTCCAAATACTCACTATAGAGGACAACAAGGACATAATGTTGGCTGAAATGCTTCGACGAAAGAATAAATATCTAGTAAGATAAGAAAAACTTGATCCAACCTAACCTCAAAAAATTTATTAAAAATAAAATTATGCCTGAAGACAGGCAGTTTGGAAAACTTCAGTTCTTTTGGAACAAATGCTAACCTGGATGCAGAGATTGAGGAAAGCAACTCATTTTTTGAAGAACACTACTGACAATTGTATGACACAGGAAAGCCCGTTTTAAAATGTGGAGCGAGGTGTGTTCGTTAGTTGGACTTCGTTCAGTTTTTGGTCGGATAACCAACTTCAGTCGCGCTTTGGTTATATTTAGTTGTCTGGATGACTAAGGTTGAAAGCAGTATATTTTTCAGTTATCTGATATCCTAAGTCGTGTTGACGTCTATTATAATACTACGCCATGTTTGATGCGTAATTATCTTCGGAAACATGGTCGGCCATTGAAATTTGGGACATAAACAAACATAAACAGAGGTTAACAGTACTCTAGAAACGAATAATATATCATTGTATCCTCTATAGTTCTTGTTTGGATAAATATTAACTTTGAATATTATATATCCCAAATTATTTTTTTCGTTTTTTTTCTTCGAGTTTTGAGAAATTCGCCACGGATTGAAGGAGCGCGTGTTTTTTGACGCAAAACAATAGTATATTTGACAATAAACTGAAATGCGTTGATAATTTCTGTTTGGAAATCTTTATTTTCAGGCAATATAAATAGAGTAGGTACCTATCATGAGCACATGAGTAAAACATTAGTAGTCGTCAGAAAGTTTTTACCAAGTGTCCATTTTGGTGATCAGTAATGATTTGGTTGGAATATTTACTAATTTCTGAACACCGTGGAAAGTGAACTGTCATCGCTGCGCAAGAGGGCGCAAGTGTGTAGTTGTTTTTTGGTAAATTTAGCAACGTTTAGGAAACGACCAACTGCTACCTACAGTTGAAAATGAAACGTTTTAAAAACCCAAAAATGATTGACCAAATTGGTGCAAAACAGGGTCGTGACGACGTAGTACTAAGGTCGACTACGCAACTCATGTTTGGTTGCACAACTTTTTCAAACACGTCGCCGCAACGTCAAATTGCTGCTTGGGCATTTATGCGCATTTTAGGTTTTCGACAAATCCATTGACCTTGTTGTTTTAGGATTAAATTTATGATGAATATTCATGTTCCGGAAGGAGTTGGCAAAATATACAGAGTATTTTTTTCCAATGAATCGAGATTTTCGATTGGTTTTCTGTTAGCTCTACGGTTATCAGCGAAAAAAATACTACTCGTTGTCTAATTTGATCGACCTCGTATCTTCAATAATAAAGAAGTTAGCAATAGTGACGACTTTTGAGTTTGATCATCCTGTATAGGTCGTTCAAATTTGATACGTCCATAGTACGCATAAATGTCCTCCTTGGAGATCAACTATAGGGACGTCCTTTCGGGATGTCCTTCTGGGATATCCTCAGGATGCCATCCAAGGACCTACGTTTCGATAACTAAGAATTAAAATAACTGACAGCGATAGGTGTTACCCATCCAAACTCTTACTCGCCTATCATTGCTGGACTTCTATTATTGAATCTTATTGATTATTTCAATCATGGAAAAATTGCTGAATAGTAGAATAAGTAAATATCTTGATAAATACAAAATAATTAATGAAAAACAATTTGGATTCAGAGAAGGAAGATCAACGGAAGATG